>SJYV01032627.1:691571-778284 GCA_006410875.1 Neotragus pygmaeus
GGACCGGCGCCCGGGGAAGTCCCGGGTGCGCGCGGGTACAAAAGCCGGCGCCAGGGCCCCAGGCCGGCAGTCCTCAGCGATGTCACGCGGGCTCCAGCTCCTGCTCCTGAGCTGCGGTAGGGCCTGCGGACGCCCGGCGCCCCCCGCCCGCCTCTCCGCAACACCCTGTTTTCTCGCTTGCTCACGCAGCTCTCTCTCCTTCTTGCAGCCTGCAGCCTGGTGCCCGCGGCGCGGGAGGTGAAGGTGGCCTGTTCGGAGGATGTGGACTTGCCCTGCACTGCCCCCTGGGACCCTCAGATCACGTACACGGTGTCCTGGGCCAAGGTAAGTGCGGCCAGGCTGGAGGGTATAATTGCAGGAGGGGGAACCACCTCGCTCGGGCCGGTGACCCTCTGTGGCTGGGGGTCAGGAATATCGCTGATAACTGCACTCGGTACCGGGTCTTCGCACACGCCTCTCCCATGGCGACTCTAAGCCCATTCACATCCAGGTACAGGCTGACATAGATGTCGTTCCCCCAGGGACCTAAAATCTTCTTGCCTCTGAAGGTGGCCCGAGATGAATGATCCAGATAAGACGTTTTGGAGAGCAGAGAACCTCTTATTTGGATTAATTCTAGAGGCCACCTGTGGTTGTGATCAGCAGGCCAGAGAGAAGGCAGCTGGTGAAGATTTGACTTCGGGCCGGAGGCATGTCTCTGGATTTATTATTTCTGCTGTTTTGTGACTGCGGTGCTAATACATTTGGGGAGAGGGGAGGGGGCTATTTGAGGGGAAGGATGACCAGACAGAAACTGATGTAGGCTCTTTTCTTGGATGGTAGCTATCTGCCAGTCATCCCCTTTCAGGGAAACCCTTGGCCTCCTCCCCATCCCTTTCTCCTCCTCCCTCTGAGCATTCTGAAAGTTCCAGCAAGGAGGGCTTCTGTTGATGGTGCATGGGAGGGTCCTGTGATCTACCCTACCACAAGAGGATTGAGTCAGACTGACGCTTTTTTAAGGTTTCCTCTCAACTCTAACCTTTTCAGCTTATAAGATTGTGGTTGTGGTGGCCTTGCAAACCCAAGCAACCCAACTGTTTGCTGTCACAGGTTTATTTATATTTTTTTGCTCACCACCTTTAATGAGGTTACTGCCACAATGCCACCTTGGGTTGAAGCCCAGTGACTGCTATCCCAGCCCTGATTTGGTTAGCTCACTGATTGGTCATCTTACCTTGCTGGAAATCTCTGTGCCTTTGTAGTTTTCCACAAAATGCTGGGTTCTCTTTTGTCTGCCATAAAAGATGCTGTAAGAACCTGCACAAGTATCTAGCCATTAAACAAGGCAGCCTAGGACCATTATCTGTGTGTGTGTGCACGCACACGCGTGTGTCTTCTCTCCTAACCAGATTGTCAGTTCCCTAGGGACAGCGCCACAGCTTTTGTGTCTCCTGCACGGTACCCAGTTGCCCTGTTCATCTCAAAGGTGCTCAGTGAATTCAGGCCAACCGTTTGTGATTATGCACGGTGGAAATGGTACTGAGGCTTGGGGGCCCTGTGTTGTGTATGCAAATAGGTTTGTTATTATTCCTGCTTCATTTCCACCTTAGTCACTGTGGAATCAGAAAAGACAGCAATTCCAAAATTGTTCCCTTGTAAAAACAATAGTATTTAAACAGAAATATCGGAAAACCAGTGTTATTTGGGTGGTCACCATCTGGCGAGCTCTGAGGTAAATGTCTTCATGCATCAACAGTTCCACTGGACTTAAGAGATAAATCCTATCACCGATGAGGAAACTGAGCCTTAGAGCTGAAGTAACCTACTCGCTATTGCACAGCTCACGAAACACTATAGTTGGGATTTGAATCCGGCAGTCTGGTTCCACAGCCTAAGTTCTTAGAGGTCCGTCTTGTTATTTCTGTTTTCTATCTTAACTCCTTAAAGAAAATGAAAGTGTCTTTGGGCTAGCCAGGCAGGGACTTGGTTATCTAAAAAGAGGAGAAAACACGAAACCATGATCCTTTCCAGACTGATTAAAAAGGGAAAACAATACTATATCCCCAGGGAGTAATTGCAAAGTACTCATGAAACAAGTAGATGAAATTTCAGACTGTAAAGTTCAAACAGTTGTCAAGTTAAATCTTCTTGCACGAGGTCATTTGGAATGATGTAGTAAACCAGAGCGATTGACCTCTGGCTTTTCCTTGGATGTCAGCTGGTGATGTAACCCTATAATGTATGTGCTTGTTTGTTGAACAGAGTTCTTATAAACTTTACCCTGAAGGGCTCTCAAAGCTCTGCTAAGAAAAAAGACAACAGTCTCTTGGCATTGTCTTTTTTCTGTTGGTCCATGGAATAGGGTCACTGAAAAATCATGCCCAATTTATTTATTTAAGAAAGAAACTGTGATGGAGTCGTGGTGGATAGGAGAGCTGTGCTATTTCAGTAAACTAATCAGATACCTTGAAAGTGATATGCTTTGTTTTCAAGCTCTTTTTAACAGATCTCAGCATATTTTGTAGATATTTGTTATTTTCCAGCCCAGTAATTATACTTTTTGCATCAGTTATGCTTGTACAACAGAAACGGATAGAGTGTTCTGGAAATAAAGCCAGTGGTGAAATACTGAAATTCTTTGTTTTACAGAAGATTATCTTATCATTTTCACCCACAACTTTCTTGTAAAATGTTTCTGTGATGCTTTAGAGGTAGCTATAAAGTGGGGAACGTAAGCCTGGTGACCACAGCCAAGCTCACTGCATCATCAGTAGGGTAGTTGGTAAAACCACTTTGCACAGTTGTGGGCTGTGTGCTGGACAAATAAGCAGAGAGTCCTTTGCATTGCGGGTTTTCTCCGTCCACCAGATTGAATCACATTCTTGCAGGATTTCTGCATACCACAATTATAGTTATAATGACTCACGATTAAAAAGTCCATTTTCCCCTCAGTTCCCTGGCACCCCGGAGCATTCTGCCACTGTGCAGTTGGCACTGGTTACTTGCAGTGAACAAAAGAGCCCATGTAAACCATGTGCTTCATGTCATATGCCTTTTACTAAAAGACTCAAAGCAGACGGTGTCTAGTTAGTGTTTGCAACGTGAGGGTGAGTTGGGAAGGAACAATGTCCATCTCATTCTGTGTTTCCAAGATGCAAAGACAAGGGATTGGGGTTGAGGAATGCAATCTAGACTTGCACGGGGCGTGGGGTCAAAGGTGGAGCCAAGAGTGGGCACTGGTAGCCCCATTCCAGTTAGCACAACTCTTCTCTCTCTTCCCAACTGGGATCCAAGAATGGGACCTCCTCTCATCCCTTCCTGTATTGTACCCTTTAAAGCAGAGTGAATGATTGAGAAGAAATAGAAAATGCAGTATATGCATCCAGTGTTAGCTGTTAAGATCGTGAATAGATTGTGGTTGTTGGAGGAGATGTTTTGAGATGTTATAAGGCACATAGGCCTTGGTCCAGCCCTCTTCTACCAATGGCTGTGACCTGCGACTAGATTTCTAGCATAAGAAGATCATAGCACAATTCCGTGTCTGCCAGGAAGAAGACCATCCGTTTGGGGGCCAGTCTGTGCTTCTCGTGGGGCAGCCTGGTCCATGCTCTCTTTCATGAGGCTGCAGTAGGTCCGGAGGGGCAGGATGGCACTGGGTGCACAGAGCGTCTGGGCATGGGTGAGGTTGGCCACTGCTAATGATGAGTGGTTGCTCACGAGGGAAACATATCTCCATCTCGTATTGTTCTGGGAGCCCCCACAGCCTGTGTGGATGCATATCGAAAGAGGATCTCAGATGAAACTCAGGTTTCATCTCTGAGTGACACTGTGGAGGAGAGGACAGACCTGCATCACAAGACAAGTGCCCTTTTTAGATGGTTTCCAAAGGAAGGGAGAAAGGGGAAGCGAGACCATGATTTCAGAGGCTAGAGCAGACTTGAACTTTATCATATTTACGAGAGCTGCAGCTGTGGCAAGTCAGGGGCTCTCCTGGGGACTAAGGGAGAGCAGGTTGATGGCTTTGTGGGGCCACTTGGAAAGTTCCAGGATAGTCGCACCACGGCTCTTGCTTGTCCTTGATGTGTTTGTTAAGAGCCGTCTGCCGTGGGCATGGCCAGTCTCCTATTTTCTGTCTCTATAACATCTTGTGTGATAATGAACCACAAAGCAAGGAGGCGCTAAGGAGGAGCCCGCAGAGGGTCTAGGCTTGATGAATGGCTCCGGGCAGATGGCAGTGGTACAGCTACCAACTCTGATGGCCCCACGAAGAGACAATGCATGCCGCTCGCCGCACTTACCTGATTCTAGAATGCCATCTGCTTTAAGATAAGATTTGAGATGTTTTAGGAGAAGAAGGAAACATTTCTGTATTAAATATAGAAGCGCCAAAACACTGCAATGTAAAAAACAAGGCCTGGGTGAGCGTCAAAGAAAAGTTGTATCATCCCCATTGGGACCGGTATTGCTCGACCTGATTGAATAACCTTTAGGTCAGACTATGAAAGGCATAAAGTTAGTTTTCAGATGTCTGTCATATTTACATTTTCATCATTTAGTTAATATTTCTATGTCCCAAATGTGTGCCATGTCCTGGGCCTGGCAGTGACTGTCCTAAGACCAATCCAGGACGTTGGCCAGAGGACAGAGGCATGGACACAAGAATGCACAGGCGTTGTTTGGGGAGCTGATGGGTAACTGCTAATCTGGAAGGGGGGATTATACCGCAGAGGACCAACAGGTAACACCAGCAAGCAGGCTGGGCACAGAGGGCGAAGACCCCTGAATGCTGAATCACAGGGGCTAGAATTTGGTCCATTGGGCATCAAGAAGCCTTTGACAGTTTTTAAGCAAAGAGGACAACATGATGGAAAATATGTCAGAAGAAAATCGTATTTCTTATGGTGAGAGGTAGAATATAATTCATTCTAGCAAATGAGTGTCAGAGGCTGGGATTTCTTCCACAACTTGGCTCACTGGTCCTTAGACCCTCATGGAAGAGAGGACTGGTGCCTGAGAGAGAAAGGGGAGGCAAACCCCAGGCCCGCATTGCAGGCTCCCCTTTCTCTCTCGGGCATCCGTCCTGTCCTCCATGTGGGTCTAGGGACCAGTGAGCCAGGCTGTGGAAGATATCCCAACCAGATGAAAACGATGGAGCACTGAGATTTTTGGACCATGATGAGAAACGTTGCTAAAAATCTTTCAGCTTGGAAGAGGGGTGGGAGGGAAAAGGAGGAGCTGAGAGTGAAATACTAAAAACTGCAAACACTTGTTTTCCATAAATAAAAGGGGGAACCCGAATCACATGACGACTGATTATCTTAGTTCTGTATATGGTTATGTCACTTTACAAAGAAGAGGAAGTTAGGAGAAGGTCTCAGTGACATAAGCAAAGGTTTTATGTAGGGCAGGACTAAAAAGAGATTCATTACCTTAAAGGGGGGCTTCCTTCTTCTATTAATACAACTGTTCTCCATAAGCCCTTTCTGGAAACTCTTGGGATAACCCCAAAATTTCTACCAACAATGCTTAGCTCAAACCAGAGCTGAACTAAAGTACTTCCCTAAGACTCTTTCCACCCTGAAGCACATTTTTGACTTTGTTTTTGCACTGAGGTATACCTGGGTAAAATTTCTCTGTGTGTCCTGTATTTCTGGTACAGATGTAAGAGCCCAAGCTTTGTGAATATCAGTTGATATTTTTGTGGAGCACCAGTTAATTTACCGCATGTTCTTGTCTCAGTTGTCCAAGAGAAGACATATCCCAGAACGGGTAGTTGTCCAGGATTATTGGTCCAGATGGGGAAAACCAAAGGGAAAAAAGACAGATGCTCATTGCTGTGGACAATTCATATTCACTTACGCCCAGACTCACTGAGTCAGTTCTAGAGAACAGAGGTTCTGAGTCCAGTTAGACCTTGGTGTCTCTTTCCCTGAGGAGTGGGAGACACGTGAGCCAAAGTGACAAAACAGGACTGGCCTTGAGGTTGGAGCTGTGTGAAGGTCCTCCCTTATATACCACGTGTATTTTTGGAGAGGGCAAGGTGCACGTATCAATTGGCAATCTTTCTGTTGTGAAGGCTTGTAAGCCAGTCAAAACTGGCTTCAAGAAAAGGGAATATATCGGCTTCTATAGTTGAAACAATTTTTTGAAATGAAAATATAGTTCATACTTCAGTTATGGTTGATGTTGTAGGTTAGTGTCCCACAAAATGACATGCGTCAGTCCTAATCCCTGGTGTTTGTGAATGGAACCTTATTTGGAAATAAGGTCTTTGCAGATGTAACCAAGTTAAAATGAGGTCATGCTTGATCAGGATGGGCCCTGAATCCAATGGCTGGTGTCATTAAAAGAAAACAGACAAAGACAGACACACAGGGAGACCCCACGGGAAGATGGAGGTAGAGATTGGAGTGATGTGTCTACAGATCAAAGAACGCCAGTTTCCAGCAACACCAGACGCCGGGAGCGAGACTTGAAACAGATTCTCCCCTTCAGAGAGAGCGTGGCCCCGCCAGCACCTTGACATTGCCCTGAACGGCCTCCAGAGCCATGAGAGAATACATTTCTGCTGTTTTAAGGCACCCAGTTTGGAGTAAGCCTAGATGTGGAGGTTTGTGGCTGTCCGCAGGGCTTGGTGACTTTATGTCTCTCAGCTTGCCGTTCCTTTGTGTTGGTTTTATTGTCAGCCTCCACGAGGCAGTGAGATAGTTAGCGGATAACTGCAGACCTGTCTGTCCTCCCAAGGTCAAGTGCCAGGGAAAAGATTACGCCTCTTCCATCTCAGCAAATGTCTGATTATGCTCAAGTGGCTTTGATTGGGTCATGGACTCATCAGAACCAGTCTCTCTGGTCACAGAGGCCAGGCTTGGGTCAAGTGTGCCTTTTCTAGAATGAGAGGTAGTACCCTTGAAGAACTTGAATTCAGAGGATTCAGGAATTCACGAATGCCCCTCCAGGGTCCAGCAGGATCCCTAAGAAGCTCTTGGGAGAAGGGTGATTGGCATGAACAGTGAGTAGCCTAACCTTCTCGTCAAATCCTAGTTCCAGAGGGGCTTTGCCAATTACAATGATGCCGTAGAAAATTCAGAATATTCTGACTATTTTGGAGACCTTGTGGATAGAAAAATAACTTCTTTCTAGAGCAGAGATTGAGACTTCTAGAACAGCTTTGCCAGAGAGGAGACAGGAAGGATCAGCAGGAAGAAATGACTGAATGGGTGGGTGGAGAGAGAAAGCTATCAGATATGAATTCCTGTGTCCAACATTACCACTTATAAAGCACTATTATATGTTTTCTCATTTGATCCTTAAAATAACCAAGAGGGAAGTAGGTAGTTACAGGTGAGGAAATTGGAGTCAGACGTGAAGAGATTTCCCAGCATTGACCCAGTTATCTGATGAAGCAGCCAGGGCTTGACCTCAGGCCCTCTGATTCTGGATTGACTCACTCATTGTTTTTAAAATTTACTCATTCATTCAGTAAATAATGTTTTTTTGAATATTTCCTACCTGCAGGGAAGTATTTAGAATGCTGAAGGAAACCTTAGCTGTGAAAAAAAAAAAGAGAGAGTGGTAACATTTTTAGGTGTGATTGACATTATGCTCCATGATCCACCTACATCATCATAGGTATCTTCACACCAACTGTGGGAGATGTTAATTACCCTTACCCATCTCAGGGGAGCGAACGAAGCCTGAGAGCTCTTCAGTCCCTGTCGCCAAGAGCAGAGCTAGCCATGGGGTTTGTTTTCACATCTGCTCAAGTCCAAAGCTCTTCATTACATTGCCTCTGCCATATTCGTGGCTCTGTTAACAGCCATAAATCCAATCTGTCTGTTAGACCCAGTAAATTTCAAAGTGGAAAATCACTTTCCAATAAAACTACACTTAGAAAAAAACGATGTTAATGCTCATACGTTCTACCCTCATTATGACATCAACCTCTGAGCCAAACTATTTTGCCCGTTATAAAGAGCTGTTTTTATGATGAATGGGGATTATATTGGCACTTTAATTGAGTTGGAAACCAAGGTACATGAATGTTAGTGCATGGGAAATGCAATAAAAAAAAAAGCTGTTCAATGTGATTGGAATATATCAGATTAATTTAACACCACCTTTAAGTACTTAATGTCCATTCCTTTAAATATGTTTAATTAAATTATTAGATTAAATATTTATATGCATATCTGTGTGCACACATTTTTCCCCTCAAAAAATCTCTTCCTTTCCTTTTAATTTCTTATCACATTCCAAACACATCACATATGTGATTAAATTCAGATTTCAAGGTTGTCAAATCAAAATTCTTTGCTGTAGGAGTGGAACAAATATGGTATATGGTAATCTAGGTAATCTAGATAATCTAGGTAATCTATGGTAATCTATGAAGTTAGTATATATTTGGATAAAAGTATGTAAACATCTAAAAAACTTCTCACAGTAAGGATTTTGACTGAAATATTGGTTCTGTTTCAGCCATATTTAGATATTTACTTGATTTGTTTCTCTCTAGTTCAAATTTATCCACCAGTTTAAAAAAAAAAACTTAATTCACATGCCTTTAAAATTAGTACTTGTTGTATTTGCTTGACTTCAGTTCAGTTCAGTTCGGTCCCTCAGTCATGTCCTATTCTTTGTGACCCCATGAATCACAGCACACCAGGCCTCCCTGTCCATCACCAACTCCTGGAGTCTACTCAAACTCATGCCCATCGAGTTGGTGATGCCATCCAGCCATCTCATCTTCTGTCTTCCCTTCTCCTCCTGCCCCCAATCCTTCCCAGCATCAGGGTCTTTTCCAATGAGTCAACTCTTCGCATGAAGTGGACAAAGAATTGGAGTTTCAGCTTCAGCATCAGTCCTTCCAATGAACACCCAGGACTGATCTCCTTTAGGATGGACTGGTTGGACCTCCTTGCAGTCCAAGGGACTCTCAAGAGTCTTCTCCAACACCACCTTTCAAAAGCATCAATTCCTCGGCGCTCAGCTTTCTTCACAGTCCAACTCTCACATCCATACATGACCACTGGAAAAATCATAGCCTTGACTAGATAGACCTTTGTTGCCAAAGTATTCAGCAAATTAAAGAGAGTTTATTTTAATTTAAGGCTTAGGTCTCCTTCTTAGAGAATGAATATGGTATTTAAATTATTTAGTCAAATTGGAGGCCTTGAGACAAGTCAAAGGTCTATAGGCCTTCTGAAAATGAGATGTCTTATATTTCACCCTTTTCTGTTTCAATTGGAAAGAATTTGTCAGCATAAGAGTTAATGCACAGAATGTGGATTTTAAAAACATAATTGGGGTGAGTGTTTTGAGGAATTAATTCTGTCTCTTATACACATCTAGATGTGTATAAGAGACAGCATGTCCTATTCTTTGTGACCCCATGAATCACAGCACACCAGGCCTCCCTGTCCATCACCAACTCCTGGAGTCTACTCAAACTCATGCCCATCGAGTTGGTGATGCCATCCAGCCATCTCATCTTCTGTCTTCCCTTCTCCTCCTGCCCCCAATCCTTCCCAGCATCAGGGTCTTTTCCAATGAGTCAACTCTTCGCATGAAGTGGACAAAGAATTGGAGTTTCAGCTTCAGCATCAGTCCTTCCAATGAACACCCAGGACTGATCTCCTTTAGGATGGACTGGTTGGACCTCCTTGCAGTCCAAGGGACTCTCAAGAGTCTTCTCCAACACCACCTTTCAAAAGCATCAATTCCTCGGCGCTCAGCTTTCTTCACAGTCCAACTCTCACATCCATACATGACCACTGGAAAAATCATAGCCTTGACTAGATAGACCTTTGTTGCCAAAGTATTCAGCAAATTAAAGAGAGTTTATTTTAATTTAAGGCTTAGGTCTCCTTCTTAGAGAATGAATATGGTATTTAAATTATTTAGTCAAATTGGAGGCCTTGAGACAAGTCAAAGGTCTATAGGCCTTCTGAAAATGAGATGTCTTATATTTCACCCTTTTCTGTTTCAATTGGAAAGAATTTGTCAGCATAAGAGTTAATGCACAGAATGTGGATTTTAAAAACATAATTGGGGTGAGTGTTTTGAGGAATTAATTTGCCCACTTCGTGCTGTGGTCCAGCCCTCTACAATATTAGCCTCGTAGAGTGTGCACGAAATAGTCCCCATCAATTACGCCTGGCTGCGAATGAATCCGAGGGTTCCTTTTGTTATAAATTATTATTTCCTAAAATGCTTCTGCAGAGAGGCAATGAAACACTTTGGGATTTGGAATGCTGGGAGTTGTTCTTGCCAGTGGTTGGTTTTGAGCCAGCTCAAGTGTTTATAAGAACTCATAAAACCAGGCGAAGTTGAGGATGGCCCATTTGCTGTAATTCCATGTTCCTCCCCCGAAATTCCTCTGATTCTTGAACAGTGCTGCTCCAGCCGTTGCTAACTCACCCTGTACTGCAGCGTGATGGCTGCTCGGCCACTGTGCTGAAGATGAGGATTTGATCTTTTGCGTGTAGTCTCTTGGTACTGCTAGCACCTCACTTCCATCATAAGCACGTGACATTAATGTGAAAACTACAACTAAATTTTTGCAGCAGTATGGAAAAGGCAGGGCGAGGAGGACAGGCAGTGTACATACCTACAGCTTGAAGCTAAGGGAGGGCTCTGAACAATTTCCAGGTGCACTGCGTGAATTTACAGAAGCGTCCTTTTGTTACAGTGAGTTATCAGGCGCAGAGAACTGTTCATTACTTTGGCAAGAGGACTCAGGTTATCAGCCAGTTCTTCTCTCAGTTCTCTGAGTCTTTCAAGAAGACCCAGTAAGGGGTCATTGAAAGATGACCCTGTGAAAGTTAAGATATTTTTGCCTGATCCCACTGAGGGCTGCTGCAGTTCAGTAAATCAGAATTCTGAAGACCACTTTGGGATTCTTTGACTTTCCTCTCCTTCTTACTTTCATTCATGATCTTACCCTGCCTTTGCTTTGCCATTTGAAAATAACCTCTCTGGAGGTTTTGCCAGACACCTGTGGAAATCTGACCATCACTTAAACTACTGTTTTGTTACTGCTGATTTTTTAAAAATGAATTTTCTTTTGCAAGTAGACAGCAAGCCACTGCCAGTCAGTTCTGATCCCCACCGCACACTCGATTCAGCAGTTCCCAGCAGATATCGTGATGAGGGGCCCATCTTCATGTAAATAAAGCACAATAGTTTGTATTTCTACCAGCTTTCAGAGGGGCTTTCAGTTTTGATCTTGACTTTCAGACAGGCCTTTCTGAGTTGAAGGAGGGGTCACTGGATAGAGAGAAGATCCCCTGAGGGAGAAAACCAGAGGTAGATAATCTCAAAATGACTGTTGCAGCCAAGCTCACATCTTTTCGATTGCAGGGATTTCTAGCAAAACTGAGTTCCAGTGATATTGATTAGAAAGAGGGGCTTCCCTGGTGGCTCAGATTATAAAGACTCCACCGGCAATGCAGGAGACAGGGGTTTGATCCCTGGGTTGGGAAGTTCCCCTGGAGAAGAGAATGAATGGCAACCTGCTCCAATATTCTTGCCTGGAGAATCCCACGGACAGAGGAGCCTGGCAGGTTACAGTTCATGGGGTCGCAAAGAGTCAGACATGACTGAGCGACTAACAGGTTCACTTTTCGTGCTGTTAGAAAGAAATCTGAGTTGAACCCATTTGGAGGTTAATTTAGAAGAGCAAAGCAGGATGAGACAGCATCATGGGGACTGCAGAGATTAAGCTCAGTGAGTTAATTAGTTCAAACTGGCCTTTGAGGCAGGGCTGGGTTGGGGGGGTAGTCTTGGAAGCAGTTGACCTGGATTGTCCTGTGCAGCTGGCCCACCAAAAGCTGCGGTCCAGGGGAGCCCTTCATCAAGCAGTGGGTGAGGGGAGAGGTGCAGGTACGTGATAAGGCTGCACTTACCGGTTTCATCATGCCTGTAAAGAGGAGAACTGGGCTAACTTAGACGTGTTCTAGAATCAGTCGATACCTACAGTTCCTTGACCACAACTCCTTCTTTTGTTTTCTTGCTTTCTCTTTGAACACCTAAATGCCCCAGTCTGTAGATCCTTGATTATTTAGGAAGGAACTTTTCAACACAAGCAGAGCTTTCAAGAATTGGGATGGATGTTCAGAGACTCGGCCTGAGAGAAGCTGTTAGTCTCAGCCCGGTGCTGGGAGTGAATGAAGCGGGGATTCTTGCAGGAGCGATAAATCTACCACCAGATGTCTCTGCAGGCCACTCCACAGGCGTGCTCGCTGGAGCTGGGGCCTCGGAGGCGGGAACCCAAGCTTCCCATGGACCTCACAGTGCATCCCCCGACCTGATACCTGAAGCAGAAACCAAGGAGGGGGTGTGCGTGCGCGCACATGTGTATGTCTCCTGTCTTGAGCTGCCTCTGCCTCTGTTCCCCTCATTCCTTGGTTATTTATTTCCCTGTGCTGATTGCCTATTGAAACTAGGAGAGGAGTTGTACGGTGCTTCCTACAGGAGATGCTCCCTATAGGAGATGAAACAGTGGCAGGTGCAGCCAGAGAGAGCAGTGGTGTCTTTTCCTAAGGGGCCGTCTGGTGTGGGCACCACTCCAGGGACCAGGAAGGAATGCCACCTGACCCCAGGCTCCCTGCTGGGCCCCAGCCCTCAGCAAAGGCTCAGGGCTGCCCCAGAGCCCTGAAAACAGTGATTGGCTTTCTTGTTTATGTAAATCAGGTTTAGAAGCTTTACAACATTTCAGTGGAGGACCAACGAGCAAGTATTAACTAGGCCAGTTAAAAATACACCTGAGGAGAGAGAGAATTGATGGTGAACATGGTGTTTACTTAATCGTGGGACTAGGAGATGATGGAAAGACTCCACCAGTTTAATAACAAAGATTGTTCAGGGAAAGAAAACCAGCCAGGTTAGTGTGGGTAAACTTGGCATCTATTCCTGTTGGGCTGATCCATCCTGACTTCAGTGATTTAAGTCATAACTGCCGTTCCATGGGGACTTCTCTGCAGTAAAGAATCCGCCTGCAGTGCAGGAGCCGAGGAGACACTGGTTTGATCCCTGGGTCGGGAAGATCCCCTGGAGGAGGGCTGGCAACCCGCTCCAGTGCTCTTGCCTGGAGAATCCCATGGACAGAGGAGCCTGGTGGGCTGCAGTCCATAGGGTCGCAGAGAGTTGGACACGACTGAAGCAACTTAGCACGCACACACGCCCTTCCACGTGTGTCTTGGTAGGACTGCCAAGTGGCCTGACGTATAAAGTCTCCACGCGGCGCTGTTGTCCGCTGTCTTCCTGCCGTAGCAGAGGGCTGAGTGTGGTACATCCTGCAGGGTCATGGATGAGCCCACATGTGCGCAATCTCTGAAGAACAGGATGACTCTTCATGAGAGGCTTTGCTCATCTGAATCTCTGTGTTTTTTTGTCAAGTTGTCCGGCAATGACCTTAACAGATTTAGGAACGTTTTCTAAATAAAACCCTGAGCTACAAAAATAAGAGTCAGTCACTGGATGAGTTGGTATCTGAAGAAAAGAAAAGAACATTGAATAGACAACAACCAGGAAGAGAATGTGATTCATTGTTATTCATGCACTTCATCACGTAATCATTAATGATGCAAGGTTATTGTCAACAGGAACACTGCTTCATGCAGAGTGGAAGTTGGGATACAGAGAATCATAAAATGCAGTCCTGATCTCATTCCAAAAAGAGATGGAACCTAAAAGAATCCTCTTAGATTCTCTCCTCCCCCCTGCAAACATCACACATACTCACAGTATCTTCTTTAAAGACAGCCAGCTGAGGATAGATTTTATGAAAGCAAGAGGTAGAATCTTGACGTCTCAGAGACCCAAGGGCTTGCGGATTCTGACAGTAGAGCATGATGCAAATCTGATTCTTGCTTTTTAAATTTATTTTATTGAAGTATAGTTGATTTGCAGTGTTGTGTTCATTTCTGCTGTGGAACAAAGTGAGTCAGTTATACATGTATACATTCTTTTCCGTATTCTTTTCCAAGATGGTTTGTCACAGGATATTGAATGGAATTCCCTGTGCTATACAGTAGGACCTTGTTGATTCATTCTCTGGGTAAAGGTTGCATCTGCTAACCCCAAGTGCCCAGTCCACCCCTCCCTACCCCATCCCCCTTGGCAACCACAAGTTTATATACTCTTGGTCCCTGAGTCTATATGTGATTCTTTCTTAACAGCTCACAGACGGAGGTGCAGAAAGGGTGGAGGTGACCCAGGAGGACCTGCAGTCCCCTCAGCAGAGGAACTCTTCAGAGGCCCCCAGGGAAAGGCTGTACTCCCTGAGGATCCGAAACACTACGAGTTGCAACTCGGGGACCTACAGGTGCACTCTGGTGGGTTCAGAATGGCAGAGAAACATGAGTGGCACTGTGATCCTCAAAGTGACAGGTGAGGTGGTCTGCAATACCTGTTTTCTTCCTACAGCACACAGGGCACTTTCTGTAAGTCCTGACCTTAATCCGATTAATCCGAGTTTAATTCAGAAGCTGTGGCTCACATCTGTGGCTAAAAGCTAAATTCTGCTGCAAGGGTAGCATAACTTTCTCTGCCTTTTTGCTTTTTGCCTTTTTTTTTTTTTTTAAAGGGATCTACCCCAGTTTGATTGGGGTAGATGCCAAATGGAGTCAAGCAACTAAATCTGACCGTTTATTCATATAAGAGTCCTTTGGAGCCAATAGGAAGTTTCTAAGTCTAGTTTTTAGAAGACAGAGAAACTGGGTAATCTTGAATTTATCAGATAGCTGTGCAATATTCTACTCATTGGGAGCTCTCTAATGTGGCCTAAGAGAGCTGCTACATGTTTCTGCCTTTTTCAACACGAGAACAGCATTTCTTTCCCACTTTATAGCGATTGTATGTCCTAATCCCTCCACTCAGGCCAAAGAAAAAGCGTCCAGCAAGAAAAGAGGCTTCCCAAGTAGAAGGCACATTTTTGCTCGTGCAGTAAGACCAGGACTCGAGCGTCAAGACAAGGATTATCTCCTTGGACTTTTTTCCATAACTTTTCTTGATGTAGCTTAAAATATGCCTTGCATCTGACTTTGGCCCAACTCTTGTTAGTGGCTGAGCCTTGAAGTGACAAACATATTACAGAGACCCTGACTTTGTGTAGCAGCTGTTGTCTCCTTCCACGGAAAAGCTTAAAGGAGTCTGACTCAAGATCATATTCCCACACTCATGGGAAGGCAAGCACGGGTTCGGGCCAGTGTTTGGATGTTTTTTTAAGTTTTCTTTTCTTGGCGTGGTCCATTTCCAGAGTCTTTATTGGATGTGCCACAGCATTGTTTCTGTTTTATGGTTTGAGTTTTTGGCCACAAGGCATGTGGGATCTCAGCTCCCCAGTCAGGGATGGAACCACCACCTCCTGCATTGGAAGGGAAGGTCTTAAACATTGGATCACCAAGGAAGTTCCTCAGTATTTGGACTTGGTTCACTATCTCGCACAAACACACACACCCTGTCTGCTCCTCAGCCTCCAGCCCTATATTGTGTTTGAGTTCATGGCACTTAGCACGCCTGCCCGGATACAGTCTCTGCTTTGTTCCCTCCTGCCTCCTGGGGCAGTCAGCCCGGAGTGTCATTCACGTGAATGAGAAATGGAGCGATCCGGCAGGAAGAGCAGAGGCCGGGTGCAGGCCCCGGGGAGTGGGGAGCAGAGGAGCAGAGAACAGCTGACTTGCCTTCCTGCCCCCTGCAAAGGCGGTGCATTCGCCAAATTAAGTGGTCAGGCTAGAGCCACTTGGATCTGGTTCCAATATGAGCTCAGCTGCTCATTAACGTGTGACCTTGGGCAAACTTCTGATTGAGTCTAAGCCTTGCTTTTCTCGTCTTCAAAATGGGGATAATATCATCTATGACACAGGCTTGTGGAGACGATTGAACGAGGGATTGCACTGAAATGTTCGGTCCGCTGCCTGGGGGTGACCAAGTGCTCAATAAATGTTAGAACTGTCGGGACAGTGGCTCTCGGGTCCTCTCTTCTGGGGTCGCAGACCTCTGAACATCCATCCCCACTGCATAGACCACTGCACAATGTTTGAGTCCAGTTTCAGGGGTCACAGTTCTCTGGAGGGCCCCCTATGACCCAGAAGGTGGAACCCTCCAGTCACCTGGAGTCTGCCTGCTCCTGCCCCAGCGCTCAAGCTGACTCCAGGAGCAACCTCGCTGCCCGAAACAGCATGCTGGATGCTGTGCCCAAGTCGGGAGAGCCTGTCCCCCCGAGTCTCCTGGGCTGAAGGCATCCCTCCTCCTGCACTTGCCCCACCCCCGCCGCGCCGCCCAGCACTGAGGCCACAGCCTTTAAAGCCCCTTTTTGCTGTCAGCTTTGGTGGAGCAGCTTTGTTTAAAATTCAAAAAGCAATTTTTTTAGAGGGGTATCATTGATTTACAATGTTGTGTTAGTTTCAGCTGTACAGCAGAGTGAACCATTATACATATACACATACTCTGTTTTCAGATTCTTTTCCCATATAGGCCCTTACAGGGTATTGAGTCGAGTTGCCTGTGCTGTCAATCAGGTCCTTGTTAGTGACCTGTTTTCTGTACAATAGCGTATATTGTTGATCGTTGTGCTCAGTTGCCTTCGACTCTTGGCGACCATATGGACTGTGGCCCTCTAAGCGCCTCCATCCATAGGATTTTCCCGGCAGGGATACTGGAGTGGGTTGCCGTTTTGTCCTCCAGCCACTCCACCCAATGTCAGGATAGAGCCCGAGTCTCCTGTGTCTCCTGCGTTGGCAGGCGGGTTCTTACCACTCGCACCCTAGCAAGTGTGTATAGTCAGTCCCAGGCTTTCAGGGTGGAGGGGCTTTAACGGTCCTACAAAGACAGATCAGCACCAACCTGTTCCATAATAGCAGGGCAGCTCTGCCACCTGCCTTAGAACCTCAGCCTCCCTGAGCCCTGGTTCCTTCTTCTGCAGACAGGGGACACTCAGCCTTGCCCCTGAAGGTTCAGTGAGATGCTGGCTGTCGACTTCTTTGCACGCGGCCGGGCACAGAGTAAGCACGAGGGCCGGCGTCCCTGCCAGTATAACCCGTGTCCTTCCCCGCGGGACAGACTCGAGGGTAGGAAGGGGGGACAAGGAGGACTTCAAAAAGCCAGAACAAAGCACACTTGGTTTTTCACCTTGGTAGAAGAGTCTGTTCAGTGGCTTCATATATTACTCATTTCTTTTTGCAGGATGCTCTAAGGGACGCAGAGGAGAGACTTTTAAGAACTACAGAGCTGAGATCGTCCTGCTGTTGGCTCTGGTCATTTTCTATGTAACACTCATCATTTTCACTTGCGTAAGTGTCTTTCGCAAACATCTCTCATTATTAAAAGATCACCTGGGGCACCAATCAGAATGTGTTTTGTAGATGGTGCGAATCATTTAATAATAGCAAGGGACCTGTTCTCAGAACCCTGGCCTTACTGAGGTCCCCAGACTGTGAGACTCTCTACGGGAGGCTCCCAGCTTATTCTCCATCTGGTGGTTCTGCGTAGAGCTATGTGAGGAGAAAGTGAATCAGGAGGTGAAGAAAGTCTGTGAAAGGTGAAAGGATCCTCTTAAGGCACCAGCAGGCCGGGACATCCCCGGCAGTCCAGTGGTCAAGACTGCACCTTCTAGTGCTCGGGGTGCGGGTTTGATCTCTAGTTGGGGAACTGAGATTCCATGTGCCTTAGGGCCAAACAAACAAAAAATAAACAGCAGAAGTATTGTAACAAATACAATAAAAACTTAAAAAAAATGGTTCACATCAAGAAAAAAGTCTGTAAAAAAGCACCAACAGGGCTTGTAGATATGCTGGAAGAAATTGGGACCTTGCCTGTCCAATACCGGGAGAGGTGCTCTTCTTCCCATAGATGGATGAGCAAGCCTGTCCACTCCAATGGTGGATTTGTCTCCTTCATCTGCGCTTGAACTCTGTTCTCTTAGAGCAGGGGTCCCCAGCCTTCAGGCCACGGATTGGTAGCTCTTTTTCAATCAGGGGTGGCAGCAGATTAAAGTTCGCAATAAATATAATCCACTTGAATCATCCCCAAACCATCCCCCTTACCCCACTAGCTCTAGTCCATGGTCCCTGGTGCCAAAAAGGTTGGGGACTGCTGTCTTAGAGATTCCCTCCAATAATTGTGGTACTTCCTCTCCGTTTTAAGCATTAACCTTGAGAAGTCAGAGGTACCCAGGGCGTGGCCTGCGTGAAGGATGGCTGGCCTGTAATGTGGGTGTCCTTGACATGCCCTTGAGCTGTTGGATGCAGACTTCAGCCGAGACTCCTCCCTGCCCCCCACGCCTACTTGTGCATGGCTGCTCACCTGGAGTCTCAGTGGTCATTGGGGAGCAGGGCCAGCTCCAGTCCTGACCCACCAGGAAGTGATCGGTCTCGTATGCCTTAGCAGGAACAGGAAGTACTGGCCATTTGGGGACCAGGACATGGGTCACCCTGGGTCATCTAGGGCTGGTTCTTGTTGCTCACTGGGCCCTTCTGTTCACTTAGTGAACTCTCTGGCTCAACACTCACCTCTCTGGTTGCTGTTTTAGAAGTGGATCCAGCATGAGTGAGCATGTGCCGTGTACAGGGCTTTATGTAAGCACTGAGGGGATGTAAAAAGGCTAAGACCTATGTCCTTCCTTCAAGAAACTTACAGCTTGGTCTTTAGAGTTATTTGCATGTGAGACGATGATTGTTTAGTTGCTCAGTCGTGTCCAACTCTTTCGCAACCCCCTGGACTGTAACCCACCAGGCTCCTCTGTCCATGGGATTTCCTAGGCTAGAATCCTGGAGTGGGTTTTGCCATTTTCCTTCTCCAGGGGATCTTCCCGACACAGGGATCGAACCTGAGTCCCCTGCATTGACAGGCAGATTCTTTACCATGGAGCCGCCAGGAAAGTCCATAATTAGAATGACCTGGTGGTAAATTTTAAAAACGGGTGACTTTAGTGTTTTGTTGGCAAATGCCCATTTCTATAGGCACCGACTTTCCGTGCAGGAAATCCTAATGGTAGGGTCCGGAAATGGCCCCAGACTGTGACTCCTTGTTGAGGTTTGGAGAGCCCAGTGAAACAGTGCAAGCCCACTGCAGAGTGAGCGAGCTAGCCTGCCTCAGGAGGGCTCCCAGGTGAGCTGTCCAGCCAGCTCCTAGTGAATGAAGTTTAAATCAAGGTGATGCATTTTTCCAGTTATTCACTTCTCAACATATCTCTTTTATTTGACTTTATTTTTCAGAAGTTTGCACGACAGCAGAGTATATTTCCAGACTTTTCTAAACCTGCCCTGGAACATGCTTTCCTCCCAGTCACCTCACCAAATAAGCATCTGGGACCAGTGACTCTTCACAAGGCAGAACTGGTGTGAGCTGGGTTTCTGCACCTTTTTTCTGAGGCCGAAGGCTCCGTGGTGTGCGTCCGTGTCACCCTGGACAGGAGAAGCATGAGCCCCATGTGAAGACAACATCCTTCCTGTGAAGCCCTTCTCTTGACTGAAGCATCCCAGAGTGGATCCCACCCCACTGCCCGTGAGCAGGGCTTTGAGAATTCTGATGTGATCACCACGCATGGAGCTGCCCGCAAGGTGCTTTCCAGTGTTGCTGCTTCATGACCTTCTTAGCGTTTTATTCAGCTATCTGGTCAACCTCTTGGATGGGGTATTTTTTTTTTTTTTTTTTTTTACCAGTCCTAGAAAAGCTATGGTGAGATGCAGTTGGAAAAGGACCTTGGGAAATACGAGTGCCTGGAGCTGGTCCTGTATAGACTCTTGAGGACAGCTGTCTTCTTCCACATCTGGAGCACATCTCCAAAAGTGCTGTGTTTTCTTGTCTGAGCCCAGATGTTTTATGTCTGGGAGAAATCGACAGGCCAAGCTGTGAAACAGGGGGAAATATTTAGCAACTAATTTCCCACTGTGAAGGCCCTTCTATTACCAAGGGGTAGGATGTGTACATAGAAATAGCAGGTCGGTGAACTGCCCCCAACTGGGCCTTTTTAATCTGGGAAAGACATCCATAAAGAGGCAAGAGCAAAGAGTGCCACCTTTATTTTTATTAATTCATCTGTATTCTTGCCAAAAAAGGATTTGTGGTTTTTCTCCTTTTGAAATCCGTATCTTCAGTTCAATGTCATTGTAACTGACAAGCAACGTGCTTATGGAGGGTGAGAAGTCAGAGACCGTGACAGTAGGAGAGACACATGCAGGGACCTGACAGAAAATGCTGGAGCAATCATGCAGCCTGGGTGTGCTGGCGCCAGTTGTCCCCCTACGTAGCTGTCTGATCCTGGACAAGATCCCCATGGTTTCTGCTTTTTCTGTTGTAAACCAAAAGGTTGTCATATGTGTTGATAGAAAAAAAAGATGTATGTGGAAATGCTTTGAAAGAGTATAAAGCACTATCCAGATTCCAGACTTCTTTTGGTCATTTCCCTGATTACTCCAGTGGTGTTCTGGGCATGAGAAAATACTTTTCATTTTTCATGTTTTCCATCGTCCCAAACAAAGAAGGCAACAGGGACACTTTCCCATCGTCTTATGTATGAATTCCTTTGGGGAAGTGGTTGACTTCCGGTTGAGTGGTCTGTTCTTGAAGCAGCAGCCAAAAGTTAACTCCAAGATGTGGACACTCAGGAGTCACCCAGCCATGGGGAGAAGAGCGTTCTCGAATGTTCCATTGATGTTCTGGCAGTTGTTGGTTTTCTCTTATCAAACTTGGCCCTCTCCCCACTTACTTTCCAAAGAGAATATTGCCCACGCTATTATTAGAGAGTTAAAAGAATGCCAAGTTTACTGTTTTTGCCTCTGTCATAGTTCTCATGTGATTAAATGTGTGCATGTGAAGAGGGAGTGCTTTTCTCTTGTATATTTGAAACTACTCATAATATTTTGGGATGAGTGCTGGGAGGCCTGGAAACTAGTTTGAGAACCAGAACCCAAGGTGAAATTCTAGAGATGAAAGCTTGGTTGAGAACGTCCTCTGAGTGGGGGGTGGGGTGGGATTTATGGCAGGTAGACCTCTCTGAAGCAGCAGCCTCTTCTTCCCAGAGATGCTCCCCAATCCACCCCTGAGTGGCCTTGCCACCAGGCAGTACCCGATCAGCTGGACCACATGCATGACCACAGGTGGGAAGGATGGGAAGGAGGGTTTCTACTTCAGAAGGATGTGTAAAGTCAGGGGCTCAGTACCTGTGACTCGTTGAGTTTGACTCAAAATTCTCAGATCGTTCCGTTACCCCCCAATGGCAAGAACAATCTAGTGCAAGTGGTGGTGAAAGTTTGAGAAGCGTCGTAGGTGAATCCACTTTGGAAAATGGCTCTTTGTGAAATGAATGCCCATAAAATGCTTGTTAAAGCTATAGATTCCCTTTCAGTGGAATCAATTCCATCCTCAAATGCTTGACCAGGAATGCTAGGGAGACCACTGGTGTAATGAAGATCTCAGCGTTTCTAGCTGGTTTGACATCCAGCTTCACCACTTTGAGGTTTTACCACTTGGGCAGGGGAGTCACCTCTCTAAGCCGCAGCTGGCAGTTCTTTAGAATGTGAATTAAAAAGAGAATCTGCATATTATGTATTGTGGATTAAATGAGATAACATATCTAAGAGTCTAGCCTGAAAACTGAAGTTGCTCAGTTGTGTCCAACTCTTTGTGACCTCGTGAACTGTAGCGCACCAGGCTCCTCTGTCCATGGGATTCTCCAGGCAAGAAAACTGGAGTGGGTTGCCATTTCCTTTTCCAGGGGATCTTCCCAACCCAGGTATCGAACCCAGATCTTCTCCATTGCAGGCAGATGCTTTAACCTCTGAGCCACGAGAGAAGCCTAGCCTAGTATCTGGCAAATAGTACCATGAGAACAAGATAAACGTTCGAACAAGACAGGAGAAAAAAGCTGCAGAGAAAGTGGTGAGGACAGTGAATATTTGACAAAGTACTTTTGTTAAAAAGAACAGAATTGGGGCTTCCCTGGTGGCTCAGAGGTAAAGAATATACCTGCCGATGTGGGAGACACAGGTTCGATCCCTGATCCTGGAAGATCCCACATGCCGTGGCCCACGGTCTGAAGCCCAGAAGCCACAACTACTGGGCCCACGTGCAGCAGCTGCTGACACAAGCATGCCCTCGAGCCTCTGCTCCACAAGAGAAGCCGCTGCAAAGACAGGGCACTGCCGCTAGAGAGTAGCTCTCACTCGCTGCAACTCGGGAAAAGCCCAAGCAGCAACGAAGACCCAGCACAGCCGAAAATAGATAAAACCTTAAAACAAGAACAGAACTGACTTGGTGGGAGAGTCATGATGCTTTCAAAGAATTAATACAAGGTGAGATTAGATGCCTCATGATCATTAGATGGGTGCAGGAGAGAGAGAGAGAAGGATCAGGGTGGGTAGGGTGGAATTTATCAAAGAGAGTGAGCTGGTTTTCCACTGTCGTGGTTGGAGCCTCTCAAGGTATTTCAGAGGAGGTAGATGATCCGGGACCATATTTATTCTTTGTCTCTTCTGCCAGGGAGAGCTTTGTTTTCAGAGCCCTGCTTGCCTATGGAATTCGATCTATGGGTATAATCATTTCACCTCGGGATGTCCCAAGACACAAACACAGACGTGAATATTGGCTCCACATTCTCCCAAAAGAAGGCCTGTGGGTTTTGCTTTCATAATAATTCTTAGCAGATTTCATCACAGAAAATACTGTGCCGCACTCACAGAGCCCAACAGAGCCTGAGAAATTGCTAGGGTTGCCATGGAGGAGATCACATGGCAGCCCGTGGACACAGAGTCCCCGAGGCTCATGTGTTCGACCCCACAGTACAGTTAAGCGTGGGGGTCTCAGAATAATTCAGTCTGGTTCCCAGACTCTCCTCACTGGCAACTTTATTTGACTGCATTACTTGGATAATTGTCTAACACTCTATCTTCCCTATGTAAAATAGTCAAAGGCCTAAAAATCTTACAGTAGGTGCTGTTTGGGCTTCCCAGATGGCTCAGCAGTAAAGAGTTTGCCTGCAGTGCAGGAGACTCAGGAGACATGGGTTGGGAAGATCCATTCCCATTGCCTGAATTGGGAAGATCCCCTGGAGGAGGGCATGGCAATCCATTTCAGTATTCTTGCCTGGAAAATCCCATGGACAGAGGAAACTGGTGAGCTACAGTCCACGGGGTGGCAAAAAGTCAGACATGACTGAGCATGCACGCATGCGTGCACGGGCGCTGTTTGCTTAATTAACAGCATTTGTCCTTCATAGTTTTTCGACTGATGGTTTGTGAGCCAGATTTGTCCTAACTGGTTCCTAAGATATAATCAATCAGTTCTTTGGTCAGACACTGTATTAATTCTATTTATTATCTTTCCAAGGCCAGATGTGTTTTTTTTTAATTTTCACCTTTAAATTGCATAAGAAATTAAAATTCTACCCTGTGCCTTTTTGTTGTATCTCTCTGTGTGTGCTGAATGGGTGAAATTAAGCCAAAGCATCTTTGTTGAGCACGTACTCTGGCACTCTATGTAATACTCAGAAAAAGCAAGGTGGAGGCCTTTCTTTCAAGAATTTTATAATCCAGTAGAAGGAGAAATGAACTCATAGCCATATGCAGAGCTACTTGTTCTGCTTAGCATTAAAGAATTATACAAAGAATAGTGGGGATGCAGAAAAGGACTGAGAGTGTTCAATTCCTTCTAGGGGCACCTTAAAAAGATTTATAGAACTAATTGTGTTTGCTCTTGGGCTTGAAAGATAAGCAAGATTTTAAGTGGTAGTAAGCATCAGGGGTTGTGGAAATGGCAGAGGCACAATCTCTAAGGTAAAAAGGTAGAGAACACACGTGAACAGAGGGTTGTATGAGGGTTTTTGTAGGCACAGGTCATCCACAATCTAGGATAAGTAGGAAGAAGGTGATCATGAAAGATGGGCAAGCTGTCATAGAGGATTTGCACAGTGGGGCAATATGGAATGATTCTGAGTTGGGGAGCCATAGATTCATGTCTAAGATAGTAGCCAGGAAGACAAAGTGAAGGATGAAATGAAAGAGCTGGGGGAAATGGGAAGAGGAAGACCACCCCAGAGGTC
This sequence comes from Neotragus pygmaeus, assembly GCA_006410875.1. Classification (NCBI taxonomy): domain Eukaryota; kingdom Metazoa; phylum Chordata; class Mammalia; order Artiodactyla; family Bovidae; genus Neotragus; species Neotragus pygmaeus. The sequence goes on from SJYV01032627.1 coordinate 715,588, forward strand.
GATGAAGTCCAAAGAAGCAGAGCATCAGTGGAAGAGAAAAGAGGGGGACAGAAACAAGCTGTTCCCTACACATTATAATCTCAATTTTCAGTCTTTTTTTTTTTTTAATGATCCTAGCTAATATCTCTCTAACCCATCTATCTATCTGATTTATTTTTGCTTAGTTCTCCTTTCCTCTTTTTATATTTTAAACTAATTTTTGTTGAAGTGTAGATGCTTTACAATATTAGTTTCTATCGCACAGCAAAGTGCATCAGATATACATATACACACATCCGCTCTTTTTTGGATTTCCTTCCCATTTAGGTCAGCACAGAACATCAGGTAGAGTCCCTTGTGCTGTACCGTAGTTTCTCATTAGTTACCTATTTCATGCACAGTATCAATAGTATGTGTATGTCAATCCCTCCTTAATGGAATGGAAAGAAAGAAACAACCCCTTCCATCTTGTCCTCTACAAAACCTGCAGAACTCTATCACCTTAGACCACAGGTAAGGCTTCTATGCGTCCCAGCCACCTCGATAGCCAACAGGGCTCTGGTGCTCCTGCAATCGTAGACGTTAGGATTAACCAGCTGGTTAAAGCTGGTTTTAGCCATCCTTATTCCCAGTCCCACCTCAAATTCCTTGTCCCAGCACAATAATCCTGCTTTCCCCCTTCTGTAATCTGACATCACATTTAATCACTGATTGGCTGACTTAGAAAACAAAGAATATCATGTGTGTTTTGTTTATTTTTTTTTTTCTGTGATATGGCAAACGCTTGCTTCTTTCATTGGTCCCATGGCTTTATACTTTTGTCCTACTGATTATGTGTTACATACATGATGGTCCCTTAGCGATTTTTAAAAATAAAATCTTCCAGCAGTTGATTAATCGACCCTGCTAACCAAGCATTAAGATAAACCAAAAGATACCTTGAAGGGATCCTAGTGGATTGAGCATGGATATTGAGGGATGAGTATGAATACATTTTAGAGAAAAGGAAAACGGTGCCTTAAGACACTGTTCATCACCCCAGAGCTGATGAATGACACATGAGCCCCATTCTGTTTTTCAGAGACAAGGCATTTCACTTGCAGGCATATCTTTTCTCGTTACCACTTCTTCATTTCATTCTCCCCACAGGATCCCAGGCAAGTGCACAGTTAGGCAACGAAGACAAGAAGGAAAACAGCCTCTAGGCGGGGTCTGTTTGTTTCCATGGTTCCTGAGAAGTTCAGGCGAAGGAAGGAAGCGAAACTTGGGCACTGAGAGCAAATCTATGATTCTTTTCTCCTTTCGGTGGATAAACACGCACAGAATCCCGCGGGGCAAGGGAGACAGACTTCCCTGAGTGATTCATTCAGATTCTGCATGAGAAGGAGATATCGCTCGATTCTTCTTTATAAGAGGGGCCATTTCTTCAAAATGACCATTTTTCCCTCCCTCTTTTCCAATGGAGCCTGTTTACAATCTCCTCTTGGAGATCTCAGTAGTCAGCAGAGATAAGTAGGGAGACATTCAGATGGTGAAAACCTGCAAGACATCACACCGAGTTGGAATGCTTTTCTCAAAGGAAAATAAAGTCTGCAAATGCATATGTACTGGCCTATGCACCCGAAAGAGCCAGCTGAACAGCCCATAAACAGCTCCCATTCAGGAACAACAAAAGCCCATGCCAGAGGTCAAGGGGCAGGGGGCTGAGAACTAATAATAATTTTGCACTTACACAGCAGTTTCCATTCAAAGACCTCAGAGCGCTTTATAAACATTAATTAAATGGTCCAACAGCCCTGTGAGGTGGCTGTGTATCACTGTTTCCAATTTACAGGGAGTGGAGGGAAGAGAGGTGTGTGCATGGAGGGAAGTTGGAACCAGGCCACGCTACGGTGCATGTGGATTGTGGACTCAGAAAAAAGCAGTGGGACTTTTTCCTCTGTGAATCTAAGGCTGCGGTCACATGTCATAGTACCAGCTGAGCCAAGAAGGAGATGGTTTGGCGACAGGGCTATCTGGGGCAACCTCTCAGCAGGGCTCACCTCATGAAAAGAGAGCCACCGGCATGGGCTTGAGGGTGCCAGGGCGCTCTCACCCGCAAATTCACAGTCATTATCACAGATGCATCCCTTCCGTGGGACCCAGGAGGCCAAGTCGCCTTCACCCAAGGTGCAAACTCTGATTGCTTGGAGATATAGTCATGACAGCCACTTGGAGAAGGGTTGTGATGGGTACATGGCAGAAAATCTCATGATCAATTACTACTGGCCTTGCATTTGGAAAGGTAGCTGTGTGTCGAATTGCATCCCCTGAAAAAATACGGCGTTTAAAAAAAATTATTTTATTGAAGTGCAGTTGATTTACAGTGCTGTGTCAATTTCTACATACAGAAAAGTGAGTCAGTTTTATGTCCAGATATACATATACATTATTTTTCATATTCTTTTCATGGTTTATCACAGGATATTGAATATAGTTCCCTGTGCTATACAGCAGGAACTTGTTGTTTATCCATTCTATATGTAACAGTTTGCATCTGCTAATCCCAAACCCCCAAGCCGTCCCTTCTCCACCCCAACTTCCCCCTTGGCAACCACGTCTGTTCTCTGTGTCTGTGAGTCTGTTTCTGTTTTGTAGTAAGCTCACTTGTGTCATATTTTAGATTCCACATATAAGTGATATCGTATGGTATTTGTCTTTCTCTGTTTGAGTTACTTCACTTAGGATGACATCCATGTTGCTGCAAATGGCCTGATTTTATTCTCTCTGGAAAGATCTCTTTTCCATTCTTCCTGGAAAGTCCTCACACCAGTACCCATGCCTGTGACCTTATGTGGAATCAGGGTCTTTGTAGATGTAACAAGTGAAGATGAGGTCATGCTGGATTAGAATGGCTCTAACTCCGAAGACCGTGTCCCTGAGACAAGGGCAACCTGGATGCAGATATAGAGAGAGTGCCCCGTGAAGATGGAGGCAGTAACTGGGGTGATGTATCTACAAGCCAAGGGACCACCAAGGACAGAGTTCTTCATAGAGCCTTGGCAAGGGAACACAGCACCTGCTGACACCTTGGTTTTGAACTTTTGGCCTCAAGATTGTGAAAGAATAAATTTCTGTTCCTTTAAGACATCCGGTTTGTAGGAAGTGAATACGATAATCTACATTTTGGAAGTTTCCAAGTGCAGGATCATTAAAATGATTGTTTATTTAAAAACACATCCCACCATTGTAATAAATGAAGAAAGGTTTTCTGGAGAGATTAGGCCGTGACAATGGAGATGGCAGGATGCAAACATCCTCCTGATGGTGACAGTGACATTATTGTGGTCCCCTGACATAGTACACGCTGACGGTTCTCAGCTACTTAGATGTTTGGTGTGTCAGTCCTGTTGGAACATGTTGAATTAGAATTGTGGAAATTCATTTAATGCATCCCATGTTTTCATCCCTACAATGGTATAGCAAGAAAATCCAGGAAGGCATCCAGAAACCAGATCAAGTGCAGCTAAAGACAAAAACAATCTACAAACGAATAAAGGGGAAAAAAAAAGATACAAACACTGGGAAAATTAATCTGACATGGGTGAGGTTGCAGATATTTGGGGCAAGAGATTGCTGTATTTATCTTTAGTCTTGCCCTTTGCTGCTGCTGCTACGTTGCTAAGTCATGTTCAACTGTTTTTGATCTCATGTAGCCTGTCAGACTCCTCTGTCCGTGAAATTTTCCAGGCAAGAATACTGGAAAGTTGGTTGGCATTTCCTTCTTCAAGGGGTCTTCCTGACCCAGGGATCAAACCTGTGGCTCCTGCTTGGCAGGTGGTTCTTTACCACGGGGCCAACCAGGAAGCCTGCACTTTGCCGGCTCCCTTTAAAAAAAGTGCACAGTCCCGGAAGAGGCAACACATATAAAACAATACAATAATGTCAGGCTTTGGAGTCAGACAGATGTGAATCAAAATCCAGGCTCTGTCATGCACAAGCTCTACGGTATTAGGAAAGTCATTTGACCTTGCGGGGCCTGGACTTACTCATCTGCTTAGTGGGTGCGTGACGTTTTCATAGGTTTGCTGCGAGAATTAAATGAGTTAATAATTGTTTCAAAGCCCACTATATAGTGTGTATAGCGTTACCAGTGGCATTTGCTTCTGCTCGATACTCTTCCTTCCCATGGACAGTGGATAAGGCAGAAAGGCCAAGATGGAGAGACGGGAGAAGAAGAGGTTGCAGGAGGGGGCCTAGTTGAAAGATCCTGCACAACGGAGCCTGCCACTGGACTGTGGTTTGAGGAGAAGCTACCTCCTTCTCCGCATGGCCTTGGGGTAGCCCAGCTCCAAGTATTCTCCTTTCCTCCTTGTCCAGGGTCCCCCAGAGCCAGGGCGGGGACAGACTCCCCACCTGGGCCTGCCGTGGGCGAGGGAGCTGCTGCTTCACCGGCCTTTGCTCTCTGAGCAGAGCTGTATCCGGGGAACTGGAGACAGGGAGGACGCTGGAGACATCCCCATCTCTCAGCAGAGCCCTTTTTCGCAGGCTGGGAGCCAAGCAGGGCACAGACCGGAAGACAGGGTTGTTCCTATCAGACTGGCCGGGAAGTCAGCAACCTCACTTTCTTTGAGAGCGATCTTTGAGCCACAGTTAAATGGGTCAGCTCCTATTTACTCTTTACTCAAGCAGACACAATCTTTCCAAAATGATTGTCTTTTTTTTTTTTTNTTCCAGCTTCAAACCCAGATCTGACCGTCTCCATCCAGCCTCAGGGGAGCTGATGGTCCCACCATTAGCTAGGTTGTGTCCTTTGTGGGGCACGTGGTGGGTACAGGTTTGCAGGAAGGACACAGACCAGTGGGAGCCTAGTCCTGCTGACCCTTTAATACTCTGCCCACTCGAGCTGCCCAGCTGACAGTCAACAATGAGAAGACAGTGATGGACACCATGCTGGTGATGGATGTGTTGCAGGCTCTGACCCAATGATTTCCAAATACTGAGAATTTGTTCCCCACCTGTCTCTCCCTCATGAAATCTGGGCTGTTAGCCACCCTCATACTCTTTATTTCTCTCTCTCTCTCTCTCATATCAAACTCCTTAGGCTGGATAGCATCCACTATGTCCTCTGTCCCTCTGGCATTACCAGGCACCCCCTCTGCCCCAGTCCTCCTCCCCGTAGGTTCCTTAGTGAGCTGTGCAGAAGGCAATAACAAATGCTTCTTTCAGTCCTTTTATTTTTTTCTGTAGCTATTACAGTAGCGAAATCTCAATAAAAAAGTCTTATCCTTAAAGTATGCTGGAAAACACATTATATAATACATATGATGAATATGAAATAGACTTATTTTGGTGATTACTTGCAATATATGTAAATATAAAATCATTATTTTGTACACCTGAAACCAATACAATGTCATACATCAATTATGTTAATACTCTGCTGCTACTGCTGCTAAGTCGCTTCAGTCGTGTCCGACTCTGTCCGACCCCATAGACAGCAGCCCACCAAGCNTGTAAATATAAAATCATTATTTTGTACACCTGAAACCAATACAATGTCATACATCAATTATGTTAATACTCTGCTGCTACTGCTGCTAAGTCGCTTCAGTCATGTCCGACTCTGTCCGACCCCATAGACAGCAGCCCACCAAGCTCCTCCCGTCCCTGGGATTCTCCAGGCAAGAACACTGGAGTGGGTTGCCATTTCCTTCTCCAATGCATGAAAATGAAAAGTGAAAGTGAAGTTGCTCAGTCTTGTCCAACTCTTAGCGACCCCATGGACTGCAGCCCACCAGGCTCCTCCGTTCATGGGATTTTTCCAGGCAAGAGTACTAGAGTGGGGTGACATTGCCTTCTCTGATGTTAATACTCAATAACAAATAAATAAAATGTGTAGTCCAGAAGGTTAGATCAGAATATCTAGACGTGAGCCTGAAAGTGAAAGTGTTAGTTGCTAAGTCGTGTCCAACTCTGGGACCCCATGACTGTAGCTAGCCCTCCAGGCTCCTATGTCCATGGGATTCTCCAAGCAAGAATACTGGAGGGGGTTGCCATTCCCTTCTCCAGGGGATCTTCTAGACCCAGGGATCGAACCCTGGTTTCCCATGTTGTAGGCAGATTCTTTACTGTCTGAGCCAACAGAGAAGTTCTAGATGTGAGTCTAGATACCTTCATTTTAAAAGTGTCTGACATAATTTTACAACATATTTGAGTTTAAACCTGTGAGGTATGGCGCAGATGTCTCTTGTTTTAGCAGAGTCCCCCGCCCTTCTCTGCCCTGGGATCTTTCACATGGGACCAACCCTTCAGAAAGAACCTTCATAAATTGGGATTGTGGTGCCAGAAGAAACTATGATAAAGAGAACTGAGATCTCTGGAACCTGTCTATTCTACACTAGCTAGTTTATAACAATTAACCAAATTAGTACCTACTAAGACACATTCAGGAGAGGCAATCTTGGAAACTCAAAGAAAAGTGGAATTTCTGACCATAAAGTGTTTATAATCTGATAGGAGACAAAATTACACACTAAAAGTATGTGAGGAGATAGAAAATCTAATCATCCTAATTATTTGGGTAATTGTTTTGACTTTCTTTTCTGTTTTGACTATAGAGAGAAAAGGTCTGAATAGAGTCTTCTAACCTCTAGTTTAGGATTTTCTATTAAATATCTTAAGTGCATCCTTATAAACTAGTCTAGACTTTCTAGTCTCTTTTCAAGAAAGTTCTTTTGATTTACTCGATGCAATTTTTTTTTTTTTTTTTTTCCTCCTTGCAGGGCACGTCTATTTGAAGGTGAGCACCTATATTGCAATTGTGGAGTATGATGCCTGAAAGTGAAAGTCATTCAATCGTATCTGACTCTTTGTGACCTCATGGACTGTAAGGCCAGAATACTGGAGTGGGTAGCCTTTCTCTTCTCCAGGAGATCTTCCCGACCCACAGAGAGGACCAAGGTCTCCTGCATTGCAGGTGGATTCCTTATCAGCTAAGCCACAAAGGAAGTCAAAACCATAGTATATATGTAACTTTAAGGTATGTCTAATTTCAGAAAACTTGTATCATTTGTCAAATTGCTGAAAGATTTCAGAAATTCCATCACTTTGAAATCTCCTACTGCTTTTGCACTCAAAGGTAATACAAGATACCTTTCATTCATTCCTTCCAAGTCATAAACTGAGAGTCATCTATATCTTTAGATACCAAAGATAATTAAAACTTGGTGCCTGTTCTTGTGGAGCACAGCCTAAGAGAAAAGGCAGGTATATAGACAACCATGTACATTAATTTTGGGGGGAAAATTATCTAATTTATCTCTTTACCTCTCTATATAAAATTGCCTTGGAGAATAAATCTTTTAATTTGGGGGGAAAAAACTATCTGTCTATATAGCTATATAAAATCACCTTGGAGAATATATCTTATCCCCTGTGCTTGGCAGATAATGATAATTTTAGAATGCATGAAAAAATGAAATTACTATACTGAAAGTAGTTCCCTGTAAGTTAGGAGAAGAGGAAGCACACATTTTAAGCCATGGGGGATATGGGCAGGCAACAGATAAGGCACGGAATCTTATTTTAGCAGTGGAGAGGTAAAGAACCTATAATGATCTATTCTGTGAAAGGAATGTGCTCCTTAAATAATCACTATCTGACATGCTTTTTCCATTTGATGACTAGATTAACTGTGACACAATAGGATTTAGGGCATGGGTGAGGGAAGGAAGAAGAGCTCTCAACAGAGGATGGAAATAGGGCTAGAGTACAGGGTTGCCTGGCCCCACCAACCAGAGATGTCATTGTGAGTGGAAGCGCCCATCAAAGAATTTTTAACGTGGAGTTCTGGGATGTCTTCGTTTGTCACCCCAGACTTCTAGAGATAGCAGGAGTCTCAGATGCTAATTGCCATCACGAGTTCCTAGATTTACACACTGAAAACTATGACATAATCCTGGAGGAATACAAGGAGATTGGGGAAGACAGATCTCTTCAGTCCTGCTGTGAGAGTAGAGATAAGCAAACCCAAAGTAAACCTGACAACTTTCCCTTTAATTGATTTAAATTAGGAATTTCTCCAACTTCCAAACTGTTTTCTAATTAAGTTCGATATGAATGATGGCCCATATTGCAGATGGTTGAAAGGTGAATATTCTAAAGTAATAATGAAGCAGGAATGTGATCTACTTTTCTGGAGGTGTAATGCTATTCAGATGACATCTTTCAACGTTTTGGGGAGGTGGTGGTGATTAGCTTATTTCAGGCTTTTAATAAAATAATAAATCCCACTCAAAAATCCTTCCAAATACTAAGGCTCATCTTATAAATAATTTTAATGAGATTTATTTTTATTCATTTTAAAAATTGATATGTGCTCATGAGAAAATATTTGGGATATAGAAAATAGAAAAACAGGGAAAAAATGAATACCCAGAATAACAGATACAGTCACTGATAAAAATTAACATTTTCAGTATACTTTTCTCATGCTTTACAGTTTAAACTATAAAAAATTTTGATATCATATTAAATAATGTATCTATAAAGCATATATCTTTTCATGTAATATAAAACAAATGTTTNTTTTTTTTTTTTTTTTTAAACTAACGTGAGCAAGTATTGAGTATAACTTATTTCCTCAGGTTCCACACAATCGAAGGCATGAGTGACAGCCCTGATACAAATCTAAATATCCCGCGTTGAGTTCCCCCACCAAATATGGCCGGGAACAAACACAGACCGGACCCCTGCGGGTCCTGAGCGGCCCTCCACCGCCCTTGGCCCCCATCCTGGGCTCCTCGCCGGGCGGCCACTCCGCTCTCACTCTGCCACCTGGTGGACTGGCTCCGCAGCTTCATCTCCTCTACCCCTGGCTTTCATCACAGGAGAATGTTGCTTTGTTGCCGTTCCTGCTGCTACTGGGCTGCTGAACATGGGAAACCCGCTCTTGCCAATGAAATCTCCCCAATAAGAAGCTAGCTCCTTGAAATTTCTTTCAGTTCCTAGAATTGGGGCACTTTCTATACCTACCCCCAGTGCTGCATTCAGAAACATCTTAGCCAAACACCGCTAGCCAAACTCCCCAGCAGGGCCCTTGTTCAGTTGTTGAGTCATGTCCGACTCTGCGACCCCATGGACTGCAGCACACCAGGCTTCCCTGTCCTTCACTGTCTCCCAGAGTTTGCTCAAATTAATGTCCATTGAGTCGGTGATGCCATCTGACCATCTCATCCTCTGTAGCCCCCTTCTCCTCCTGCCTTCGGTCTTTCCCATCATCAGGGTCTTTTTCCAACAAGTCAGCTCTTCAAATCAGGTGGACAAAGTACTGAAGCTGCAGCATCAGTCCTTCCAATGAATATTCAGGGTTGTTGACAAAGACCCTCTCCTTTGACCAAACTCTAATCAACCTCCTTAGAGCCCCTGACTGGACTAGGGATGACCTTGGACTTCTTTCTCCATCCTTGCAGAATCCAGTTTGAACAAGAATCCTATGAAGTCAGTTTAGTGAAAATTCCCCAAAAGTGTCTGGCTGCCCTCGATATTATGCTGATATCAGGCTGGCCTGCCTTAAGCAAGGGTTCTGTTGAGTCAGTCTTGCAAGAAGTCCCTTACCCATGAATACTTTCCTTGGTCATTTTCCAGCCACTGATCCGCATCCTCCCCCTTCACTACGGATCCCCACTGTCCTTGTCAGAGTCAGAGTTTAGCCTGGTCTCTCTTCCCTACCACACACCACATCTTAGTAGCCTTACTGTCTCTGTGTACACGTGTATATGTACTGTCACTTCAGTCATGTCTGACTCTGTGCGACCCTATAGACTGCAGTCCACCAGGCTCCTCTGTCCATGGGATTCTTCCGACAAGAATACCGGAGTGGGTTGCCAGGCTCTCCTCCAGGGGATCTTCTTGACCCAGGAATCAAACCTGCATCTCTTATGTCTCCTGCTTTGGCAGGAGGGTTCTTTACCACGAGCCCCACCTGGGAAGCTCCTTACCATCTCTAACGAGTGTCATAAATAGTTTTTTCTTTGACACACTTGAGCTGTCCCTGCAGAAGACATGCCCTGCCCATCCGGGCAACCCAGGTTGGGACAGACATCCTTTCTCATCTTTGAGACGCTTAATCTAAGAAAGGGCCTGACCCATCAGATTTAATAATCTCTCCCGGGAGGCCCACTGAAGTTGGCAGTCATATAGCTTAGATCTGGGGGCACATTCGTCATTTCGAATCATCTTTCTCACTGCCAGCCAATGAGTCCTGAAGCTTTGGCTTTAGTAAAGAAGTCTCTATATTTTCTGCTCCTGCTCTTGGTCTCTCTCCTGATCACCCTAGCTAAGGGCAATGTTACATTCTTTGTTTGCGTGGTCTGTTTCAAATGTCCAGACGTTTCCTTCAGCCTCAGAGCCTGCATCTCCTTCCTGACCTCAGAGGAGGGTTAGCTCAGGATCGCAGCTGACTGGCTGTGGCCGGCTAGGCTTGCTTTCTTGGCTCTGTGGGACTAGATGGGAGCCCAGCAAAAGAAGAAGGCGAGATGTCTCTCTCCTCCCTGCCTCCCTGCCTAGCATCGTACCGCTGGGCAGGTGATGTGCTGAACAGACTATGTTTTTCTCCTGAAAGTCCAACCCCATTGTTCCCAAGGCCAAATGCTTGGTAAAGAGAGGGCCAGGCTAAGCCTCCAACATGATGACAGGAAGCGAAGTTAGCACTGAGATTCTGGGCATAAAAAAAGGACCAATTAAGAGATGGGAAGAAAAGAGATGGTATGTGGCGAGTCTCTGCTGGGAACAGACACAGGAGGAGCATGGATGGGATCTGTGCCAGGCACTTTCCACCATTAGCTCCTCCCATGTTATAGATTAGGTAACTGAACCTCAGAGAGATTAAATAATGTCCCCAGGTCCCGGAGCTCACAAGTGGAGCCAAGATTTGGACTTGGGTCTGCAGATCTGTTCGACTCCTACGCTCCAGCTCTTTCCAGGAAACCCTATTCCTCCCAGGGGAGGGGGCGTCTGGGCTCCTGGGGACAGGGCGCAGTCCTCACTCGTCTTCCACTGGAGAAGCCTGGCCGCCGTTGGTCAGCCCCACTCTGCTCTTCGGATCTCGTTACCATTCCTGCACTTTCCAATAACATATTCGTAATCATCTCCAAGGTGACAGAAACAGCCCCAGCCCACCGCCATCTGGAAGGGCTCGGGGCTGCCATCACCCTTGGCACAGCCTCAGGGTTCAGCCGGCACTTGCTGTGAACCCTGGATGCCTGGAATCAGATCCGCAGGCCTGACAGGGCACGAGCAAAGTGGCACCCCAGGGAGGGTTCCCTGAGATGGAGCCACGCAGCCATGAGCTACGGCCGATCTGTGCATAGCCCATCTGGGGAGTGGATAACCCAGCCTGACAAGCGACCTTGACAGAATTACAGCAGTAATATTTTCAGTTGGTTGAACTAGTCTTGGCCAATTTCTCTAGAGCATTAGGTGCAAACATGAGTCCGCGGTTCCACATCGCTCACGCTGGCGCCGGCCGCCTCCCCTTCGCTGTTTCTAGTATTTATCCTGTGGCTTGTACAAGCCTCGTCTTTCTCTTCCCCAGTGAGAGTGAAAGTCTCCAGGCCACCTTCGCCTCCACTGGATGTGCAGTGAAGCAGTGCAGACGAGAATCCTGCCCCCAGCCCGTCGAGCCAGGCTGGCACTGAGTGACCTCCTGCACAAGCCAGCCTGTCCTCTGAGGACTGAAATTGATTTTCCTTCGTTCTGTGTGTGAGCACAGCCCGAGGTACAGCTCTGTTACCACACCAGTCCCAGGTGTGCATTTAAAGGTGAACAGTGACATTCTTGAAAAGATAAATGGGAAAAGTTCTTTAATAACGCCCTCTGTCACCTCTGCTAGTGAACGGAATGTCTGCTTACATTTCCAAACAGTAGATTTTAATTTCTCCATGCCACTGTGCGTGTGTGTGTGTGTGTGTGTGTGAGTGCATAGGGATGGGGGTGAGAGGTTTCTGAAGGTGTGAAAGAAAATGTTCAAAACTCCAAACTCCTATCCACGTGGCCAAGTTGAGGTCTGATGTATGATTTAAGGAGGTGACCAAAAAATCAGTGCTCAAAACGTTTTATTGTCATACATTAAAAAAAATTAATGCAAAAAATCCACTGTGAGCAACATATCAAACTTTTAAATAAATAAACAGTTGACATTCTTGGTTTTTCCCTTTGTCTCAGAGTCCAAGATGACTCAACAAGACACTTTATAAACTTCTGATATGATGGTCATCATGGATTTTTACGTTAATTTTAATTTTCAAAATACTGTATGAAGATATTTATCTCGACGACTGAGTTGTTTCTGGTCCCTTTGAGTTTTGCATGCTGGAGAAACTGCCTCTCCCAGGTCTCAGTCCCCTTCAGGCCTGGCTCAGATCAGAGGTAGGGTTGTTTCTGAGACTACCTGAAGGTCCTAGCTGGTGTTTATATTCAGCCTCCAAACTGAGAATGAGTTGTTGAACTCTTCCTCTAGATAGTGACCGTTTGAGCCCAGAATGGCATTTGGATTTTGTCATTGACTTGGTCGCAGCTAAAGTCATCCCAAGTGCCAGGCAGGAGTTAAAGAGTAGGCTTTCATGGAGGTAGTGTCCATTCTGTATATACCAGGGGTGGTCCATGAACTGGCCAGGCCACGGGAGATTACAAGGGGACTCTTGGTGGATATCCAAGTTCAATTCTGCTGCTCAGTCACCTCACCGATGATGCTTGTAGAGGAACCTCAGTCTCCACTCTCAAGTTGCCAGTTCATTGCTCAGTGGGGCAATCAGGCCCTTCCCCGAACCTTACCCCCAAATAAGCATCACTGGTGTCCCTAGCAGCCACAAGTCTGTGTGGATATCACTTCAGTGACTGCCTTTTAAAGATATGACCTGTTGCTTCTGGAAAAGCTAGCTATTTCATAATTGTAAAATTGACCTCTGTTCTGCAGCTCTACTACACACTGGTGTATTTCCTGGCAAATTCATCTAACCCCAAATTAAATGACATTTCCTGGCAAGAGATAGACAAGTGGTTGAAAATATCACAGCAAATGCTCCACGCAACTTGTGATATTCCTTTATATTAGATATCTCAGGGCTTTCCTGGGTCTCTTAACTGGCAAGTTAAGGGAGGACGTTGTGGGCTCAGAGTCTGGCCATTTGAAATGAGAAGCCAGCAGGGAGAGGCTTCTTGACTCTGATTTTTAGTTTTACCTTTTCCAATGTCTCCTTCCCGTCTTAAACCTGCCCTTCCTCCTCCTGTGTGCTTTCTTTCGGGAGTTGACATCATCACCTATACCCAAGCACGAGGTCCCAATTTTACCTCCATAGCCATCTACATCCCACTGTGCTGCCAGAATGATCCTGCCAGAATGCTGATGTGATCGTGTCATTTTGTTCAGAACCCTTTGTAACAACTCCTCCTAGTCCCTCCTCCAAGGGATCTTCCCAACCCAGGGATCTAACACAGATCTTCAGGATTGCAGACAGATTCTTGACCAGTTGAGCTACCAGGGAAGCCCAAGAATGCTGGAGTGGGTAGCCTATCCCTTCTCCAGTGGATCTCCCCAACCTAGAAATTGAACCCATGTCTCCTGCATTGCAGGTGGATTCTTTGCCAGCCGAGCTACTGGGGAAGCCCCCCATAACAATTCCTCCTAGCCTAGAAGGTAATGTTCACTGGGCCTGTTTTGGCTCTGCCCTTTTCACTCAGCTCATGGCTCACTGCTCTTCCCACTTGCAGCCCCGGCTCAACCCCTGGGCCTTTGCACACCCTTCCCTCCTGTCACACTCTAGTTTCCTGCCTTAGCCTAACTGCACGGCTGCCAGTCTTCTTGGAATGAGCCAGGTGGCAGTGGTGTTTTAGAGTTCTGCATGTGGACTTTTACTCATCATCCTGATGTCAGTAGGATACCACCCCTTTGTCTTCCCTCAAACCTGACGGCTTTGATTCTAGAGCCTATAACACTCATTTTGTCCCCCACGTAAGACCCCTGTACCTCCTAGTGGATGGGGATGGGAACCAATTGCCTGGCTGGACCAACTGATGAAGCAGCCTGGGGGAATCTTGTCTCTTTAATGACTGGAAGCAATCAATTATCTTGTTTTCTTTTTCCTGGCTCCCTCCCATCTTTGATGAAACTCAGAGCTTCAACTTCCCAATTGGATTCTAGAGAACAGATCATTATTTATCATTGGTACCCCCTTTTGGAGGCATTTAAGATACAGCTTTCTCAGACTGGCTAACATCGTTGTCCTGACTTCATTTTACTTATCTATAAAATGATAAAAATGTTACCTCACTTTCAATTCCATCAAAGCTGTCGAATGAGCTAATCTCTCAGGTGACTCCTAAACCAGGACTATCTTACGAGGAGTCAAGGAGTTTCGATTTGCGGGCATGTTGTATAATTTCTCTGTCTCTCCTAGTTGACTGTGGTCAGACACATTGGCTCCAGTGGAATCTGGCACATTAATGTATACTGTTGTTAGGTTAAAGGAAAGTTTGTTTATACATAACTTTTTATGATTCCCTGTCTTAGTGGACTTCTTGATTAATTGACTGACAATGATATTGTGGATAGTGCGTTGGATAAGAGTTTGGGAAAGCAAAGTTTCATGCTGGAGAAGAGCTGAAGGACCTGGAGAGGCGTGAATGATGTCACCGCTGGCGGAGGGAGTAACCACATTACCTGTGTCCCCTCGTTGACTTGGCAGGTGATGGTGTAAGCTTCAGGGGTAGGTGTTATTGGACCAATTAAATAAAGTCCTTAAAAAAAAGCCCAAGTTCTCATGATGCTTTCCAAGGGTGGGCCGTCATTTTTATTTGCGTACACACAAGCACAGGAGTCCGAGATGCATTACAACTCAATGGATGTGACTGCTGTTGGATGTGGGGGGGATTGCCCTGGAATGCTGCTCTGGGAGTCACGTGCGGTCACTGCTGTCAACAGCCCATCACCCGGGCAGTGTTTTCCTGCCATATGCCGGCTGGAGCTCGGGGCGGCAATGATGCGGGCAGGACACACGAGAGGCTGTGCCCCTCCGCTGATGCCCCGGCCTGCCTTGGGGCTCATTTGCACGTTACTTAGGGGCTCGGACACCCTAAGGCGTAGAGTTGCTTTTGGTTAGTTGTTACGACCATGTGTGAGAAATGGCCAAGTTGTTTCCTTTGGACCAGAAATGGAAAAATCTTTCAAACAGAGGATGAAGTTTGCTTTGGCATTTTGATAAGTCATTAGCCTGAAAATGTGCACTTGGGTTTTTTGCTGCTAGGCTGGAGGAAAGGAATGGTAACGCTTCAGGGTCTTTACATTCTGCTGACCGAGACCAGCCTCCTGTCCCCCCAGGCCCCCTAGAGCCCAAGGTCTGGCCCTGCTTCTGACCAAACGCTCCTGGCCCATCTCCTTGTCTTGGGGGTGGGGTGGAGGTCTACGGAGGAGGAGGGTGGGGCCACCCCTGTGTCTCCATTCCCTGGCAGGAGCATTTGGCTTTGCTGGACGTTACACGCGGTCTTTTCAGCCTCACTGCTTTCTGTGGCTATACTGGCCCCATCTTTTTGCCTCCCCGACTCCCCTACGTGACTTGGCTTCACTTCTGCCTCCTGGTAACCCCCAACCCCCAACCCCACGTGGTCCATACCAGGAAGTTCAGCGTGGACACTGCTGTTACTTCTTACTAATGCCCGAGTCCCTTCTCGACAAGCTGGTGACCCTGAGGGATTTTGTCTGTTTTGTCCTTTTTTTTTTTTTTTAATTACATGGCTCCCACATACACAGATGACCCAGCTTCTGACGTGACTAAATTTCATCCCATATGGAAAGAAATGTACCAATCTTTGGATACTCAGAGCCGGGTCTGGAAGAAGCTGATATAGCTCATAATGTGTGGGTTACGCAGATTTATGTGACAAGCTTCTCTGGCCAGCCACGGAGGCCACAACTCCCAGTCTTTTCCAAACTGTAACCAAACTTATCTGCATCTCAGAGTGTCATGGACTTGAATGACGGCTGGTGCCAGAATGAGTCATGAGTTGGACTCTGCGTGAGCGGGGGAAGAATGGGAGACAGGAAGGGAAGAGGGGGTGATGCAGAGGCCTGGTGGTGGAGGACTTGGGGGCCGACAGCTTGAGTGATGAAAAGGGAGAATTGTAAGGAAACAGAATTGATCTCTGGGACTTGGTGCTGGCATAGCTCAGAGAGGAGGTGGGGCAGGACAGGGATTGGACACGCCTTCAGGTTCTGTGGGGTCCAGGTGCTGAGCGTGCTGGTCACTTACTTTGAGACTAGACTCTGCACCTCTGTTCCTTCTGCTGTTGACACCATGAAGCCTAAAGGGCCCACCTTCAGGGGTGCACACGGGGACTTTTAGGAGCCTGTTTCCAAGCATGGAGTAGGGCGGCACTGTGATATCATGAAGACCTGAGTTGTGTCCAGGGGTCCCTGAGATTTCTGTGGTAACTGGAGGTCGGATGTTAGAACTGGGTCAGTACAGGCGAAGGGGGTTTATTTGCCCATGGATGAGCATGAATAGAGCCTCGGTGAATAATACTCTAGGAAAAAATGCAAATCAAGTCCAGGCAGGCCATCCTCAGGGACAGAGGATGTTGTATTGACTGCACCTTTCGAACGGTGGCCTCAGAAACTCATGGAAAGTACTGCTCCAAGTTGTTGTTTAGTTGCTAAGCTGGGTCCAAGGCCTGGACTGTAGCACGCCAGGCTCCTCTGTCCATGGATTTCCCAGGCAAGAATACTGGAGTGGGCTGCCATTCCCTTCTCCAGGGGATCTTCCCCACCCAGGGATCGACCCCACGCCTCTTACACTGGCAGGCGGATTCTTTACTGCTGAGCCACCAGCGNTCTGTCCATGGATTTCCCAGGCAAGAATACTGGAGTGGGCTGCCATTCCCTTCTCCAGGGGATCTTCCCCACCCAGGGATCGACCCCACGCCTCTTACACTGGCAGGCGGATTCTTTACTGCTGAGCCACCAGCGAAGCCCACACCACCAAGAATGAGCCCTAATTAAGCTGCAGACTTTGGGCACTTATGATATGCTGATGGAAGTTCAAGGTTTGAAACAAATGGACCACTCTGGTGGGCGATGTTGGTAGTAAGGTCTGAGCCCATGGGGCGTTTACGGGAGATTTCTGTACCTTCCCTCAATTTTACTGAGAGCCCCAAACTATTCTAAATAAGTAAAATCTTAATAAAAGAAAATGTGTTTTAAAAAATGTGCTCTAGCAAGCAGGCCCTAGATCCCATATGACCAATAAAGAACAGACCTGGGCATTAAACCTTTAATACATAATATTTTTTCTTTCTTTTTTTTTCCCTTTTAAAATATCAGCTTACATGGTGGTTCACATTAGTTTGAGATTATTTGAAGCTGTATGTGAACATGCAGTAGGGCCCCTTCTTCCAGATGTTGTAGCTGAAACTTTGATTTTAATAATTCTAAATACAATATTTTATATGCAGTTGTACCATATCAAATCATCTATATTATACCAACTTGCCAAGATCTTTTTGAGACAGGTCTGATTTCCAAGGTGTTACATGTTATTCCTAGTTTTCTGGAGTTTGATATTCATGCTATGCTTGTATTGACAAAAAGTGTTGAAAGATAAGGTGAGGAACAATTTTTGGTAAGATTCTGTTAGCAATCCCTTTCCAGCTTTTTATCATTCCAGCCTTTTGCAATAATTTTAATCTGTTGGCTGTGGGTCACCGAAGCCAATGTGCCAGGCACAGATTGTATTCCTCTTTAATGGCTAGTGATCATACTGCCTGGGCCATGTCGTTACCACCCTTCCTGTCTAACCCACATCTCTTTTAAGGGAAATTCCTTTTCTTAAGCTCCTACCTAGACAGCCTTGCTTTCTATCCTGTGGTCATCTTTGCTAGCTCATCCTAACTCAAAGCAGCAATCCTATCACCTTTGGCTTCCTGCGGACAGCTGGACCAATCATATTCTCTAATTGCAAAGTCTGAACTAAGGAAAAAAAAACCAAAAAACCCTTTATACTTTGTGATAAATCTAGCAGTGAAGAAAATAGCCTGAGGTTGAGTTGGGGCTGAGGCAAGCCAAAACTTGCCTCTCTTTGGAGAGAGAGAGGTGATGACAAGGTTTGGAAGCTTCTTAAGTATCTTAGGTCATTCTGAGAAGCTTAGGAAAGCTATGGACTCTCTCCCTGAAAAATATATAAATTAACACTTGGACAGCATGTTGCTTACGGTTTCAGGATGTTTATAAGTGTGTGCGCTAAAATGCTTCAGTCATGTCCGACTCTTTGTGACCCCATGGACTCTAGCCCCTCAGGCTCTTNTAGGTCATTCTGAGAAGCTTAGGAAAGCTATGGACTCTCTCCCTGAAAAATATATAAATTAACACTTGGACAGCATGTTGCTTACGGTTTCAGGATGTTTATAAGTGTGTGCGCTAAAATGCTTCAGTCATGTCCGACTCTTTGTGACCCCATGGACTCTAGCCCCTCAGGCTCTTCTGTCCATGGGATTCTCCAGGCAAGGATACTGGAGTGGGTTGCCATTTCCTCCTCCAGGGGATCTTCCTGATCTAGGGATTGAACCCGCATCTCTTATGCCTCCTGTATTTGCAGGTGAGTTCTTCACCACTAGTACCACCTGGGAAGCCCCAAAATGTTTATAGACCTTTTCAATCTTGTGGCAGTTAAACCCAGAAAAAAAATTATAATAAAATTTGGTTGGTATTGAGACAATGAAGAGGATGTGCAGAAAAAATAAATAGGAGTGGAGAGAGACAGAGGTCCCTAGACCTGCCTTGTTTGCTGAGGTCTCCAGGTCTGATTTCTAGGTCACCTGACCCTTCCATAAACTCTTGAGATTAATTGAGTGAGTCCCTGTTTCTCCAACTTACAGTGCTTTATTTAAATAATCGGGTCATCATTCACAAAATCACGCAAGCTATAAACCCCAGAGTCACATCTTGAACCCCAACCATCACTTTCCAAGGGCCTCGTGCTTTGGGTTTCTTACTGTGCTCATAGCCCAGGGGCCAACTCAGTCATTCTCTATCACTTGTTTCTTAATATCTTTTTCTTCTTTTTTGGCTGCGAGACATGTGGGATCTTGGTTCCCCAATGAACCAGGGATCGAACAGCGCCATGGCAGTGGAAGCTCAGAGTCTTAACCACTGAACCACCAGGGAAGTCCCTGATGATTTTAATGCCTCCAGCTCAGACTGTAAACCCAGGTATTCAGGCATCTACTGAACAACTCTACTTGGTCGTCCTATAGATACGGCAAATGCAGTAGTTTAAAAGCACAGCTCAAAGTTTTCTTGCCACCAAAAAAAGACAGAAAGCAAAAATGAAAACAAGGCATACAAAATACCTTGTTTTGGTCAGTGCCATCCATTCAAAGAAGCCTAAGGAGCATCTCTGATAGCCTTCTCTCTCTCAGCCTCAATGGACTCAATCATCCATCAGCAGAAAAATGAAATTCTGACCTGTCTCCCTGTTTCTAATCTTGACCACTCCAGCTTGTCTTCCAGCTGTAGTCATGTGATCAGTCTCAGATCCAATTCTATGGCATTCACACTTAAAGTTCTCTGATGCTTCTTTGTAACCCACATGCCCTGCAGGGCAGAGGGGCCTCCACGATGTCTCCTGCTTCTGGTCCTTCTAGTCTCATCTCCTGCCCCACCCTGCACATCACTTCATGCTGCAGCCAACTGACCTCCTTACACTTCTCACCCAGGCCATCCTATTTCCTGTCTCCAGACTCTGCTGGGGATTCCCTTCTCTAGCTGAAGTTGTTGTTTTTTTTTTTTTTTTCCCATAGGCTCCTCTTTGGCTAAACTCTTTTTGGAGATCTGAAAAAATAGGTATACAAATTACACAAAATTATGAACACTTTCATAAAGAAATGGAAAAGAATTGCACATCACACATTCCATGGCAAGAAATCATAAAATTCCACTTAAAAATCTCTAACATATTGAACACATTCAATGCTTACTAAGGCCCCCAGCTTGCCTCTTTTGATGGTCTCTTCACAGCTCCTTTCTGCCCCAGTGACGTTTACTCAGCAGCCTCTCTGGCCATACTCACTTCACCTCTCTCTCTTATATCCATACTCAATCACCCTAGTTTCCTTTTTTTAAATAGAGACCAATATGGTTCTCATTTAGATTTTCCAAGGACTATCCTTCAACCCAGCACTCCATCAGCAGATGCAGTATTATTCTAGGAACTGGCCTTTATTGGAAAGCAGCTCAGTCCTTGAGTTGGGTAGATCCTCTGGAGTAGGAAATGCAACCCACTCCAGTATGCTTGCCTGGAGAATCCCATGGACACAGGAGCCCGGCGGACTACAGTCCATGGGATCACAGAGAGCTGGACACGACTGAGCACATGTACACATCACCTTCATTGGAAAGCGGGCTGAATCTGAAATATGTGAATTTGAACTAATATGTGAATTCTCAAGGACATATACATTTTCAAATAACACTTTTTTCTGGTTTAAAAACTCATTTCTGCTCATTGAGAAAATATTAGAAATAATAAAGGAATATAAAGAGGGCTAAAACAATCATCACATACCTAACTGTGCAGATGTAACGACCTTCTCTCTTCCTTCTCCCTCTTTTTCCTTGGTTTGGCTAGGATCCCCACCATAAACCTGAAAGAAACTCTCCTAGGACCTCTTGGAAGGCTGAAATCAAGCCTAAATTGCAAAAAAATAAATTCTGAAGAAAGTTGACTTTTTCTTTTCTTTTAATAAAAACAAGCTGTTGTAACCTGGAAACCCATAGGTATTCACTCTCTTAAAAAATGATTGATTGAGTTAATATTTGAATAAGTGGTTCATTCACATGGTTCAAAATTCTAGGACTATAAAAACTTAATGTGGTTTTTAACTATGTCTGCAAATTCCTTGCCATTTCTCCCATCAAAATATAGAGTCAAATTCCTCTCCCTTTGAATATAAACTTGCCTTAGTGACCCAGTTCCTTGGGTATCCATCCAGAGATTTCTGTGCACTTGAAAAAATATATAAATATATATATTCTTTTCCCTTATTTCTATATGTTGTTTCATATTTTGATTGTTGTTTACCTATCAGTACATCTTTTATTCACAGTTGAATAATATTGTCTTGTCTGGATGCTTTCTAATGGACATTTTGGTGTTACAGCAAATAATCTTATACATATATTACCTTGCATATATGTGGGCTTAACTATAGGATAAAGGCCTGGAAATGGAACTGCTTTGTCAAAGGGTGGGCATGTTTGTAATTTTAAAAGACATTGCCATATTGACCTTCACAGTCTTCCAGTTTATTCCTGCTCCAGTGATAAATTTTGTTTTCTTTATTTCCAACTTCACTAGCCCAATATGTTACTGGACTTTTGGATCTCTTTTAATCTGAGCAGAGAAAAAAAAAATAGTATCTCAGAGCTGTTTTAATTTATATTTTTAAAATGAGTGATGCTGAACATATTTTACATTTTAAAATATTTATTTGTCCACCCTCTATCTACTTTTATATCCTTTGCCTGTTAAATTTTTTTTTCCTTTGCTCATTTTTGAATGAAATGATGATCTTTTAAGAAATTAATTTGAACATATGTATTAGGGGGAAAAAAACCTTTGTTGTTTGTCTTTTGACTTTGTAATTTTTATTACCTGGAGAATTTGTATTTTATTTTTCCATGGAGAAATTTATTCAATGTTTTTTTTTTCTTATGGCTTCTGAATCTTATGTTACACTTGGAAGAGTCTTCCCCATTCTAAAGTTACTAAATAATTCCCTATGTTTTCTTCTATCTCTTTGGGGTTTTAACTTTATACATTTGGCATTTATCCAGGTGTGAGGTGTAAAGGGGGCTTCCCAGGAGCAGTAGTAAAGAATCTGCCTGCCAATGCAGGAGACACCAGAGGCCTGAGTTCTATCCCTAGGTTGGAAAGATCCCCTGGAGTAGGAAATGGCAACCCACTGCAGTATTCTTGCCTGGAGAGTTCCATGGGCAGAGGAGCCTGATGGCTACTGTCCATGGGGTCACAAAGAGTAGGATATGACTGAGTGACTAACACACACAACTCATTCTTACTTTTTCGGTCAGAGGCAATTCATACCCTTTCTACTGAAAGACAGCCGGAAGTGAGCCCTAGGAGGACTCTGACTGTGCTAAGTCACGTCCTACTCTTTGTAGACCCCACGGACTGTAGCCTGCCAATCTCCTCTGTCCCTGGAATTCTCCAGGCAAGAATACTGGAGCAGGTTGCCATTTCCTTCTCCAGGGATCTTCCAGACCCAGGGATCAAACCCACATCCCCTGCATGGGCAGGCTGATTCTTTAACACGGAGACACCTGGGAAGCCCCAAGTCTCTAAAAGAGAGCAGTCTTTAAGACATCCTACTCTGTGGGTGGGGACTGGGTTGAACCGTAGTTTCTAGTGGATTTCTTCTGGCTGATAACTTGTAAAAAGAAAAAACTGAGCTTCCTCTACATTTGAGGAGCAGAAGTGTCTGAGAAATGATGACAAAAGTTACAGGAAAGCTTCGAAGTTTTTTTTTTGCCATGAGTGGATGAGCTGGTTAGGGCCCAGGAAAAAAAAAAAAAAAAGAAGAAGAAGAAAAGAATCTGGGGCTGAAGAACCCCAGCAGCTGGCTTACATGGGACTCCAGAGTCAAAAATCACTACTCATTGTGAAACTACAGACTTGATGTGAAGGGATGTGAGTGTGAGTTGGGGAAGCAAGGGTTACAGCTACCTTAGTCACACAGACCCTTCACCAATTTTGGTAAGTATATATTTTTAATACTCACCAATATGACAGCTGTCCCAATACAATCTAGCAAAATTGTTTCCAATGAAGTTAAAGACAACTTGGTACTTCCAGAGCCATCTTAACAGAAAAAATCGAATGAAGCATTTGGCCAACCCAATACTTTATTTATTTATTTTTTTCAGTAAGAACTTTATTTTTTTATTTAATTTTTAATTTTTGTTAACACCAAAACCATTTTGTGTTGAGGTGCAGCTGATTCACAATGTTGAGCTAGTTTCTGATGAACAGTGAAGGGACTCATCATCCATACATATGCATGTATCCATTCTCCTCCCAACCCTGCTCCCATCCAGGCTTGGCCGGCCCAATAGTTGAAAGCCTTCTCCACAACGCTTTCCTTCTTAACTACTGTCTTTCTCAAATTCCCTCTTTTTGTTCAGAATCCTTCTGATTGCCCTAGTGGTTGATCTGACCGCCCCTGTTGCTGCAAACAGCCTTCAGGAACAGCCAGCTTGTGCAGCTGAGCTCCTGGAGAGGTTCTTGAGTAGGGGGGTTGTCTAGTTGCCTTCCCCTTGCCGGGAGAGATGCCAGTTTCCAAGGCATTTTCCTCCCACCACTGACTGTCTTGTTTGGCTTTGCACAGAGAAGTTGTGACCCCTCATCTCATTGGTTTTTGACACTCTTTCTTTTTGACCCATTTTCTGAAGAAAATTTCTATGCCCTTGGCATGTTCTGGGCTGAAAGCAATGTCTTGCATTCCAGAATATCTTAACCCAGATGAGAATGTTTCATTCTAACACCAGGAGGAAGGACGAAAGCACATAATTTCCTACAAAATGAATTTGTAAGAAATAAAAGCCTGTTAACACAAGACCTACAGTCTCAAAATGGAGAAAGTAGAAAGCCTGAGAAGGCTCTGTGGAACCAAAGACTTCACTGTAGTTTTGTAAGATCTAAAAAAATAACTTTAAAGAGAAATAAGAATTGCCCCATTAGGGGAAAAGCTCGAGGTAGAGAGCAGTTTTAAAATATGCCTTCATTCACACATACAAGTACAAAACCACTTGGGTTCTTCTTTCTCCAGTTGCTTTCTACTTCATTTTAACTCAACAGCTGTAAATGGCTTTGGTAAATCACGCTGGTACATTTCCATTAACATGAGCAAAATTTATGTCAACTGCATTGACAACTGTCAGCCTTGAAAGACCCCAATCTCCTCTTGCACAGAGAACACACATCTGTATCATACCTACAGCTTCTCATATGTACCAGCGCCATTTGTCTATCTTGTTTCCATTTTGTTCTCCTCTGGACTCAGAAATCTCCCAGGTCATCAATCAGCTTTAGTGTCAATGAGGTGTATTCTGACTCGGTACAGGCTGTCCCCATTATTCCCCTCTCTGGCTCAGTTGCCTTTTTATTCCAGTGAATGAGGTTTTCCTTGCAAAGCAGCTACATTTGTGTGCTGCAGAGATGGGAGATAAATTGCTTTTGAAACTGCACCATTCTGCACCACTTCAGGGTAATGTCCTTTATTCCACACACAGATTTTTTTTTCCCTATTGTAACATATATGAGGGCTTTTAATTCCCACGCATCAGAAATCATTACCTTAGCTTTTACAGGGTTTCTAGAAAGTCATGGGATATGGCCAGCCCTCAGGCTCACTTCTGTTCTGTAGACAGAGTGAGCCACCTCTATAGTTGATCCTGCTAAGAACTCAGCTAGGGTTTCTCTTACTATTTGTGGTGAAGGGCTAGTACTTTTTTATTTTCCATATATTAGACAGATACTTTTGTAAAATACAAAATCAGGCACTTGGATGCTGTGGTGATATCAAACTGCACATAAACGTTTCTAAGAGCTTGTTGTCATTGTCTGTACTTAGCATAACTGGGTGGCCGTTGGTTCATGGACCAGCCCAGACCTATGGATCACACTGTGGGTAGACCCTGAGTTTGGACCTGTTCACCACACTGTTCTAAGACTCATCTTGCAAAAACGACCATGTGATGTAAGATGTGCTCTTCTCTGTTCCCTAGGGCAGACAGTTTCAGACCGTGCAATGCATATTACTCAGTCATCAGCCATAAAAAGGAATGAAGTGCTGATAAATGGGACAATATGGATCAACATTGAAAACATGCTCAGTGAAAGAAGGCAGAACAAAAGGTCAAGGGTTGTATGACTCTATTTATGTTTAGAACAGGCAAGTCCATAGGGACAGAAAGTTTAATGGTGGATGGGGACTGGGCAGGGGGTGGGTGAAGAAAAGGAAAAACTCAGAGAGACAAAGCTTCTTTCTGGGGAGATGGCAGTGTTCTGGAATTGGATGGTGGTGATATTTTCACAAGATTTTCATTAAAATTGACCTGTGAACAATGCAGATTTAAACTGCACAGTTCTACTTATATGTGGCTATTTTTCAATAGTAAATGCTACAGTGCCACTTGGCCCACATTTGGTTGAATCCTCAGATGTGGAGGACTGCATAGAAACTATATATGGATTAACCCCCATGTTGCTCAGGTGTCAACTGTGTCCTGAAAACTGCTAAGTTGTGTATTTTTAAAGGGTTAAAATGGTGACTTTTTTCATTCAATTTTTTTCTCAATACAATTTTATCTTTGAAGTAATGCAGAATCTTGAAAGACTGTAAGCAAATTTGAGTATTCAGATACTCTGATCGCAGTAGGAGAGTGAATTGCCAGGAGCGGCTATGCAGAGACCAGGTAACGGGCAATCAGAGTAGCTCAGGTGAGGGGTCAGAGCCATGGGCAGGTCCATTTCAGCCACTGACGCAATGGGCACAGTGCCCAGGGCCCAGAGCACGCCTTACTGGCCTGGGAAAATGTTTAAGTTTGGTTTATCTTCTAATCAGAATTTTAAAATGAATATAATAATGATGAACACAAAATAATGAACCCAGCTTGGTTTATATTTATCTTTGTACCAACAGTCATAAAACATAATTTTTAATTTTTTCTTTTTATGCCAAAGGGGACCATGAAGGTAAAAATGCCCAGAGTCCATTGAAGTTGTATCATGACTCTGGCCATAGGGCAGAGATGAAGTGACTTGGATGAGTTCAAGAGATATTTAGAAGATATAAACTGCTGGGTTGGTGATTGGCCGTAGGGATCACACAGCTGGGCGGATGGTGCTGTCGAGTGCTGAGATGGGAGGTTGTGAGAGAAGAGTCGAATTTGGGAGAATCATGAGGAGTTCAGTTTTTGGAAGTGTTTACTCTGAAACAGGGAAGGCTGGAGTGCTGCAGTTCTTGGGGTCACAAAGAGTTGGACACGACTTTGTGACTAATCAGCGAACAACTCTGAAAGGAATGAAATTTCATTTCCTGGGACCTGGATAGCGTGTGTCAATTGCAGGTAGCAGAGTTTTATTTCTGTGGCCTCTGTAATGGGATTGGGAAATGGCTTTATCAAATAGCTTCTTTTGAAGTGTACTCATTGCACTAGAATTTTTGTTATCTTACTTTAATTGGTGCAATTTGAGGTCTGGGAACTATTTGGTGAGATTCAAAGAAGTACTGTTCTTTTGCCGAAGCGTGTAAACTCTATTAGTTTCTTCCCCAGTAGCTCAGTTGGTCAAGAAACTTTTTGCAATGCTGGAGACTCGGATTTTATCCCTGGGTCGGGAATATCCCCTGGAGAAGGAAATGGCAACCCCCTCCAGTCTTCTTGCCTGAAAAATCCCATGGGCAGAGGAGCCAGGTGGGCTACAGTCCATGGGGTCTCAAGAGTCAGACATAACTCCCTGACTAAACTCTCAGGACTGATTACATTTTATAAGATGTAGAAAACTCTCATTAATTTAAAAATTAAAAAAAACAAGCAAACTATTATTCACACAGTCCCCTCTTTGCACATTTAGGCAGATAATACTATGAATGTTGGTCTGTAAGCAACAAATTATATTAAACAGGTCATGCCATGTACGTCTCCATTGTAATGAGATTCAACAGCTGCCAAATGTACTAAGTGATCAAATCAGAAGGAAGTGAATGTTGTTCTGAAGCTCGTCAAGACAATTTACAACTGAAGTGTTAAAAAAAATACGAAAATAATATGCATTTGGTGGTGACCTTAGAAACATCTTAAATGTCTTTTGACCACATTTTCCTTTCAGTTTTCATAAAAACCTATTTCTTCAATTACATCCCATGATATGAAGCATTTTGCATATTAGAGAGAAATTGATGTCTTTTGCTCATATATAAAAAAGAGATATGACATCCAACTTTGTCTTTTTGTAATAAAATAAAACCTGACCCAACACATCATAATAAAAGAGCAGTTGAACCAAATCGGATGATCTACCTCTGAGAAATACACGAGTCATCATTTTGATAATCTCTTTCTTCCTGAAACATCAACAGAAGTGAAGTTTTTGTACAATTAAGTCTATGCTAAGAATCTTTTATCTTGAAATTTCTTCCAGACAGCTATGAATTTTCGAGATCAACCAGAGCTATAAAATTTGTGTACACAGAAATCTAACCATCTCTTTTCTTCTTTTTGACTCTGATGCCTGGGGTAATGGTCAGGCCAAAAACAATTAAGCAGAATGTAGGTCATTTCACCAGGTGATAAATTTACCCATTCCTTTGAGTCCTCACTCTGAAGTTTCCGAGGCTAACGATATGGCAGGTGCTATTTTGAGCTGAGATGAAAGGAAAGAGTATTCAAAGATCATGCCTGCACAGTGAACGATTTAGAGCACGTGGCAGAGGGGCCTGCCGGAAAGGGTTCTTGACTTCAAGAGGAGCCTGCTGTCCTAGAAGCAGCCAGGAAGCTTCGAGGCTGCATCTGGAATCACACTTCTTTCAAAAGGGGGAGGAGAAAATGTGGAGTGGAAGAAACTGGCTGGAAGGGCTCAACTCTTTTGTGGGGTGCCCTGGGCTGGGAGTCGAGAGTTGAATTCCAGGCCTCATCACACCACGGAAGAGCTGTGTGGATGTGGCAAGCGCTTCACTTCTCTGAACTTCTGTTTCCTCTTCCGCAAATGAGGGCATAAGTTGATTTTTTTCAAATCCATGAAAAGTCTTGATGGCCTAAGAATCTGTTAATTTATCTACTCCCTGGGCTTCCCTGGTGGCTCAGACAGTAAAGAACCTGCTTGCCAATGTGGGAGATGCAGGAAATGCAGATTCAATCCCTGGGTCGGGAAGATTCCCTGGAGAAAGGAATGGCATGACAGCCCACTCCAGTATTCTTGCCTGGAGAATCCTGTGGACACAGGAGCCTGGTGGGCTCCAGTCCATAGGGTCGCAAAGAGTCAGACACGACTGAAGGGACTTAACATGCTCCCACGTTAGCTTCATAAAATGCTAAGTAAAAGTACTCATTCTATACTTTTATTTTAAAAGGACTTTGAATTTATATTAGTAAATATACTCAGCTGGATGATGGATGTTGCTGGCTCTCAGACTCTTGGAGCAACTTACGCTCCAAGTGGGTGATGGTACGTAGAAAGCATTCTCAAGGAGGCAGTATCCATGCGATGAAGTACAAAAGCTTGGAAATTGAAGAACCTGGATGCATACATGGTTTCTGCCACTTCATAGCTCTGCAACGAAAGCCAGTTACTTTCCCTCTCCAGGCCTGAGTTTTCTCATTTTTAAAATGAAGGCTAAAATGGTACTTCCCTCTAGAATGCTTATGAAGGGAAAAAAAAGTACTTAATGCATACAAAATGGGAAACAAAGTGCCCAGCACGAAATCTGCATTGAATATCTCCTCGTTATTATTAATAATCAGTCTCGACGTGGATTATTTCTGCCTGTAGGTGCTACACGTGACGATCAGGCAGCCGAATTTGTGAGTTCAAAGCCATACCCAGGAACATCTGCTTTTGCGAAAGAGCTGGGCATGAGGATGGAGCCCTAGTTCTCACGTATTCCGGAAGTCTGGAGCACCTGCTCTTCAGCTTTCATGGCTTGGCAGCTTCTAGAAAGTTCTCTGGCAAGCACTGCCCCCATTTTATAGTAGAGGATTAAATTACCTTTCCATCCACTACAGGGCCAGAACATGCTCTGGGGCCTTGGGCATGATTAAATATGGAAAATCTAGGACTGGAGGGACATTTTTTATTTTTATCTCTCACCTGTGAGAAGGCACAGCAGGGGTCTCAGGGGTCTCCTCTTTTCCAGTGTGGTTTCAGACCATGGAATAATGGTGGTACGGTGACTCCTGGAAGAGACCATGAGCCCCAGAATTATTTAGATTCCAAGTCGATGTGTCGTGAGTATGTGGTAGGCACAGCGCCCTCCCAGCTCTAGCCTCCACTTGCTGCTGCTGCCATAGTGACTGCAGACATGAAACATCTGTACTCTGTTTGTAACTCTCCCTTCTGCCTCGAGATGAAACATGAAACAGTTTGAGTCTGTAGACAAGCCCATCTATTGGGAGCTTTCTAGGAAAGCTTTATAAGAGAAACTGATGCAATTGGCACCACCATTTCCTTACTCTTTCTCTCTTAAACCCAAATGTGATGGCTGGCATCTCAGCAGCCATGTTGTGACCGTGAGGCTGAACACTGGAATGACAAAGGAGACACTAGAAAGAGCATGATTGAACTCCTATACCAGCATTGGACAGCCTGTCTTCAGACTTCCTGTGTGAGAACCACAAACTCCCCTTGCCCCCCTTTTTTTATTTTAAAAATTTATTTATTTGGCTGTGGCAGGTCTTAGTTGTGGCCTGCAGTCTCTTGGTTGTGGTGCCTCGTTTTTTTAAAAAGTCAGTACTTACTGGAGTTTCTGTTATTTTGTGCATGGCACAGGGTCTAAACACATAGACTAATTCTGAAACCCTGAATCCTTACATCTGTTGGATAAGCTTATTTTCGCACAGTCTCCTGACTTCTTCTTCCTCTTCGCTTCTGCCCAAAACAGCTCCACATTTAGATTAACTTTCCACTTCTTCATACCTCAAGGTGTCCTGTGCAATGAGGACACTTCGTTTCCTAAAGCCAATATGGGAAGCATGCCTGGAGGGCAGCCTCAACCTTGTGCGTTAGTCTGGGTAAGAGTCTGCTGCTTCCAATTGGGTGGCCTTGCACGGGTCACTGAGGCTTTCTCGACCCCAAGCCCCTTCCCCCAAACACTGGCAGTTAAACAGGATATTCTTTTAGTTCCTTTCAGCTCTGACATTCCGTGACTCCAAGTGCCCTCCAAGAGTTATGCTTTTCCTTAAATGTTTAAAGAAATGGCATCAAGAACACTCACTTTTCACTTAATGACAAGTGAAGTCATCTCCTTACCCCATACCATTCACAAAAATACATTTGGCATAATTTTTTAAAAATTATAACTTGAAGAGGATTTCCCTGATTGTTCAAAGGTTAAGACTCTGATGCAGGGGGTATGGGTTTGATCCCTGGTTGGAGAATTAAAATCCTTTATGCTGTGCAGCGCTGCTAAAAATAACTAACTAAACAAACAAACTTAAGAAAAGAAAAAATACAGGTTAAATTCTAAAAAATTATTATTCATACTAAATAGAAATATGAAAGAGTTTGTTCTTATTTTGTGGGTGAGGGAGGCCTCCAGAAAAAGGCACAGGTCAACATCCCAACTACAAAGGTCAACATCCACACATTTAACAGCATCAAAATTAAAACCTCTGTGTTTGGGACATAACGTGTAGACTGGTGGATGGTATTTGCATGCATGGAATAGGCCGAGATGTATTTGGAGTATGTGAGTGTGTTAATATGTACAAATCCATTGATATTGTAGAGCTTACCTCATCGATGCATTCCTTCAGTGATCACAGTTTGACCCTTCATATTTCTCAGTCTGAAAGCGGTTATAATTCTATCAAGGCTGGAAATTAATGTTTTCTCAGGTTAACAAAACCTCAGTTTCCTTAAGTGTAGAAAAGGGGGTAAAATATATGTTAGTTCTCAAAAGAGGAAATAAACACAGCTAGTAAGCATATGTGGGGGAGGAAATGGTAACCCACTCCAGTATTCTTTCTGGGAGATCCCATGGACAGAGGAGCCTAGGGAGCTATAGTCCATGGGGTCACAAAGAGTCAGACACAACTTAGCGACTGAACAAACCACAGAAAGCATAGGAAATATGCTCCAATCTTTCCTATCCAGGAAACTTGAGGTCAAAACCAGCATCACACGTTCGTAATTTGGTGGTGAATTTAAAGAGAAATGAGAATAAACACCATGCAACTTATATTGGTTGTATTGTCACCTTAGAAGGCAATTTGTTAGTATCTAAAAGTTAAAATATTCCTATGCATCTTTTTCTATAGCACTTTGCTTTTTCTATGACCTCAAATGCATGGATTTAGATGAACAATAATCTTGGCTTGTGACTCATTTTCATTGTTGGTTCCATGTACATTCTCATTCATTTATTCACGTTTACCAGGTGCCTTGAACTCATCAAGCAGTGTAAAACTAGGACCTTGACAAAAAGACTTTTACTTCATCATCGTCCCCAGGATAGCACATCTCCTTCTTTGGCCCAAGGAAAGAATATCCATACTCCTGTTCCCAATTTTGTTCTTTCAGAGTTTATATAGTTTCACCTCACCACTATGGATTGCAAAAAGATAATGTTTTAAAATTTTAATGTTCTAAAACTTTATATAAAAGGCACAAAATATTTTTAAGAGGATAAAAAGAAAAGAAAGAGCCTTTTCCAGGAAGTATTAACTCATAACCAAGACCAGGTCAAGTCCGAAGAGAATCTGGTTTCATAGCTACATATTTAAAGAATTGTTCTCATTTAAAAATTATTTTCCAAATATTTTAAGAACCCACTGTGGGAGACTTTTAAATTAGTGGAAAAGAAAGGAACTCATGCCTCAGTGAAATTTTTATTATTTGAGAATTACTGTTGAGAATTTGGAAGAGCTTGTGTGAGATTTCAAATGGAGGAAAATTTTGAAACATTCACAAGAGTTCCATTAGAAAGTTTGAAAAGATTTGAAAAGATGTGTTAAAAATAATTCAGAAAAAAAAAATTAGGGGAAAGGGAGAGAGGAATAATTAGGAGAGAAGGAAGCTTTGTATGTGGCGTGGTGATGGAACAAGCTGGTGATTAACCTGGCAGGTAGAGAGAAGACCCGCAGATGGTAATTGGGGTTGTGAGTGCTCAGGATGGTAATTCTTTCCCTTCTTCCATTCTTCTGAGGAAATAAATGCTTTATTGAAGTGGTTTCCATGAAAATCTTTACAATTTCTTGGAAGAGCTGGTGATTCAAGAGGCTTTTGTGACTACAGACAGTTTTTAAATAATTTCTGGAGGAAAGAAGTTTTTAAAAAATTAATGCCAGTTTAGTTTTGTATGGAGATAGGTGTTTAGCATCCCCACAGGATGTTCTGTGGCTTTACTGGCAGCGTCACGCCTTGGCCCATCGGAGGGCTGAGTTGCATCATCACAAAATAGGAACCACCTCCCTTCCAAATTGAACATTACAATGTAATTCTAGGAAGGCTACAAAAGATATAATACTGTGTGTCAGGGCTTAATAGTAGGGGGGGAAAAAGCAAGAAAAGTCAAGCTCAATGTCCTATATTTAACATCCTAAAGGACTTGTATTTGAAGACAGAAAGACTTATTTTGGACTTCCCTGGAGGCTCAGACGGTAGAGTCCATCTGCCAATAGAGAAGACCTGGGTTCGATCCCTGGGTCGCGAAGATCCACTGGAGGAGGGCATGGCAACCCACTCCACTATTCTTGCCTGGAGAATCCATGGACAGAGGAGTCTGGCAGGCTACAGTCCATGGGCCACATAAAGTCAGACACGACTGAGCGACTAACACTTTAGACTTGTTTTACTGATAGTTCACTGGGAAATGCTTTAAGTCTAACAACTTGGCACTTCAGCTGCCTACATCAGGAGAGAATCAGAACTCATGTTAATGAGGAACATAAAGTATTTTCCATACAGGACCTTTTAGAGTGAATATACAGTACGTACAGAATAGACCAAACAGGTCTGGGAAAGAGTAACATAAATCATTAAAGGACTGGATTTATGTGGTTTCATTAGCATGAGATATGTTAATACATAACTGTAATATCACAAGATCGTTGAATTAAGTGGAGTATTTTCACTAGGGAGACAGAAAGTGGATTATCATGGATTTTATTACAAATGCTACCTGAATTATGGGTGCTTGGCTTACCTTTTTAGGAGCCTTATCCTAATGTCTTTTTTTTTTAATGTGTTTATCTATTTACTTTGGCTGTGCTGGGCCTTCGTTGCAGTGCAGGCTTTTCTCTGGTTGTGGGGAGCAGGGCCAGCTCTCCAGTTGCGCCGTGCTGGCTGCTCACTGACGTGGCCTCTCTTGTTGCAGAGCACGGGATCTAGGGCACCCGGGCTTCAGTAATTGCAGCTCCCAGGCTCTAGAGCACAGGGCACAGGGGCTTAGTGGTTCTATGTCATATGGGATCGTCCCGGATCAGGGATCAAACCCGTGTCTTCTTCATTGGCAGGCAAATTCTTTACCACTGAGCCACCAGGGAGCCCCTAATTTCCCTTTATAAAAAAAAAAAGCAACTATGTGGTTATTCAACTTTTCTTTTAATATTAAGTGCACATTGTCAGATTCTTTTAGGATTAAAAGCCGTTTGTAGATGCCTCTCCTTCTCTTCTTTTTAAAACAATTATAGTTGCTGTAGAATGTTATATAATCGATGCCTTTCTTTGTATCAGACTTCCCTCCCTTAATTCTTTAAAAAAAAGTGAAAGTGAGTCACTGAGTCATGTCCAACTTTTTGCGACCCCATGGACTGTAGCCTAGTAGGCTCCTCTGTCTGTGGAATTTTCCAAGCAAGAATACTGGAGTGGGTTGCCATTTTCTACTTCATAATTCTTTAAGGGGCATAATATTCCTGTGTAATATCATACCCACTTGGAGAGTGATGAATCGGGTGTCACTTTGAAGCACTCACAATGTATCATGTTAGTAGTTTGCATTAAGTTGCCAGTTAATTAAATAACCTCTGTCTTTTACTGCAAAAATCTTGAGCTTTATTAAGTTAGAAAATTTACAACCAATAGCATAATCAATAAAACATTAACAAACATGTCGCCCTGACAAACCTTTCGTATTGATTTTCACATTCTTATAAAGCCTGCCCGTAGCCTGAAATGAAAACATCACCATTGGAATGGGTGTAACAACATTAGCCAAATAAACCATTCCACAGGGCAGTTGTGAAGCTTTTCAAATTGCTGTTGGTTCTAATTATTTGGAAGTCCCCACTCATAGATGCTCTGGGAATGGCTTCACGACTGAATGAATTTTAAC
This sequence comes from Neotragus pygmaeus, assembly GCA_006410875.1. Classification (NCBI taxonomy): domain Eukaryota; kingdom Metazoa; phylum Chordata; class Mammalia; order Artiodactyla; family Bovidae; genus Neotragus; species Neotragus pygmaeus. Next base: position 749,659 of record SJYV01032627.1, read on the forward strand.
TCCAGGGCCCACCGGTGAAAGAACTCGTAGCAGAGATGACATTTGAATCTTGAAGATGACTACAGACAGAAGGAAGAACTCAAGCAATTTTCTTGCCAAGCCAAATGGCAACTTCAGGTTTGGTTTAATTATCTGAATTTTTCAAGAACCTATCGTTATTCTTAGTCTGAAATATCCAAATGACAGCTCTCTTTCTCTATGTGTGCGTGGGGAGAGGGCCATTTTATGGGCTAAGTGTCGGGGAGCTGGCTCTGAAGAGACACTGGACATGAGTGATGAGTAAGTTGCTTCTCTTGAATGGTCTCCTTGCTAGCCAGCAGGAGCCGCAAATGTATTCCCAGATCTGAGCAAAGGAAAGCCTGTATCACGCTGTGAAAAGGGGACTTGGAACCTGGATTTGCAATTCTGAGAGTGGCTGAGTTGGCTTAGGAAAGGATTCTGTCTTATGGCTCCCCTCTATGGTGTTTCAAGTAAATGGGGTGCCAAGTGGTGAGGAAGGGGGCTTCCCTGAAAGGAGAAGGACCCTCAGGTAGGGGAGGCAGCCAGCGGGTGATTAGGTGCCTCCCTTGTATGCATGAGAAGCTATATTGTAAGTTCGTCTCATTAGTCCTGATTCTATAAATGCATTCCACCCTGGCAAGTAGCGGAAATGATGTACCCACCAAGCTATTTAATTTCCTATTAGGAGAAAACCCCCTTGGGAGGAGGGGAAAGAACTCATGTAGAAAAATGTGTGTGTTTTGTCAGATGAATTTTACAGCTGAATTCTAAAGTGCAACTCTACTCTCTCAAAGTCACAAACATTTATTCATTCATTTATCCATTCAATAAATCATGTGTTGCACTTCAACCACAGGCCAAACCAGCTCTTACATTTTTTTTTTTAAATTTTAATTGCCATTTAGGTGTTTGACAATGTCGTGTTCATTTTGCGGTACAGTGAAGTGAATCAGGTATATATATCTGTATTTCTCCTCTTTGTCACCACAGAGTATTGAATCGAGTTCCTTGTGCTATACAGTAGGTTCTCCTTGGTTACCTATTTTATACATGTTATACATAGTAGTGTAAATATGTCAATTCCAATCTCCCAGTTCATCCCACCCCTCTTCCCTCCTTGGTATCCATATGTTTGTGTTCCTATCTCTGCTTTTTCTGCCTTGCAAATAGGTTCACCTGTACAATTTTTCTAGATTCCACATCCATTTGAACACCTACAACAGTTACAGGGAAATATTGTTATCTCAGCTTCTTGAAGCCTATGAACTATATAGCCCACCACTCCTCCATGGAATTCTCCAGGCAAGAATGTAGGAGTGGGTAGCCATTCCCTTCTCCAGGGTATCTTCCCAACCTAGGGATTGAACCTGGGTAGCCTTCATTGCAGGCAGATTCTTTGCCTTTTGAGCCACTATGAAGCCCTCTTGAAGCCCGGGTCAGGAATCTGGAGGTGATGATTAGCAACCTGCTCAGCCAATCTGGACAAGCAGTGCTGGAGGCTCAGTCCATCCTAGCCACTTGACCGCCAGGGAATTCCCTGCTTGCCTCTTATTAAAACTCCCTCCTGTGGCCCCTGTAGCGCTGGACTGAGAAAGCAACTGTCCCTCACCTGCAGTCAGCAGGCTTTCCTACGTCCCGTGGGCAGTAGTCATTTGTTAGATGAATGTAAGGAGACTATTGGAAGAAAAGAAAACAAAACAAAACAGAACTCTGTGGAGTAAAATGACTCAGTGGACTCCCTTTTGTGTAAGCGTTAATCTAGAGGTGGGGGTTCCCTTTAGGGCTTCAAGCTACTTATCTTAACCTTTCTTCCCATTTCCAGTGGTAACCGTGGTGAACAGAAATGCTGAGCCCCATAACAGCGAGAGTTTTTGAAATGGATATCTTTAGTAATAGTAATAATTCCTGGTTTGGAAATTAGAAATCAAGGGACTTCGATCCAAACAAGAACCTTTAGAGAAAATTCTGAAACACAAGTTTCCCAGAGATTAGATAGGAGACAGAAAATTCACTTGTTATGTGTCACTAGTTATTCAAAGTTGGATTAGATTTTCAGCTTAGCTTTGAGGTGAATGGTTCCCACCCTACCTGCCCACCATGGCAGAGATATCTCTGTGGCTCAGTTTTATAATCTGGAAATGTGACTTTATTTGAAATAAGGGGCTTTGCAGATGTATCTAAATCAAGGATCTGAAGATGGTATCATTCTAGATTACCCAGGCCTGCCCTAAACCCAACCACAGGTGTCTTTATAAGAGACAGAAGCAGAGAGAAGACCCTGTGAATACGGAGACAGGGTGGAGAAATGCAGACACAAGCCAAGGAACACACGGAGCCAGCAGAAGCAGTAAGAGGCGAGGATGGAATCTCCTCTGGAGACTTCAGAGGGAGCAGCCTGCTGATGCTGTGATTTGGGCCTTCTGGCCTCCAGAGGTGTGAAAGATGACATTTCTCCCGTTTTAAACCACCCATCTGGTAATAGGCTGTTTCAGCAGTGGTCGCCTCTTTGTGGCCCCGCGGACTGTAGCCCGCCAGGCTCCTCTGTCCGTGAGATTCTCTAGGCAAGAATACTGGAGTGGGTTGCCATTTCCTTCTCCAGGGAACCTTCCCGACACAGGGATCAAACTCATGTCTCTGGCATCTCTTGCATTGGCAGGCAGATTCTTTACTGCTGTCACCTGGGAAGCCCCTGTTTCAATAGCCCTGGTACTGAGAAATGGCTACTTTTGCTTAGTACATAGTCTCTGAACCACCTCAGAATCAGGTACTATATTTATTATAACCCATCTTATAAATAAGGATCCTGAGGCTCAAGGACACTAAGCCCTTGGCCTTCGACCTGACCGACTGGGTCCACAGTCTACGTATTGATACATCATCACTGCATCAGGGTCCCCAAACAGACACAGGCTCCTGAGACTTGAGACCAAATGCTGCTTTCTGTAGGCGCCTCTAGTTTCTACTCCAATCCATTTTTTTTTCAAGTGGAAAACTTGGACAACTCAGAAAAAAAGAAAAAAGCATTGAAAATGTCCACAGTTCTACCTCCCAAAGGGACCCAGTGTTTACATATAATTCACACACACCCAGACCACACACCCACACATAATATTTCACTTGAAAGCAATGTGTGTTAGCATTCATCATGATTCCCAGATTTCCTAGTAAAATTTCAAAAACAACACATAGGATTACCATACCAACTGTTTATTTTGCTAACTAAGGCCACCAAAACAGCAGCAGAGCAACAAACAAAACCTACCATCCAAAACTCACCACCATCACACAAAACAAAGGAAGTTTAACCCCATAAAAGCAAGATTATAATCTCAGAATAAAGGGTATTACTATTAATTAAATATATTTAACTTTGTGAAAAACTCAACATATTGCCCGTTTTTCACACAAAGCCACGGACCAGAGGAAACTTAATTGCCAACAAAGAGCAGTCTGTCATCCAGACCAGTGCATCTCAAACTTTAATGTGAATTCTGAACATCTAAGTCTTCTCTGTGGCTCAGACAGTAAAGAATCTGCCTGTGGTGAGGGAGACCCAGGTTGGGAAGGTCCCCTGGAGGAGGGCATGGCAACCCACTCCAATAGTCTTGCCTGGAGAATCCCCATGGACAAAGGAACCTGGAGGGCTACAGTCCATGGGCTCGAAAAGAGTCAGACATGACTGAGTGGCTAAGCACGGCACATAGGGCTTCTTTAAAATGTAGATTTTGATTGAATAGGTTTGAACAGGCCCTGAGATCTGATATTTTTACATGCCCCTAAATGGCACCCCACTCCAGTACTTTTGCCTGGAAAATCCCATGGACAGAGGAGCCTGGTACGCTACAGTCCATGGGGTCCCGAAGAATCCGACACAACTGAGCGTTTTCATTTTCATGCATTGGAGAAGGAAATGGCAACCCACTCCAGAGTTCTTGCCTGGAGAATCCCAGGGACGGGGGAGCCTGGGGGGCTGCCATCTATGGGGTCGCACAGAGTCGGACACGACTGAAGTGACTCAGCAGCAGCAGCAGCAGCAGGAACTTCACTGTAGCTCATAAGGTAAAGAAGTAAAGAATTTGCTTGCAATGCGAAGACCTGGGTTCAATTCCTAGGTCAGGAAGAACCTCTGGAGAAGGGAATGGCAACCAACTCCAGTATTCTTGCCTGGAGAACCCCAATGGACAGAGGAGCCTGGTGGGCTACAGTCCATGGGGTCGAAAAGAGTTGGATACGACTGAGTGACTAAGCACACACACAGGGAATGCTGATACTGCTGATCCCGGGACCATCTCTCTCTCTCTTTTTAAATCCAGTGTTTATGTTTTAATGAATTTTACTCTTTAAAAAAAAATACTTATTTATTTATTTTTGGCTGCACTGGGCCTTTGTTGCTGTGTGAGGGCTTTCTCTGTGGGGGGCTACTCATTGCAGTGTGCAGGCTTCTCAATGAGGTGGCCTGTCTTGTTGCAGAGCACACATTCTAGGCACATGGGCTTCAATAATTGCAGCTCACAGGCTCTAGAGAAGGGTTCAGTAGTTGGGGTGCATAGGCATATAGTTGGGGTCCCCACAGCATGTGGAATCTTCCCAGAGCAGGGATCAAACCTGTGTTCCCTGCATCGGCAGGTGGATTCTCAACCACTGGACCCCCAGGGAAGGCCCAGGGACCATCTTTTGAGCCACCAGTAGCTCAGCTGGTAAAGAATATGCCTGCAGTGTGAGAGCCCTGGGTGTGATCCCTGGGTTGGGAGGATCCCCTGGAGAAAGAAACAGCAGCCCACTCAAGTGTTCTGGCCTGGAGAATTCCGTGGATGATATAGTCCATGGGGTTGCAAGGAAAGTGAAAGTGGAAGTGAAGTCGCTCTGTGGTGTCCGACTCTTTGCGACCCCATGGACTGTAGCCTATCAGGCTCCTCCATCCATGGGATTTTCCAGGCAAGAGTGCTGGAGTAGATTGCCATTTCCTTCTCCGGGAGATTTTCCCAAACCAGGAATCGCATGGCAAGTAGATACTTTACTGTCTGAGCCACTGAGTGACTTTCGTTTCACTTTCTCAGAACCAGTTGTCAACATTTTGGCTTGCCAAGAAACATTGTTCTTTCTACAAGGTGACTTTTAGTGGTTCCATTTATACCTAGCGACCCGAATGTATTTCAGTATAATCAGCCAGTCTCCTATGGATTTTCTGTTGCTTTTTCATTTTCTTCTCTCTCTCCCTCCTATCATAAATGGTCTGTGATGGACATTCTTTATCTGCATATCTATGCACCTGTCTGATTTGTTCTTTAGGAAATGTTCTAGAAATGGAGCTGCTGGTTCAAAGGAAAAGCACATTTGGCGTGTCTATTTTTTAAGGTGGTTAGCATGTTTTCCTTTCATCCTAACCCAGCTCCCGAAGAACAGAAATGATTCTTCCAGTCTCAGCGTCATGTTGCACTCTCTAGGAGGCCCTTCCTGACACCTAAATTGGGGTGTAGGACCTCCCTCTTGCCTGCTCTGCCCCCTAGACCTCTCCCATCCTGGCAATTGCCTCAAGGCCCTGGGATCGCCCTGGACAATCTGGGAGTGCTAAGCTTCCTGAGGCTGGTGGCTGAGTCTGTCTGTTCTGGCCTCAAAAATGCATGTTAGGGCTTCCCTGGTGGTAGAGTGGATAAGAACCCGCCTGCCAATGTAGCGGACATAGGTTCGATCCCTGGTCTGGGAAGGTTCCACATGCAACTAAACCCATGAACCGCATCTATTGAGCGTGCTCTCTGGGTTCTGTCCTCAACACGAGAAGCCACTGCAGTGAGAAGCCCACGCACCACTCCAAAGAGTAGCCCCGCTCACCACGAGAGGAGGCCCACGCACAGCAGCAACGGAGACCAGCACCACCACAACACTAAATCGGTTAATTTAAAAGAACGGCCTAGGATGAAAGCAGGCATTACATACATACTCTTAAAGTGCATGTTGAATGAATGAATAAAAAAGAGTTTCTAATAGCCCTTATAGCTAAATGGTTATTGCATGACTAATTAGCATCAATCATCAACTTGAATGACCCAGTTATATATAAAAATGACAAAATAAGAGAATTTCTAATAATTTGTTAGGTCTCTTCATATCTAGAACTTTAACACTGGCCTAGAAAAAAAGCAGAGGAAATTATAGTATCTGAAGCAATGAATGGACTTGGGCTATGAAGCCATCAAGTTTAATTCATATCTTCCTTTTCTTAAGGCAAACATTACATATACTAAACTCTAAAAGGTTTGGGAGAAGGATGGAGTATTCTAGTATACATGGTCTTAACCCTCTCTCATATATGGCCCAACTTGACCTCTAGAGGAACTTCCCTAAAATATTGTGGAGAAGAGAAAGGCCTAGGGAATCACAGGCCCTTCAGCTGGAATTCTGTCAGGGGAGAAACAGACCCTCATTCTCTCTGGGATGAGACTCTGCCAAAGGAGGCACAGTGGCCCACAAAGACGGCTGGAGGTTCTTTCCACTCTGGTATTCCGTGGGCATCAATGGATGCTCCTGTCATAATAGTCAGAGGAGACCTAAGTGAATAGGTCTTTGGAAGAGGAAAGAAAAAACTGAAATTCAGAAGTCGATGAATTTCAATATGTCCTGGTCTTTAATAAAAGTGAAACAAGACATTTGGGAGCACCAAAATGACCCTCTCCTCTTCCCAGAGCGTTAAAGGCGGGCAGCTCTTTTGCTTGATTGTCATGTTTTGCATTGCCCTGTCCGAACTATAAACACTTCTATAACTCAACGCTGAGTTGTCCAGATGCACAACGCATGCCAGTTGGTAGCAAGGAAGGGTGAGTGTATTTCTGATGGCTCTTCTCCAGGGATGACAAATACATGATATGAACACCGCAGCCTACCCCCCCGCCCCCCACCGCTGCCCTCCCAAGCCAGCCCAGTCCCTTTGTGGACATTGCCAACCGGCCACCACGCTCTTTCTAAATCTACCCCAGATCCTGGCCTTGCACTCTGGGCAGCTGGGTAGTACCACTCCAGGAGGTACCAAGTATATTGAAATCTGTGGGAGTGTCTCCCCATCCCCCTCTCCCCCCACTCAAACGATAAAACATAGCCTTGAGCACGGGACGTATTAGGAAAAAATTGTTGACTGAATGTAGGTATAACAACATAGGCATAACCTCTGACTCCTTCTCAACATAGCCCTTCAAACAGTCACTGCATTTTGATTGGATTTGGCATGCGAGACAAACCCATTTGCTATTCCTGCTTTAAGGAAACACAGTAAGAGGCTGCCAACACAGAACATATTTAATCGTCTTTGCACAAGTGTGTGTTGGGTACATGCATAATGTGTATGCAAATACAGTTTGCTTAGAACATGTAATTCTCTCCCCTCCCTCCCTAAATACACAATTTCATGAAAACCACACCTGCGACTGCTTATTGGAATGGGAAGGGGTCCAACTTATGTTCTCAAATTTGTAACACTTGCCTATGAATTTCTAAAACGTGGTTCCTGTAATAAACTATAGTGCCTGGCAGAAAGGTACAAAATATTTATATCTGGGCCCCACAACGTTTTCGTTGGCTTCCACAACCTGAGCTGATTAGAGCCATGTTTGTGGACATCGCTCTTTTCTTTCTCTGCCTCCCAGGTTACTTTCTTACCTGTCTCTCCCCATGGACTCCATTTCATTAGACTGAAAAGAATGAGACACAATCTGTAGTAAACTAGATGTTGGCAAATTTCATGATCTGTTAACATTTCCAGGAAAATCAATGGAAAACGTAGAACAGGAAAGGAAGGCAGAATTTGTACATTTTATTTTTGTCTTCCAGGGTCCCTCAGTGTTGCTCAGCTTCATGGCAGGTTAGTGGATGCACTATTCATTCACCATGAAACATTTGGAAAAGATGTTGAAATCCTGGTATAAGGGAAATTATTTCAGGGAAATTCCTGGTGGCCCAGAAGTTAAGACTCCGTGCTTCCACTAAAGGGGGGCATGGGTTCCATCCTTGGTCGGGGAATTGAGATGCCCTCTGCATTTGGTGATATGGCCAAAAAAAAAAAAAAAAAAATTTCACAATGGACCTCCCTCCAATCCCATTCCCCATTTCTTTTTCTTAAAAAAAAAAAAAAAAGAAGAAGCAGCATTAATTTAGAAATGTTCAGTTGATTGATTATCAAGTGGAAAACTATTTTGTTGTTTAGTCACTAAGTCGTTGTCTGACCTTTTGTGACCTCAGGGACTGTAGCCTGCCAGGCGCCTCTGTCCAAGGGATTTCCCAGGCAAGAGTACTAGAGCTGGTTGCCATTTCCTCCTCCAGCAGATCTTCCTGACTCAGGGATGGAACCCGTGTCTCCTTCACTGGCAGGTGGATTCTTTACCATTGAGCCACCAGGGAAGCCCAAACTCTCGTATCTTCAATATCCTTCCCTTTACACACCCCTCAGAAATCTTGGGCTCAGGGGAAGAGGTCCTAAAATAAATTCATTCCATTATTTTCAGAAGCTTTTACTGAGCTTACAAATCCCTGAATTTGTGGCCTCTTTTGCTCAGGAATGGAAGGTAAACTTCTTTCCTTAGCCAAAAAGGAAACATAGCAAGCAATATACTTGGGGTAGATAAACTACGGTTTGATTCAGTTAGGACTGTGACATCGGAGTATTAAAAGAGCCTTGACTGGATAAAATTTGGACCCCCAAATTGTGGTGAGGTTAAGACTACCCTATGCAAAATGCAAAACACTCAATTTATTATAGTTTTGGAAAATATCATTTGTTTAACATTTAAAATTTCTTTAAACACTATTGGAGTTGATAGCATTTCTTCTGGTGAAAAGAGGTAAACAGGAACTTGAAATTTTCTCAGTTCAACCTTGGGTAGCATTTGATGATATGAGTTCAATGGATCAAAATGGGGAAAAAGCTAATGACCCACTCGGGGAAAAAAAATAGCTCCTTAATGAAAGAAATGGAGTTAAGAAATTAGAATATTGGCTGATGTGCCCTTTGGAAATTATGAATTTGCAAAATCCCCTGATGTAGTTTTTACATGCATCTTGCTCAGTCACTCAGTCACGTCTGACTCCTTGCAGTCCCATGGACTGTAGCCTGCCAGGCTCCTCTGTCCATAGAATTTCCTGGGCAGGAATACTGGAATGGGTTGCTATGCCTTCCTCCAGGGACTCTTCCTGATCCAGGGATCGAATCTGCATCACCTGCATCTCCTGCATTGGCAGGTGGATTTTTTTTTTTTTAAACCACTGAGCAATCTGGGAAGCCCTGATGTAGTCATTATCTGGAGCAGAATTATCGTTCAGTCTGACCCAGGAGACGTGATCAGGAGGCACCAGTAGAATAGCTGAAATCCTGCTCCTTCTTCGAAGGGTAGATTTGGTTGCTGTGAACAGTATGAGTTGGTGGCTGGATAGTGTCGGAGTCAACTTTGGGGTGGTTTCCTCACAGTTTGTTGACTGCTGGCTTCCCTTCTCTCCAGTTTTCAGACATGAGGCTCCTGGGAGTAGTCATCCTCAGGTCAGACACTTGGAGAAGGTTCACATCCAAGGAAAACATGAATTTTCTGAGCCAATTTGATAGAAAGAGCTCTTGTGTTACCAGTGGGTAGAGATGAAGCTGAGAGGGCCATGGTGCCCAGAGCAGGGAGAGGATTTGAGCTGGGACCAAGAGACTTAGAGAGACAGGTTGAGTTTGCACAAGCTGAGGACCAGCCAGCTGTCTTCAAGGTGGGTGATGGGCGAGTGAGCACGGTTCTCTCATTTCACCCCTCCAACTACACGGTCACCAGCCAATGAAAGATTTGGAAGTTATGACAAGTGGCACAATCAGTCTTCAGGGATCAAGGCCTTCTTATCTGATGTTGCCTAAATCCCCAGTGACCAGAAAGCATAGTAGGTTCCCAATGCTGGATGCTGTTGTTTGCCAGAAAGAACACAGTTCTGGTGAGCACAGCCCCTGCTTCCCTGTTTAAAAGTCGAGAGTCCCTGGGTCCACTACTTAAATTTGCAAAACTTCCATGTTTTTTCTTCCAAACAATGAAAAGATAAGAACTCTCCTCTAGGAGTTATTCTGAGGACAAAACAACTCCAAGTGAATAAAATGTCCATCACAGTCTGTCAATAAATGTTCAGTATTTTTATTATGCATTAACTGAAGGATTCACAATCATAAAAATGAATCTGTGCTATGTCCTAGGCATTATCCTAATCAGGTAGATATAATGTGTTAGTTGCTCAGTCATGTCCAGCTCTTTGTGACCCCAGGGGGTCGCCAAGTTCCTCTGTCCACAAAATTCTCCAGGCAAGAACACTGGAGTGGGTTGATACGATGACTCTTCATTTAATAAATAGAGGAATGGAGGCTCAGAGACAGAGGAATTTAGAGGGGCTGTAACGGGGACTGTGCTTGAGAAGAGAAGCTGCACATTCTGTAATGGGCCGAGGAGACTTGAGGAGAAGATGCTGGCCTTCAACTTTCTTCTTGATGAGACCCAGGTCTTTTTTTCCCCTCGGCTCGCCAGCCAGCCTTCACCTAGGGACTGGGTGGAGGATCCGATGAGCTGCCTGGAGCTGGTGCTAACCAAGGATTTATGGAAGATTTTACTGCTATTTCCAACTGAGAACTTTTCTTCAATCATTTATGGAAAACATAAAAGCCAGTGGGAATCAAATAGGATAAAACAAGGTCAGAACCATTCTTGCAGATGCTGCGCACAGCTGTTTTTTGCTTAAGCAGTGGAAGGAAGAAAGAAGGATCTTCATTTGCTATTTGGGTCAGAAACAGGACCGTAAAAATCTCTCCTTCATTATTCATCTTGTCCCAAACAGAAGGTCAAATTTCAGACCCTCAATCTTTCTTGTCAGTCTTCTTCTTTTATTTTATATCTCGTGGGACTAGTCTGGAAAAATACTAAAGATTCTATTCCATAAAGGGAAAAAAATATCTCTCTGGGGTAGTGGATATGGAAATTCCAGAAACACAATGGATGCATGGAGGGCTTCCTTATGTGCCAAAATGCAGACAGTTCTTCCAACTTCGTTTCGTAGAGCCAGTGAGTCTTAGTCCTGGGAACAAAGAGAAAAGGGGGAATGATCCTGATCTTATTTTTTATAACTCATGTGCAGGCTGAAAGCTTTCTTAAAAAAAGAAAAAAAAGTTGATGGCCCTTTCACCCAAGGGACTTTGGAGGGGGTTGAGATGATTCAGCCAGCCTGCTCGCTCTTCCCTCCTCGTGACCTATGGATAGAACTCCCCTGGGGACTCAGCGCAGGGAAAGCATCTGTCCATCCACATTGAGTCTCCGAGTGTCCAGGAGAGCCTGACGCCCTCTGCCAGCACCAGAACTTTCTTAGGCTGTCTGCAATCTGAGTGTGAGTGCAGAAAGGACCACACGCAGGGTTAATATCAGACTGGCACCTGTTTCCGTGTGCTCATATGCTGGTCCTAACATGAATCCCATTCCTTCTTTGGGGGATATGTGTACCCTGGAGCAGGAGAGAGGGAGAGCTGAGGCTGGCTGCCTGAAGCATGGTGTGCGGACAGCGGGGTGAAGTGGGAAGGTGTGGTGGGCATCGCCTGCTGGGAGGAGGCTGTGCTGGCTGATCCCCGGGACCCAACCTCTTGGAAGCAGAGGGGAAGCCTGGGTTTCTATTCTGATTGGCATCCTGTGAAGGGTCTGGGAGAGATGCCCTTGAGACAGAAGAGTGATTGTCTAAAGGATGCAAGCATTTGCTTTTAAAGTGAGAGAGAAAGGGAGGAACTTAAAATGCCCTCAGTTCTGCTCATGGGAAAGCATTCTGGGAGGGAGTGATGCTGATCAGAAAGCAGGCTTGCAGGGGAGGACTGAAGGGTATTAGAGGCTTCCTCTTGGGGTTGCGGGAATGCTTGTGAGTAATCAAAAAAGAGATGCTGGAAAGAGAAAGCAAGAGAGGGAGAGACAGGCAAGCGAGTCCGTTGATTAGTCTGTGTGTATATATGCTCGGCTGAGTCTGACTCTTTGCGACCCCATGGACTGTAGCCCACCAAGCTCCTCTGTTCACAGGATTTCCCAGGCAAGAATACTGGAGTGGGGTGCCATTTCCTACTCCAGGGGATCTTTGCGACCCAGGGATCAAACCTGTGTCTCTTGCATCTCCTGCATTGGCAGGCGGATTCTTTACCACTGTGTCACCTGGGAAGCCCTTTGATTAGTCTGGTGGTTCTCAGACTCCAGCGGCCTTAGAATGGGGGGATGTGGGGGGAGGCAGGAAGGTCACCACTTAAATGCATTTTCCCAGGACCTCTGAAGACTGCAGGGCCATCAGTCCAGGGGAGGGTTTGAGACATTCACCCTTGTGATCACGATGTGAGTACTCAGCAGATTGCACTCTGAGATCAGAGTGGGGGTAGTTTAGGAGATAGGGGCATGGAATCAAGAATCTCTGGAAAATTCCTCGAAGGCTCCCAGAACGCCTGAGGTGGGGTGGGGCTGAGAGCGCAGCAGCTGCCGAGGAGGCAGCCCCCGTGTCTCACGAGACCAGATCGCGGAGCTTGTGAGGGTCTGCACAGCCCAGGGTGGGCCCGAGGACAGTGTGAGCTGCAGGGAGGATGGGGAATGGCATGCGTGAGAAAGCTGCTCTGGTCGCCCCTGTGATGTGCGGATCATTTAACGGTTTGCAAATAATGTAACATCTCCCTCCAGTCAGGGTTCCCAGGGTAACCTGTCTCCGTTCCCACCATGGAGAAGCTGTGCCGTCCAATTGCTCATGGGCCGGGAGCCCGCTGTACTTGGATCCTCCGGCCAGAGGTTTGCTGGAAGTGACATCGAAGTAATTACAGCTTAAGAACTAACTGTAATTATTAATTATAATCCTAACAACAATTAAGGCCATGCATAATTCTTTCTGTGGACTGCCTTTTGCCTGCGGAGCTCATTTCTCAAACATCTCATTAGCCTTACGATAGTTTTTTTTGCTATATATTTTTCTTCCAAAGTCAGTTTTCTGTTAAAATAAAAAAAGAACTGTAGTAAGAAATATACTTCTTTTTAGTCAAGAGGCAGCAATACTCACGTTTTCTTTCTGGATACTGTACTTGTTTCCCTTTTTCTACTAAAATATTTCAATCTGTTATTGAATTGAATTGAGATTTGACTTTTTTTTTCCCCAGGTAAAATTAGTGGGTTTCCCTGATGGCTCGGATGATAAAGAATCTGCCTGCAATGCAAGAGATGAGGGTTTGATCCCTGGCTCAGGAAGATCCCGTGGAGAAGGAAATGGCAACCTACTCCAGTATTCTTGCTTGGAAAATCCCGTGAGCAGAGGAGCCTGGTGGGCTACATACAGTCCATGGGGTCACAAAAGAGTCAGACATGACTTAGCAACTAAACACCAAAAATAGTGAAATAAAAACGCAGAAATTCATCACGTGTTTAAGTGCTAGAATAAAGCATAAGTTAAAATGGAATTCTTGATTTTTACCATGGATAGAATTCAGAATGCTATCAAAGTTAAAAAGAGGCCCAACATACTACATCCAGGAGAAAATGAATAACAATAGCTTATGCTTATAATTTTATTTAACAGTTTAATCTTTATACACAAATGCAAAACTACCTGAGAGGACGCTGGTTTCTCAAAAGCAAAAGAGGTGAATATTATAATAAGTGCCCTTAACACGTCCCTGCTCATCACACAGAATCTTTCCCCCTGTCTCATTTAGCCTCCCTAACATCACAAGGGGCTTGAAGTCACATCGCAGCTCCCAACCGCTGTGCTTAAATTGCTTCTAGAAACACAGAACCCCTCCGTGGTTGTTGCAGATTTAGCTCTGGGCTGGGGAGAAAGTGGGGAGAAGTCATTTGCATCAAAAAAACTCTAGCTGTCTATTCCCATTAGAAGAAACACTTGGTGTTTTACTGCAAATTATTTTAAAAGGGCAGATAACTTATGGATGCAGAAAGGGCAATCCACAAAGATGTATGCAGTTTTGTTCAGTTGAATGTCCTCAGGGCGAAAACATCAAGGATAACAAGTGTTCTAAATACAAACAGACACAATCATCAAATATGACACCCAGGATTAAAATACCCTTTTCAAGGGTCTTCTGCACGTAGGGGAGAAGCTGCCTTGTTAATATCCAGGCCCATCATTTCCTAGACTCAGAGGTAGGTGAAAGTAATGATATCTCATCTTCCTTGACTGCATTCTGGGAAGGTTGTGAAATTCTGCGGCTTTAATTAGACTAGCCGAGAATCACCGAGCTGGTTAGCGAGGGTTATGTCTCTGGCTTTGTTTGGAGCAGGGCAGACTGGGTTTTGAATCCAGGTCTGAGGCTTACACACTATTTTCTCTGAAGTCTAGGAGGCTTCATTTGCAAATGAGAAATTAAGTTGTTGAAAGGTTTAAACACAACAAAACAACTAGAAACCCAGAGGTAAAGTGCTTAGTGTAGTTAGCACCTGGCACAGAAAGGAAAAAAAAATGTGTTATGTGTGTTTTCCTTCCTTTAGTGCCTGATTATAGAAAAGATTGAAGCTCCCCTGGTAGCACACAGTAAAGAATCCACCTGGTATGCAGGAGACATGGGTTTGATTCCTGGGTTGGGAAGACCCCTTGGAGGAGGTGGCAACCAGCTCCAGTATTATTGCCTGGGAAATCCCATGGACAGAGGAACCTGGCAGGCTACAGTCCATGGGGTCGCAAAGAATCAAACATGACTGAGCGACTAACACATTCTTAAGAAGAGATTGAGGGTGGAAAATACCTTGTATGTGATGGGAAGAGACTTTTATGGTTTCAAAGAAACTGTATCAAAATATGGGTAGCTTTAGATAGTAAGAGCGATGCAGAATCTCAGAACTGTCTGTGAATGACACTGATATAATAAGTGTTCATTGACAACACAAGCTGGAATCAAGATTGCCGGGAGAAATCTCAATAACCTCAGACATGCAGATGACACCACCCTTATGGCAGAAAGTGAAGAGGAGCTAAAAACCCTCTTGATGAAAGTGAAAGAGGAGAGTGAAAAAGTTGGCTGAAAGCTCAACATTCAGAAAACGAAGATCNGACTGTAGCCCACCAGGCTCCTCTGTCCAGGGGATTCTCCAGGCAAGAATACTGGAGTGGGTTGCCATTCCCTTCTCCAGGGTATCTTCCCAACCCAGGGGTCAAAACCAGGTCTCCTGTATTGCAGGCAGATTCTTTACCATCTGAGGCACCAAGGGATGGACACGGGGAGGTAATAAAAATAATACTTGCTCCAAGCTTTCTCAGATGAGATAAAATAAATGAAAGTGATAGTTGCTCAGTCATGTTGTAGCCCACCAGGCTCTTCTGTCTATGGAATTCTCCAGGCAAGAATATTGGAGTGAAGCTATTGCTTTAATGATGAACATTGGAGAAATGTAGATTATTAAAGTAACATTAGCTACAGACAACCCCCACATATCTAGGATATAATGCAATAAATATTTTTGTTTTTGTTTTTCGAAATGAGTCTTACCTACTCCTCAGGTAACTCCACTCTATGTGGAAATTTAGAGATCCATGCTCCATCCTGTGTCTCCTCTATCTCCGTAAGTTTGCTGTGGACAAGAAAGAGTATGGAGAAACTCCTGCAGGAGGTTTCTATGGAGTCCATGACCACACCCAAGTTCAGGGGACACTGGGACCTGGAGTCTAGTGGCATGTCCAGGGACAATGGAAAGGGTTCTGGTAATCAGTCAGCAATTCCAGCCTCCATCTTTTCACAAGGGTGTTGTTAAGAGTGAATGAGTTAAAGCATAGGAGAGGGCTTTGTCCATCATGAAATACCACAGAAATCATTCTATAGCCTGATATCTATATGATAGATGTCTAAACACAGGAAAATTCCAAATGATGGAAATTTAAAGCCCTTATCTGATTTTTTTTTTCCCCTGAATACCTAAACAGTTCACTGAAGCACATGGCATGTGATGATGGTTCCACTAGGTAAGTAACCTCATGGTGATTCAGCATGGGCAGGTAGTGTGGGTAGTAAAGGGAAGATAATTGTACTGGAGGCCATTAATCTTGTGAGAAGCTCACACACCTCAGAGAATAATGGCCAATGACTGCTGTGCAGCAGACTCAGCAGATAAAGAGAGTGGGAGAGAAATTTGGGAAGAAAAATAAAGCAAGAGTGAACCAGTGATCCAGATAGCTCTTTGCAAAAGAGTTGTTGCTTCAACACTGTCTGAAGGCAAGAGACATTGCCATTCCTCCATGGACAACCAACATGGATTTCTCACTGAGAAAAATTTCATATATTTTTCATTATAACATGGTTCTTTTTTATTTGTTTAGGATAGTTGAAGGTAGCAAGTATGCATTGAACAGTCTAATTGTCCAGGAAAGGATTGGAAAATGACACATACTCATTGTTTCCATCTTTAAATATTTTTTTAGCATATTATTCTTGTTTCAAGGAAACCCAGATGCATTCAATGGATGCAGAAGGATGACAAATTTTTAATATATTCTTTGGTGGAGTCAAATGATATGTATATATTATATAGTTTTCTAGGGTATATTCTTTTTAACTCTTTTTTTTCTTATCTTTCTTTATGTCTCATTTTATGTGCCATTCTTTACTTAGTAAAACATTTTTTTCAACTATTGCACTCTTTGGCGCTAATAGGTCTAAATTCTGGAAATAAAGTCAATATTAGAATGTATTATTTTAAGGGCCTTTTGTGACTACTTGATCTAACATAGTACACCATCTCCACTCTCCTTTGTTGCTTTATTTTTCTTCTTAGCCTAGTGTATATTTATGTGTTTATTGCTAGTTTACATCTGGGTTTCCCTGGTGGCTCAGTAGCAAAGAATCTGCCTGCCAATGAAGAAGGTAAGGGTTCGATCTCTAGGTTGGGAAGATCCCTTGGAGAAAGAAATAACCCACTCCAGTATTCTTGCCTGGAAAATTCCATGGACAGAGGCAACTAGCCTGCTATTGCCCCTGGGGTGGCAAAAGAGTCAGATTCAACTAAACAGTAAGCTTATACCTATCATACCTATAATATATACATGTGAGGGAAGACTTGGATGTCTTGCTCCCTGTATCCTTGGTCCCTGGTCCCTGGAATAGTGCCTGGTACCTCCAAGGTGCTCAATAATATTGGCTAAATAAATGTATGTACATAAGAAAATTAGATCTTGGGTTTCCAGATCAACGATCTTTTTTCTCTTAACATAGGCATTTTGTGGTTTAAAAAACCAAGGTATTCCACAGAAAATCTACACCAAGATATTGGTAACGTTTGGGAACGAGAGGAGCATTTGTGGATGGCACTGATATAATAATTGTTCACAACCAAAGCTTCTGGACCTCTCTTTCATTTGTCTAATTGAGCTAATTGAGTTCACAGCCGTTGAACACTGGCAATGACAGGTACCATTCCAGGTCCTTTATGTGTTGCTTCATTTAATCCTCACGACGTCTTAGTGAGAAAATATCTGAGAAGAATGACGTGGCCCTGCCCAACCACCTCTGTTTATGCTAGCCCCATTAGAACACAAAATTCAGCTGAGTCAACTGGAAGATCCCACTGGCTTCACGAGGAGACTCATGGTCAGGGGCTGACTGCCTCCCGCTGCCTGTGCTTTCCCGCGGCGTGTCTTTCACTTTGCACAAGAGTCCTTTGAAGTGTTGTTGTTCCCGTCTCTCAGATGAAGAAACCGGGCCTCTGGGGGAGCTGGCAGGGACTAGAGGAGCTCTGTCTGAAGGCCGCAGAGCAGAACTCTCTCTGGGACCCCCTGCAGCTTTCCCCAGGGGGCTGCTGACTGGGGTGGGGTGTTGGGGGTGGGTATCACTCAGGTTCGAATTTTCTAGTATTTTGGAAATATATGAAAGGCCCCCCTCAGCTCAGAGCATTTCTCAGTCTTGTTCCTTGCTTTGTAAGCCCTTGTCACCCTGTTCCCCTGCATGCACACACAGACACACTCAGGGACCCAGACACACACACACACACACACGCAGATTCAGACACACAGAGACACACATAGACCCAGATAACAGAAACAAACAGAGACACATAGAAACTCAGACACACAGAGGCACACAAACACACACACAGCCACACACACAGACACACAGATACAGATATACAGGCACAGAAACATGAAAACACAGAGACAGACAGACAGACAGACACACACACACACACCACTCTTCCTCTCCGTCTCTGGCACTAGCCTCCCCAGTCCTTGCTCACTCTCACCTCTGACTTCTTCCTTGGTTTGCCTTCTCCCACTTGAACACCTTGTACAGCGCATCCGCTGCCCTCCAGTCCCAGAAATGAGCACTCATCCTTCCAAACGTTTTCCAAGCACTTGGCTGTTAGTAATCAGAAGACATGTCACAGAAAGCCCCTGGTTCACAGAGATAGCCTAGAGTAAGGCCAGCACTTCAGAAGACACTTCTAGCTCAGGAAGTCTCCCAATTTTTCCCTGCGGAGGAAGCTGGTCTCTGATGGGGCTGGACTTTCCAAAGAGGAGCAGGACCTGGAATGCTGTAGGAAACCATTGCCATTGTGAGCGGGGCTGGAATCCTCTGGGATGGAATTGGTGTAGCCTCCTCTTTCTTCTGTCTTATAGGACATCACTATTAGGGTCTTTTCAGGCCCCCAGCTGCTCTATGAGTGAAGGAGGCAGCTCTGGTTGAGACGCCAGAGAGCAGGGACGCAGTTGCCAGGTGAGATAGACAGGAAGTCCATGGCCATGCCCAGAAGGGACTTCTCAAGAATCAGTCCTATTTATACATAATTTAAATATATACATACTTCCCTGATAGCTCAGTTGGTAAAGAATCCACCTGCAATGCAGGAGACCTCGTTTCGATTCCTGGGTTGGGAAGATCCGCTGGAGAAGGGAACAGCTACTCACTCCAGTATTCTTCAGCTTCCCTGGTGGCTCAGCTGGTAAAGAATCTGCCTGTAATGCGGGAGATCTGGGTTTGATCCCTAGGTTGGGAAGATCCCCTGGAGAAGGGAACAGCTATCGGCTCCAGTATTCTGGCCTGGAGAATTCCATGAACTGTATAGTTCATGGGATCTCAAAGAGTTGGACACAACTGAGTGACTTTTACACTCACACTATATAGATAAGGATTTTAGATTTTTTTTATAGGGACCATTTTTAAAATCTTTACTGAATTTGCTACAATACTGCTACTGTTTATGTTTTGGACTTTGGGCCTTGAGGCATGTGAGGTCTTAGTTCCCCAACCAGGGATCAAACCTGTACCCTCTTCACTGTGGTTAAGAAGGCAGTCTTAACCACTGGATCACCAGGGAAGCCCCCCGTCCCCATTAATATTTAGCTATTAGGTCTGCTTAGAAAGAACATCCTTATTTAAGCCTGTTTGTCCTCATAGAAAAGCCTTATACACCACAGTTTAACATTCTGACACTGGTATAAACCACACCGGCACTTGCCTCCTCTGTCTCTGGCTCTAGTTTCATGAGACGTGGCCTGTTGTGAACTGTGGTTTAAGAGGAGCTCACAGGCCCTGGGATCACAAAAACATGCTGTAGGTTTCAGCTCCCCAGCTTCGGTCACTTTATCTCCACACGCCCCAATTTCCACCTTTGTACAACTAAGGTGAAGGTATCTTCACCAGGTTGTTAAATATCAAAGAGGCTGATTTGTATAAAAGTACAAAGAACGTAAGTTCCTGACCCCTTGCCACGACTGTTGTTACAAACATGTGCATGCTAAGTTGCTTCAGTCGTGCCTGACTCTCTGCGACCCTATGGACTGTAGCCCCCCAGGCTCCTTTGTCCATGGGATTCTCCAGGGCAGGAATACTGGAATGGGTCGCCATTTCCTTCTCCAGGGGATCTTCCCAACCCAGGGATCAAACCCGTGTCTCTTATATTTTCTGTTTACTGGCAGGCAGGTTCTTTACCACTAGCGCCACCTGGAATATACATTACAAACATACAGAGTAATATTAAAGTAACCAGCAGTTTTCCAGTAGTCATGTATGGATGTGAGAGTTGGACTATAAAGAAAGCTGAGCACCGAAGAATTGATGCTTTTGAACTGTGATGTTGGAGAAGACTCTTNAAGGGACTTCTCAAGAATCAGTCCTATTTATACATAATTTAAATATATACATACTTCCCTGATAGCTCAGTTGGTAAAGAATCCACCTGCAATGCAGGAGACCTCGTTTCGATTCCTGGGTTGGGAAGATCCGCTGGAGAAGGGAACAGCTACTCACTCCAGTATTCTTCAGCTTCCCTGGTGGCTCAGCTGGTAAAGAATCTGCCTGTAATGCGGGAGATCTGGGTTTGATCCCTAGGTTGGGAAGATCCCCTGGAGAAGGGAACAGCTATCGGCTCCAGTATTCTGGCCTGGAGAATTCCATGAACTGTATAGTTCATGGGATCTCAAAGAGTTGGACACAACTGAGTGACTTTTACACTCACACTATATAGATAAGGATTTTAGATTTTTTTTATAGGGACCATTTTTAAAATCTTTACTGAATTTGCTACAATACTGCTACTGTTTATGTTTTGGACTTTGGGCCTTGAGGCATGTGAGGTCTTAGTTCCCCAACCAGGGATCAAACCTGTACCCTCTTCACTGTGGTTAAGAAGGCAGTCTTAACCACTGGATCACCAGGGAAGCCCCCCGTCCCCATTAATATTTAGCTATTAGGTCTGCTTAGAAAGAACATCCTTATTTAAGCCTGTTTGTCCTCATAGAAAAGCCTTATACACCACAGTTTAACATTCTGACACTGGTATAAACCACACCGGCACTTGCCTCCTCTGTCTCTGGCTCTAGTTTCATGAGACGTGGCCTGTTGTGAACTGTGGTTTAAGAGGAGCTCACAGGCCCTGGGATCACAAAAACATGCTGTAGGTTTCAGCTCCCCAGCTTCGGTCACTTTATCTCCACACGCCCCAATTTCCACCTTTGTACAACTAAGGTGAAGGTATCTTCACCAGGTTGTTAAATATCAAAGAGGCTGATTTGTATAAAAGTACAAAGAACGTAAGTTCCTGACCCCTTGCCACGACTGTTGTTACAAACATGTGCATGCTAAGTTGCTTCAGTCGTGCCTGACTCTCTGCGACCCTATGGACTGTAGCCCCCCAGGCTCCTTTGTCCATGGGATTCTCCAGGGCAGGAATACTGGAATGGGTCGCCATTTCCTTCTCCAGGGGATCTTCCCAACCCAGGGATCAAACCCGTGTCTCTTATATTTTCTGTTTACTGGCAGGCAGGTTCTTTACCACTAGCGCCACCTGGAATATACATTACAAACATACAGAGTAATATTAAAGTAACCAGCAGTTTTCCAGTAGTCATGTATGGATGTGAGAGTTGGACTATAAAGAAAGCTGAGCACCGAAGAATTGATGCTTTTGAACTGTGATGTTGGAGAAGACTCTTGAGAGTCCCTTGGACTGCAAGGAGGTCTAACCAGTCCATCCTAAAGGAAATTAGTCCTGAATATTCATTGGAAGGACTGATGTTAAAGCTGAAATTCCAATACTTTGGCCACCTGATGCGAAGAACCGACTCACTGGAAAAGACCCTGATGCTGGGAAAGATTGAAGGTGGGAGGAGAAGGATTGGATGGCATCATTGACGCGATGGACATGAGTCTGAGTAAGCTCTGGGAGTTGGTGATGTACAAGGAGGCCTGGAGTGCTGCAGTCCACGGGGTCACAAAGAGTCGGCCATGACTGAGCGACTGAACTGAACTGAGCAGTCACAGGCAGAGAGAGGCAGCTAAGCAACAATCCTGCAAGTTCGCATGAACACAGAGTCGCTGATATTCCTCTTTGGGCAGTTCTTTCCCTTTGCATTTCCACTGAGGACCATTTTCGGCATAGACCGAGAATGGAGGAAGACACAAATTCCGGTACTTTTTATGGGGCAGACACAAAATTTGCTCTGGCCATCCTGATTCCAGTATTCAAACAGGGAGAAGAACTTATCTCTCTTGAATGGTTGAATCAGAGGCAAGTTCTAAAAGATGAGAGAGTGTCCTGGCCAGGCTGGAACAGCAACATAGAGAAGATGACAAAGTCCAGCTGGATGATGGCTTCGATGTAAAAATTCCTCCTCTTCCAGGCTAGGAATCCAGGAAGCGGGGGGGAGTCATGAAGATTAACTGTAGTGAAGATGAGGGCAAGCATCGTGTGTGAATCATCCACCTGCAGACTCACACCTCCCACTGAAGGCTCCCCTTTCCCAGGGCCTGGGATCTGGGAGGGGCTCCAATGTTCCCTTTGAAATAATGAACATTTTCTCAGGTCAGCCCTTTTGGTTATGGTCGCTTCCGCTGCTCTCTTGCATTTCATCGTGGGCTTTTCCTGGGGGCCTGGCTTTGCTATGGGTACACTTCTTGACCTAGATTCCTATCATGACAAATGGAGGCGTAAGAGCACTGTCCGTGCATGCTAAGTTGCTTCAGTTGTGTACAACTCTGCAGTCCTATGGGTTGAAGCCTACCAGGCTCCTCTGTCCATGGGATTCTCCAGGCAAGAATACTGGGGTGGGTTGCCAAGCCCTCCTCCAAGGGATCTTCCCAACCCGGGGACTGAACCTGCATCTCTTATGTCTCCTACATTGGCAGGCAGGTTCTTTACCACTGGCACCACCTGGGAAACCCTGTAAGAGCTCTGCAAGCAGCATCTTGTAACTGGGCTGGAAAATGGGTCTCTTCTCCCTGGAGGTACCATTCTTTATTAAACTCCTCACTCTTGCTGAATTTTTTTAACTGTCCTTTCTTTTGATGAAAATACTCGTAACTGATTTGGAGGACAATCAATGGGTCTACTCAATGTCACATCTCATATTCTTCAATGTGCGCTCCAGGCTGGAACCCAGAATCCACCCAGGGAATTTCCTGGGAATCAGGCAGCAGCCTTTGCCACTGCTTCCTTTCCACGTGCTTGCTTCCAGGGTCCCTGGCTCAGCCTCCAGTCCCCAGGGTCCCCTTTACCATTCCTCCCGGTGGATCCAGCAGACTCCTGGCTTTTGTTCGTCAGACTTGAACAAAGACATAATTTTAAAGCTGGAAGGAGTCTTAGAAAGATATCATTTAATTGTGCTCCCTCACTGTACACAGAACTAGAGAGGTGAAGTAATTGGTTTGAGAGTTCACACCCAGTTAGGGGCAGAACTAGAATCAATGCTTGGTCTCCTAACATGGAAATCAGAGTTCTTTCCACGGGAGTTTTCTCTCATCCCTCAAGTGGGATTCCCCAAATGGTAATTATCACCTCAGGGAGCTGGTAGGAGGTTCGCATAATACCTATGTGGTCAGCAAAAATGTGGGCCAGTCTTCAAGCCACTAAAAATAGATCAGGAAAGAAGTACATCTTTGTCTGCGAAATTGAATTTATAGGAGGAAGTGTAATTTACATCCACAATACAGATCAAGATTAATCTAATAAAAACAACTAAAGGAGAATTAGCTCTTCCACTGTTATTCTTGAGCATATGCATAGCTGCTTCCTTATTCTTGGTAATGAATGAGATTATTTTTTATTGTGTCTGACAGCCTCAGTATTTCAAAACAAAATGTGCAGTTTCTGGAGGCTGACATTTCTCAACTGATCTTTTTCTACTTAATTCATTAAATACATGCTAAAAATTTGTGTATTTAAAAAAATTGTACTTATCTTGTATGAGGCTCTTTTTTTTTTTTTTTTTTTTTTTTTAAGTCTTGGGATAACTGGATTAACCCAAGGGGTCCTAAGGGAAAGGAAGCCTTGGTGGACCACACCCAACAGTGAGTTTCTTAGAGCAGGGGCTGTGTTTCATCATCTCTGGAGCATCTCTGCCCCTTCTTGTATAAATTGCTGTTTTTCATTTTTAACATCATGGAGACCCAAACATTCCCCCAAGGTCTGTGGAGAAGCAATGGGGTCCTTTTATTCCAAGGACTCTAAGCCTTTGGTCACGAGGCAGGTGGGGGCTGGTGCTTTGTCTGATGGAGCGTGTGGATGTTTGGCACAGTGTCCATGCAGGCGCAGTGACCCCAGGGCAAGCAAACTGGGCAGCCCTGTCCCCCACGCTGGACGCCCAGCTTCCTGAGAGGGAGGCTTCCACTGCTATTTCTCCACACATGGCATCGTGTTCTTGACACACCCAACGGGGATCTGGGCACCAGGCTTAGCCTAAGGGGCATGTGAAGGGAGGTGACCGGAAGGTCCTGGTCAGGCATCACTAGGCTCCTCTTGAGCCTCCCAACTCAGCCATTTCTGGGCAGCTGTGGCCTCCTGGATTCTGAGTGCTGGGGCACGTTCGCTAGACAGAAGTCTACTCTCAACCCTCAGAGGCCCGGGGGTGCCGACCCCCAGCCCCTCCCCCCCCCAGTTGTCTCCAGCACCCACTCATGGGTGCCTCTCTGAAGATAAGACGGCAGTAACCAGTGTAGAGCTGATCTCCCCTGGCAGCTCTGAGAAAGTCGAGGTGAAAATCTGATATAAATTAAAGGTCAGGTGCCCCCCTTCCCGGATGAACTCTAAGGCAGTTCTGTGCCGTGAAACTGCGGCCGCATCTTGGGATCTGAGGCCAAAGTAGGTTCCAATGCTGGAGCTGTCACTTCCTCACCGTGTGGCCTTGGACAAGTTTCAAAACTTCTCTCAGTCCAGTTTCCTTATCTGGAATATGGGGAAAATAATAATACATACATCACAGGGTTGTTACAAGGGATATCTGATAAAGAAGGCAAAGTGCTTGTATCAGGAAACATTAACGATGATTATAGTTGAGCTTTGTGATACGGAATATGACCCAACTCAGCCTCCCTCATCTTTCAGATAAACAAACAGGAGCTCAGAGATATGGGTTATGTTCTGATTGCCACACAGCTAGAGATAAGGAGAGTTAAGATGGGCTCTTTGGCCTTGAGAAAACTCAGTTCAGTGCTTTTGTAACATGCTTCCCCCAAACTTTGAAACAAGAAAAAAAATCAAGTGAAAAAAATAATGCGTGTTTTTTGAAGTATTTCTGGCATAATCTTACTTTATTTGTTGCTTAGAGCAGTGGATGGCCTTCTCTCTGACACCTGCTGATGTGAAAGTCTGTGCTTAATAAATAATTAAGTTGACTAGCTGGAGGAGGCTAAAGTTGGATGGCTGGGGAAAAGTTAACATGGAACATAACGCACTGTTTCCTCCAAAACAGACAGTTAAGGATAGTAAGTCTCTAAGGCTGATGCTTTTATTTATTTTTACCTTAAATGTGTTGCTGTCCTGAGATAAACAAGGAAAATTTAAAATATATATATATATATATAATGCCATTACAGCGAAAGTGAAACTATACCAATTTGTGTGGACTGTGAGATTAACCTAAAAGAGCTGCCTGCAGACAGCATCATGGGATTAGAGGTCACAAAGAAGGTGGGCCATGCGCATCAGTTGGGTACCATATTGTTTACCGCTTGGAACAAAATCCCCCCTGCTCCCACTCTTTAAGCACAGCTTCAAACCAATTACCTAGGTCCAAAGTTTACTTCCGATTCCAGCCTGAACAAACCAGGACTAAGCCCATCAAGTTTTATTGCAGTCAATACATCTCCCTTCCAGAAGCAACTGGTCACAGCCATTCCCAACACAAAGCTGCTTGGGCCACCCTTTCTTCTTTTTTATGGTCTGTTTCCAGACACTCGGTGACCCATAAAGCTAACATAACCAAGTCACAGCCATGACCAGAGCTGTTGTTCTTCTGTCTAGCCCGAAAGTTCCCTGGCTTCCCGGGCAGGGCCTGTTGCTTTTTCCCAGGACATGCACTCTTGGAGGCAATGAATCAAACTGTATGTCTCTTGTGGGGTCCTTTTAATCCTGCCCCAGGTCCTGGCTCCTTAGCCCAGACTGTTCGATTGAAACCATCCCCATGCCCTAGGATTTTCTGGTTTACCCTTATGAATGCCCATGCTGCGTTCAGTGCCTAGCAGGACGCTTATTAATGGAGCTGTGGATCCCGCTTGGTGAGCCGAGGTCAAGGCACGCTGTGAGCTCCAACCACCTGTGCAAACACAGCAGTGATCCAGTGGATACTTCTAGCTTGATGTCCTGATGGTGTCATTTACAACCCAATTTGTCTTCTTCCCCACCCCCCTCCCCTTCCTCTCCAAATAGGGTGAGTATATGTACCAAGGAGAGTGTGATGGAGCGATCTGGCTTGTAGGCAGGGTGGAATTTGAAATTTACTGAATTTAGAGAAACTTATTAGGGCATGCAGCCCAGAAATGGTCACGTGCAACCCTGTGATTACGAAGCCACTGCACTTCTTAACTTTATTGATTTGGAGAGGTAAGTTTCCTTGACTTGATCCACCTAGGATCAGGGGTGGGTTCGAACACAGTGAGAAGTTTTTTTCTCATTACAGGATACTGTGTCCCATTAAAATCTAATTTCATTTTGTGATAGAAAGATTGGATTCACAAATAGGAAGACTGTAATGAAACGTATTCTGGTTTCAGTGAAACTTGCGTCTATCTCTTGTATGAATTAATGAAGAAAATTGGAGTTTTCTTTTTCAATATTGGAACACTTTGATTTATAGAATTTTAGGACTGGAAGGTACTTTAAACATAATCATCTAGTTCAGTGGGTTTCATACTATGCTCAGTGGGGTCACACACAGGTGGCTCAAGGGTCTTCTAAGGATGGGGGAAGAAGTATATAGGAGTCTTAGCTTTCTCCCTCAAGGCCACCGGAGCAAGCCTAGTCTTTGTCTGTTTTAGGTTAGATTTTATCTCAAAAGCAGAATTCACTTCTAAAGAAAGTATGTAAAATTTAAATCTAATTCAAACCTCTCAAATTACAGATGAGAAAACAGAGTCCTTGAATCTTGACCCCATGGAGTTGCAAAGAATGACCCCACTCTCAGGATGAGAGAATTAAGATTCAAAGTTTAAGAGATCTGTAGAAAGGTATGGATTTCATCAAGTGGCAGAACCAGGCTGGAACTAGGTATATGGTATATATTTTGTTATTCCTAGTCCATGACTTTTCCTATCACATCATATTGTTTCATAATACTGACATGTGGGTGACCTTACTGAGTCATGATTTAAGAGGTCCCCCAAAGAATATGGGGCTGACATAGAGGAGTTTTAGGGAGCAGCCATCAGTCAGCATGGGCCTACTCCTGGACCATGGAAACAGGCAGATCCCTCCTCACTTCTGCTCCTCCTGAGTCTGCTTCCTTATGCCAGTTCTCTGCTGCTGTGTTGCACTCCCAGTACCTAAACAAAGGCTTGGCACTTACTTCGAGCTCCATTAATGTTTGTCAAATCTTCTTGACTTCTTCAAAACCCTTTCCTGGTCAAGGACTTGAGAATATGATGGATTAAAAAAATCAAATACTGTATCAAATTTATATACACCTAACCACCAAATGTAGTAGGTTTATTTCCACACACAGAGAAGTGCACAAGCCCTGTTCACTGAGTGAATCAATGCACTCAGCTGGCAGCATTATAGAAGAAAATATGACTCAGAGTGGATCTCCTTCCCGGAGCTGCCCAGGCAATGCCCCACAGAGTCTGGGCATCAGGCAAGGTTCCTGGTGGCAGCTGGCCTCACGGGCCTCTGTTCCTAGCAGAGGGAAGTGCACCGTCCTGTCCATAAGCTGC
Organism: Neotragus pygmaeus; assembly: GCA_006410875.1. Taxonomy (NCBI): domain Eukaryota; kingdom Metazoa; phylum Chordata; class Mammalia; order Artiodactyla; family Bovidae; genus Neotragus; species Neotragus pygmaeus. The sequence goes on from SJYV01032627.1 coordinate 777,284, forward strand.
TAGGCAGGTGTTCAACTGCCCTCTGGGGTAGCCTGACCCTGAATGTGCTTAAATAGAAACCAATAAAACCTGGGATCAGAAAGTTCTTCTTATACCTTACCCAAAGTGGTTAGCATTTGTAGTAGGTTATTAAAGAGTGCTCTTTGATATCTCTGCCTAGGTTACTTTAGGAATGGCTAGATCCTGCTGGTTTCAAGATATTCTCGTCTCTATAATTCCACCTCACAACCGTATCACAGTCTATTGTCTTTCTTTCAAAGTGCCTTGAGGCAGGGCAAAGAATTAGATGCCCTTCTGAGGCCATCTACACCCTGGATTCATTTCAGAGAAAGAAAACACCAGGTGAACTCCCCAACAACAATAAAGAAGTAAAAGATCTTCCAGGAGAACATTACAAAGCAACAAGAGACACACACACAGAGAAAAAGATGCCCTATTAGAGAAATCACGCGTGTGCCTGACCGTGAAACCAGAAGAGCAAGAATCTGATGGAAACCATGCTTGTCTCTGTTGGTCCTGGGTTCGCCCATGCCCTGGAATAGACCTCTGACATTCTGTGTTGTGGCCTTCTCTGTATGCAGGGGTGGGCTGGTTTATGTCAGCAGGGTGGTATTACCGTAAAAGTCATTAGATGTACTTCTGGATGTGGCTTTTCCACTTACAGTAATTAAAACCAACTCCTAAGCTGACTTTTTCTTTTGACCCAATTCGTGACTTTCCTCTGCTTCTGTCTCTTAAGGGGCTAAGTCTTCGGCTCCGTGAGGGCCAACGGGCCGTGCCTGTCTTCTCTACCTGCTACAGGGTTGCCAGCACGGACAAGCCACGGCCAGGAACTTCATTATTCTTTTGGTCGTAATCTCCTTCTGTGGATCCAAGTGGCCGTTTCAGCCCCAAGGCTTTGGCAGGGCAACAAGTAGGTGGGGCGGGGAGAGGGCACCCGAACCCAGGCTCTGGGCGGGGCTCCTGCCGCCCGCTTCCCACCCCGCCGCCGCCCACTGCCC
>SJYV01032627.1:788522-812343 GCA_006410875.1 Neotragus pygmaeus
CTCTGCTTTTTAATACGCTCTCTAGGTTTGTCATCGGAGAAGGCAATGGCAACCCACTCCAGTACTTTTGCCTGGAAAATCCCATGGAGTCCATGGGGTCGCACAGAGTCGGATACGACGGAAGCGAGTTAGTAGCAGCAGCAGCAGATTTGTCATAGCTTTCCTTCCAAGGAACAAGAGTCTTTCAGTTGCATGGCTGCAGTCGCCATCTACAATGATTTTGGTGCCCAAGGAAAAAAAATCTGTTCACGGAGAGCCCCATGGACAGTATTCAGTACATTAGAAAGTCTGTAATTCCAGCCAGTACCACAGAGGCAGAGAAGTAGCCTTCACTTCTTGGAGGGGAACTTTCTAAACATATTTTAAATCCATCGCAGAGCTGTTGCTTTAATTCAACAGATATACTTTGAGCACTAGCTGGCGTGTGCGTGTGACATATGTAAATCCTGCTTGCTCTGAACCCTGGAGGAAGTCCTCATCGAGTTGCCCAATGTGAGAAACAGGTTGTCTGAAAAGCGGGACCTGGGGTTCTGAATGCTTGACCTCGTACCTTCACTTTGAAACCACTTTTGTTTTCTCTGTCTGCAGCATGCTGAGGCTTCTCACAGAAATCCATTTGCAGCCTCTTAAACAAGAATAACAGTAGCACTCACTATGAGCCATGCCTAGAGGTCCACAAATACTGTCTCAACAGATTCTCACAACCACCCTGTGAGCTCGGCGTTCTCATCACCATCGTGCCAATGATGGGGACGCAGAGGGCTGACGTGGTTTGCCTGAAGTCACCTAGTCAGTAAATGGTAACACTGGGATTTGAACCCAGGCAGTCTGGCTCCCGAGTCTGGGCTCTTTCTTTCCTACTCTGTTAGAGGGTCATCCCTTTCCACGCGATGGGCTTTTCTCTCCACCCAAGACCCCTAAAGTTAAGTTTGTATGTATGCTGTAGAGCTTCTACTTTATATGAGACCATTTCAAAAGCATTCAGCCAAGTAGGAAGGGATTGAGTATTTATCACCACCGTGGTATTTATCACCACCACAGAGCCCTCATTGAGACCTCCCCCCAGGTGGCTCAGTGATAAAGAATCCACCTGCCAGGGCTGGAGATGCAGGAGACGCAGATTCGATCCCTGGGTTGGGAAGATACCCTGCAGTAGAAAATGGCAACCTGCTCCAATATTCTTTCCTGGAAAATTCCATGGACAGAGGAGACTGGTGGGCTACAGTCCATGGGATTGCAGAGAGTCGGACACGACTGAGTGTGCCTGCACTGCCATACCTCATTCTTGGATTGGGAACTCATCCCTTTTTCTTCCCCTTCAGGTCTGGGAGTAATAATAGCTCCTCCACTGTGGTAGGCAGAATCATGACCCTCCCTTCTCCCAGAGATGTCTGTCCTAATGCCTGGGACCTGTGAATATGACAGAAGGGGCTTTGCGGATGTAACTAAGGATTTGAAATGGGGAGATTATCCTAGATTATCCAGGTGTGGCCCATATACATGGGTCCATGAGTCAGATTTGATAGAGATTTGAGAAAGCTGTGCTGCTGGCTTGGAAGATGGAGAAAGTGGCCGTAAGCAAAGGGAAGGGGGCAGCCTCAAGAGCTGGAAAGGACTGGGAACCAGATTCTCCTCTAGAGATTCCAGGAGCGCAGCCTTTCCCACGTCTTGGATTTAGCCCAGTAAGAACCACTCTGCCTTCCAGAGCTCTGTAATAAACGATAATAAAATTGTGTTGTTTCAAGCTCCCCACCTCTCCCCCAAATTCCACAGAGTTGCTGAAAATCCACCCTGCTGTTTTTATATAATACAATAATGGAGAAAGAAACTACGAAACTATGTATTAGAGATTATATAATTAAATTAATTGAGCATATGCACAAGTTCCAGGCTGTTGGATACAAGAAATTAATTGTGAGAACTTAGAGCTTTGTTGGGAAGTAAAGGTGCACACATAGACATCAAGCAGCAAATCTTTCAGTTCAGTCAGTTCAGTCGCTCAGTCGTGTCCGACTCTGCGACCTCATGAATCACAGCACGCCAGGCCTCCCTGTCCATCACCAACTCCCGGAGTTCACTCAGACTCACGTCCATCGAGTCAGTGATGCCATCCAGCCATCTCACCCTCAGTCGTCCCCTCCTCCTCCTGCCCCAATCCCTCCCAGCATCAGAGTCTTTTCCAATGAGTCAACTCTTCGCATGAGGTAGCCAAAGTACTGGAGTTTTAGCTTTAGCATCATTCCTTCCAAAGAAACCCCAGGGCTAATCTCCTTCAGAATGGATTGGTTGGATCTCCTTGCAAATCTTTAAAGGCAAATATGAGCAGGACCTTCCCTGGTGGCTCAGACGGTAGATGCAGGAGATGCAGGAGACGCAGATTTGACCCCTGGGTCGGGAAGATCCCCTGGAGTAGGAAATGGCAACCCGTTTCAATGTTCTTTCCTGGAGAATCCCCACGGACAGAGGAGCCTGGTGGGCTGCAGTCCATGGGGTCACAAAGAGTCAGACATGACTGAGCGACTCAGCACAGCACATGAGCAGGACCAATAGTGAACCCTGGGAAGGTATGCAACCAGTTCAGGTCAAGGATGCTGGTGTGGCTGAGCGTGTTCTGGAATTCTGCTGTTATCTTACCATGTCTCAAAGACCGTACATGTGCATGGGCTAAGTAGATTCAATTGTGTCAGACTCTTTGTGACCCTATGAACCTTAGCCCTCCAGGCTCCTCTGTCCATGGAATTCTTTAGGCAAGAATACTGGAGTGAGTTGCCATGCCCTCTTCCAAGGGATCTTCCTGACCCAGGGCTCGAACCCATGTCTCTTGACGTCTCCTGCATTGGCAGGCAAGTTCTTTACCATTAGCACCACCTGGGAAGCCCAAAAGAGCATATAGGAAACAGGAAAATAATCTTGCTGATACAGAGACTCAGACACACAGCTTTCTAGAAGGTGTCAAACAGTTCTCTGCTTTCCCTGTTGGAAGTGGGAGTGAAGTGAAAGTCACTCAGTCGTGTCCGATTCTTTGTGACCTCATGGACTATACTGTCAATGGAATTCTCCAGGCCAGGATACTGGAGTGGGTAGCCTTTCTCTTCTCCAGCGGATCTTCCTGACCCAGGAATTGAACCAGGGTCTCCTGCATTGCAGGCGGATTCTTTACCAACTGAGCTCTCAGGGAAGCCTTTTCCCATTGGTAGCCCTTTAATTGACTTAGAGCAGCCTCTGCTGAGCCCCCACTTTCTCTGCTCTCCCCACCTTTCTGTGTTATGACCCCCACCCTCCTCAGGGTCTGTGTCATCCTGCCAGTCCCTGGAATTGTCCAGAGGTGGAGAGGCTCCAAGCTCTATCTGGACAGATGGTGGGGATTCTTACACTCCTTGGTCCCTCACCGACCATCCTTGCACTCAACGCAGGTTTGCCAGTCTTCAAGACAAGCATCCAGAAGATGACCGAACTCCTTCTCATCCTAATTACAGTTCATCTCCCACAGCCCAGCTCTCACCCACCTGAGTGCAAAGGATGAGGACAATCAAGCAGATTCCAGGGTCTGATAGACTCTGAAGAAGGGCTGGGATGTGAGGGTGGGGAGGGGTATTAAGAGCATTCCAGGCTAGGAGAAAGCATTTCCAGAGGCCAGAAGGGAGGGACAGGCAGCCCTGTGCTAGAGAAAAAACAGCAAAGAAGTCGACTCACTTGGGATGGAGGAAAATGAAAAAAACTGCCTAGGGCAAGAGGGATGAAGTTTTGGTGTTGGGAGAACTGTGGTGACGAATGTATGTTTGGGGAACCCTTCAAGGGAATGACTGGATTCCTCCATTTTCAGTCCAGTTTTGGACATCATTTACTTGTGCCTGCAATAGTGAGGTGCTTTCGTCACTTGGTTGTGTCCGACTCTTCTGCGACCGCATGGACTGTAGCCCACCAGTCTCCCCTTTCTGTCGATTTCCCAGGCAAGAACACTAGAGTGGGTTGCCATTTCCTTCTCCAGGTGATCGAACCTATGTCTCCTGCATTGGCAGGCGGGTTCTTTACCACTGAGTCACCAGGGAAGCTGAAGCTCCAATACTTTGGCCACCTGGTTTGAAGAGAAAGAGCCTGATGCTGGGAAAGATTGAAGGCAAAAGGTGAAGGGGACGACAGAGGATGAGATGGTTGGATGGCATCATCAACTCAGTGGGCATGAATCTGAGCAAACTGGGAGGTGGTGAAGGACAGGGAAGCCTGACGTGCTGCAGTCCATGGAGTCGCAAAGAGTTAGACGCAACTGAGTGACTTCACTTTCCTTTAGCAACTGAACAACAACAAGCCGTGAGGGGTGGCTGCTGGAGGGAAAATTCCCTCTGCTCCCATTCCTCTTCCTGCAGAGCTCAGAGCACTGACCTGGACACGGTGCTACAGAAACCCCAAGAGTGATTGGCCAGGCCTTGGAAATAATTAATACGCTTACTAGTCAGAGTCACGTCCCCTTACCCAGGTATGTCCCAGAGTGGGCGGACCGGCTATTTGTCACATTTTCCGGGAGGTTGCCTGGAGCCTCTGCCTGCTGGAAAGCTTGCGGCTGATCGTGCAGGTGTCTGGCCGAGTTAGCATCGATCCCCGGCCCGGCTGTCACGTTGCACTCCGCGCAAGCAGCGCATTTGTTTCTCTAGTATGTTAGAGCCGAGTCCTGTGCTCCCTGCGATGTGCATAGCACACAGAAATGATTCCAAGCCTGGTCTTTGCGTAGAGACTGCCTTTCTGCAGGCGAGTGTTTCATGAGGTCTCTTCCGATGTGCTGTTTCCGTGCTGCTCCGATATATCACGGCACTTCTGTGGTTCCCGGCACTGAGGGAGAGAAGATGTTGTCTTGGTGGTGATATCTCATCCAGAATTCCTATCACTTTTGTAAGTGGAAAGGGGGATAATCACACCTACTATAAATATTCTAGGTCCTTACTAAAATATTTTTTCACTGAGAGTGGTATTTGATATACGAAGTTTCCTTCTTGGATTCCTGCCAGTGAGTTTTAGGGGATTACCCAAAGGATTTTGTTATGAGCTGAGCCACTTACAGATTGCTCCTATGGATAGGGGGCTCAAGTGATGGAATGCGGCTGCGGGGGAACCCAGAAATGAGCAAAGCACTTTGGGAAATTGTCCCGGTCGGTATTGCAATGAGAGGGGAGAGCCTGCCAGGTACGACTGGCTTTATTAGGAAAAAGGGTTTAGTGCTTAAATGGTGAATTTCTGCTCTTTCGCTTTCTGTTCTGCCACATGGTTTGCATAGCGAGGCAACGCCAGTTTCCATCTACAAGCTTTGGTCCTGGGGTCAGATGGCTGGGATTTGAAACCCAAGCACCAAGTTATTTAAATCCCAAAGCCTTCGCTTTATAATCTGGAAATGATAATAATAATAACAGCAACAGCAGCAATCGTATCTAACTCAGAGGGCTATTTAAAAAATTAAATGATAATGATTCACGTGACGCATTTAGTGTTGGGCTTATAGCATAACAAGGAGGTCAGAATGCCATTATCTTCTGTTGTCAGTAATAGTATTATTTTTATGTTGTTTTAAGAAACTGGAAGGTTCAGAGTACATAAAAGAGAGAGAATGCTGATGATGGGAAAATTTTAGAAAAAAAGTACAAGACATCCCAAATTTTGGATAATAATCAGGAATGAAGTATTTACATAGACATAGGCATCATCATGGTGCTTCTCTCTGGAGAGATTTGCTGCCAGCTCACAGAAGAAGCCCTTCCACATTCTTTGGGCCTGCACACATGTGGGAGTGTGTGTGTGTGTATGTGCGTGTCTGTCTGTATGTATATTGCTTCATGGAATTCTCCCTTGCAAAATGTAGAGAGAAGCGTTATGGGCTGTGAAGGAGACCGGCACAGAAAAAAAGAGATTTCTCTTGTGTCCTTTCAAATGGACCAGTGCCCACTGAAGCACCTTTTTCTTCTCTCTAAAGCCAAGTAAAGGCATTGGGGCCGATCGTCTTTCAACAGCACTCTTTCTTCTTCTTCTGTTTGGATTTCTCTAAGCACGCTTCCCCAGGCGTCTGGAAAATTAAATGAAAGAAATAAAATAATTCATCTTTTTTCCCCCTTGGAGTGAGGACCTGCAGAAATAAAGGAAACCAAGATACTTACAATAGGATCCATGTAGGCTTCAGGGAACAAAGAGTGGCAACAATCAAATGATGGCTTAAAAGAGCTACACCTCGGAGTGGACCCGTTATGCAAGAGAAATGAAGCTGGTGGTGACTCCGGCCACTTAAAGAAGGAGTCCATCGTCTCACAAAGGAAGACGTACGTGTGCTCTTGCGTGTGCGCTCAGTTGTGTCCGAGTCTTTTTGACCCCGTGGACTGTAGCCAGACCGCCAGGCTCCTCTGCCCATGGAGTTTTCCAGGCACAAATACTGGAGTGGGTTGCCATTTCCCATTCGAGGGGATTTTCCTGACCCAGAGATTGAAACTTGCATCTCTTGCATCTTCTTCAGTGGCAGGTGGATCCTTTACCACTGAGCCGCCTGGGAAGCTCGTGCAAAGGAAGATACTCACTGTCATCAAAAGATTTACCTTCTGGTTAGGGATCTCTCACTTGGGTGATACAGACAGTACTAGACAGCACCGTGGGGGAAACTGAATTGGGAAGGGACAGTTAAAAAACAAAGAGGAAACAAATTGGGAAACAAAGAGGGGTATTCCTGATGTTAATTGGAGCTAGCACCTCTGACTTAGGAGGTGGTTTGCAGGGGCCGTGGTCAGGCCTCTTCAGAGCGGGCGTGGTGGTGAGCTGCAGGCAGGGTTTTGAGAAAATCTGAGCAGTGGTGGAGAGGGCTTCCCCTGACCCTGTTCTCTGCTTTGCTGTCAATCCTGAGAGGTGATAAGCACGTGGGCCGCTGGGCGCGTGATGCTTAGAAACACCCTTCCTCAGGGGAGCCCCAGCTATCCAGGCGGCGTCTCTTATGCTTTGGAAAATCAAAACAAGTGAAGAATGAGGAATGTTCTGGGAAGAAGAAGCAGTGATTGCATAGTCTGTAACCTAGGGAAGATTTTTATGTGTTTGGGGAACTGAATGACCAGCAGGGAGGGAGAAGAGAGAGCAAATGAGGGGAGCGGCTCGTGGGGAAGAGAGCTGGGCTGCGGGCCGGTGGATGTGGGTCATGGGAGGGAGCTTAGATTTTTATTGTCAGTTTGTAGGTAACCCAAGGCCTTTAAGCTGGGGAATTGCAAAGGATGTGATATGTATTCCCTCAACCTTTAGGAAGATCACTAAGAAACTTCTGGACACTCTCTGAAATGATAAGCTATTGTGTTCATCGATGTTTAGCCCAGGATATGCGGGGTATGCTGGGGTACAAGAGACCCCCTCCATCTGTTTGTAGTATCCAATCCGCTGGCCACACAGTATCCCAGATGTCTCTCTTCAGCACCTTCTGGTGTCTACAGGTCTTTGTTCAAAATTGAGCTTCTCACTGTTTTCAGGAGGACGAGGCAATAGTCTATATTCCTGGCTCCCGGTTAACATATTGAAGAGGAAGGTCACAAAGTGAAATTTCACCTTGGAGATTTTTCTGAATTAGAAAGCTCTCCCAAATGTAACTAAACTGGAGAGAATAGAGTGATCTCTTTAAGAAATCTTCAAAATGCCGATGAAGTTTTCTCCAGGCTGTTTTTCTCCAGATCAGGCTGTAGCAATTTGTAGGACTTCCGGGTGGCTCAGCGGTGAAGAATCCACCTGCAATGCAGGAGATGTGTGTTGGGGTCCCTGGGTTGGGAAGATCTGCTGCAGAAGGAAATGGCAACCCACTCCAGTATTCTTGCCTGGGAAATCCCCTGGACAGAGGCGCCTGGAGGGCTACAGTCCACGGGTTTGCAAGAGTCAGACACGACTTAGCAACTAAACCACCACCACTGATGATGTATAAGAAAACGACAGACCCTACTCTAAGGCTTCACCTATTTGAAGTGGGTAAAATACAGGTATATATCAGTCAGCTGAAGTTTAGTTATGCTGCAGGAACAAAGAACCCCAACTCTGTTCACAAAGACAAGGTCCTTTCCTCCCTAAGTTACAGTTTGCAGGCCACCTGGACTCTGTTCTGTTCTGTTTTTATCCCAGAACCTTGGCTGAAGGAGCAGCCCTGCCTGGAACAGCAGCTTCACCGTGGAGGGAAGAGCAGTGGCTGTGCCATCTCTCACATTTCATTGCCCAAAGGGAATCAAATGGTCAAGCCCAATGTTAGCAAGAATGGAAGAATAATTGTTCTGTAGGAACTGGTCTGCAGAGAAGGGCAGTGAATATAACGAACAAATAATATAGCATGTAACAATGCGATATTTTGCTCTCTCCATTTCTTTGAACCAAATTTCAAGGGGAAAATTCAGTGACAGTCTTTTATTAATAGAACTGAAAACTTTCAGATACTGCAATTCAGAATGTGATCCAGTCCCTGAAAATTAGCATCACACGCATTCCTTTTGAAGGATAACTTGTGAAAGTCTGAAACGTGCAGTTTAGAAGTGATTAGCCCAATTTTTCTAGAAGAAAAGAGCATTTAATAAAGCAGAGTTCTCAGTTTCTAATCTCATCTTGTACCAATTCCTCAAACATTTGAGACCAACTGCTAGGAGCACTTTTATACAGAGAAAAGAAAAAAGGAATCTTGTATTTCTTTCTTCAAGTTAGGGTGAATGGGATGAAAAGACTATATTGTTCACATAATTTTGGTCAGTGTTATGTCCATTTAAGAAAATCTGTATTGTGTGGTTAGCTATGGAGTAGGAAACTTTATATTCACCAAGGAGGAAAAAAAAATCCCAGCTTAGGTAAGTCACGGAGAAAAGTGAAAGTGAAAGCAGCTCAGTTGTGTCTGACTCTGCAACCCCATGGACTGTAGCCCTCCAGGCTCCTCTGTCCGTGGAATTCTCCAGGCAAGAATACTGGAGTGGGTTGCCATTTCCTTCTCTAGGGGATCTTCTTGATCCAGGGATCGAACCCAGGTCTCCTGCATTGCAGGAGGAGTCTTTGCTATCTGAGCCACCAGGGCTGTAAGGAGAGTATAAGCCAAACATCAAACATGTCAGTTCTAGTAGAGGACTCCNTCCTTCTCTAGGGGATCTTCTTGATCCAGGGATCGAACCCAGGTCTCCTGCATTGCAGGAGGAGTCTTTGCTATCTGAGCCACCAGGGCTGTAAGGAGAGTATAAGCCAAACATCAAACATGTCAGTTCTAGTAGAGGACTCCCCCGTTCTTGCCTGGACTCTTGCAGTGGCACCAGCTGACCTCTTTGTTTCTGCCCTGGCTGCACTGACATCTGTTTATTCTCCACACAGCTGTCAGAGTGGAACTTAGAGTATATCATGTTCTGCTCAGAATCTGCACAGAACCTTCGAAGGAGACTTCCACCTCGCTCTGAACCATATCCAGAGTTCTCTCCATGGTTGGTGGGACCCTGAGTAATATGCCCTCCGGACAAGCTTTCTGACCTCATCTCCCAGCACTCACCCCTCCCTGACTCTGCTACAGCCACACTGACCTCCTCCACCTTCCTCTCACCTGCCAAACCTCTGCTGTCTCAGGACCTTTGCACTGAGTGTTCTATTAGTTGGGACACTCTTGACTTCAAAAACCCACATTCCCAATACATTTGCTTTATCAGGAGGCCTTCCCTGAGCATGCTACCTAATAGAGCACCCAGACCTTCTCTGCTTACTTCTCCTGCTTTGTTTTTCCTCCTTCGCGTGTGTCACTCCCTGACATTGTATCCACAGTCATTCTCCACCTCCTTTTACTAGATTATCATCTCCAAGAGATTGGGGGTCTTCATTTCAGTCACTGCTTTATCTCTGATGTTAAGAACAGTGATTGGCACATAGTAGGCGCATAATAAAATTTGTTGGATGAATGAAATAAACTATTATTGTTCCTGATTTCATGAGATTCGTGTAAATACTAACATGCTGTTAATACAGAGACTAGTATTAACAGAAATGTGTTTCTGTACATAAATTCATCCCATAAAACTCTGATGAAAAACCCTACACATTAAATGTTTCACAACAGAATTGCTCTCTTTTAAAACATCCCATAATTTTCTCTGCTTTTGTTAATTTTCTTTCTTTTATTTTTTGGCCACACGGTGTGACATGTGGGATCTTAGTTCCCTGACCAGGGATCAGACCTATACCCACGGTGTTGGAAGCAGAGACCACAGGGGTCTAACCATTGGTCAACCAGGGAAGTCCCTAGAAATTCTCGGTGTTTACAGTCCCATGAAGCATAGTAGGTGATCACAGAACCCTGGATAACAGGCTAGATGAAAAAATCATCAGATATGTTCGCTCATGAAGGATGAACTGTCCTTTGTACGCTGGACATAGTGGATTATAGTTATAGCAGTAATGATGTGAGTGAGAAGAATAGCAAATATAGGGGTGGTGGGAAAACAGAAGTAAACACGGAGCCTAATCACGCTGATGAGACAACTATCAAGATGACTAAATGGAAGTCAGAAACAAACCTCCAGGCTCAGAGCCGTCTGGTTACGAGGCAGCCCACGCGTTGGTGATCAGGACTTCCATAATCTTGGAAAATTGCCTTCCGAATTCTCCTGTCCTCTGTTTCCGTGAAGACAGCTGCAACCAAAATGATGGCACATGGTGAGTCCTTACTGTGTACTCACTGAAAGAAGGCGTAATGGAAAGAGGGAGCGGGGTTTCCTTTGGAGGTTGGATGGACCCTCCACAATGATGAGGAGTGATTAAGACACTTTAATGCTTGGGAGTGGGGATGGCTGATTATGACCCCAGAACTTGAAGCTTATTGAAATACCACCCCCCAGAGGAAAGCCTCTCCCAGCGAGATGAGTGTTGTTATTTTTGTTCAGTTGCTAAGTCGTGTCTGACTCTTTGCAACCCCATAGATTGTAGCAGGCCAGGCTCCTGTTTCCTCTGCTGTCACCTGGAGTTTTTTGCTCAGATTCATGTCCATTGAGTCTGTGATACTATCTAACCATCTCATCCTCTGTCGTCCCCTTCTCCTCCTGCCTTCAATCTTTCCCAGCATCAGGGTCTTTTCCAATGAGTTGGCTCTTCGCATCAGGTGGCCAAAGTATTGGAGCTTCAGCATCAACTCTTCCAATGAATATTCAGGGTTGATTTCCTTTAGGATTGACTGGTTTTATCTCCTTGTTGTTCAGGGGACTCTCAAGAGTCTTCTCTAGCACCACAGTTGGAAAGCATCAATTCTTCGACGCTTCTTCATGGTCCCACTCTCACATCCATACATGACCACTGGAAAAACTATAGCGTTGACTATATGCACCTTTGTCGGCAAAGTGATGTCTCTGCTTTTTAATATACTGTCTAGTTTGCCATATAGCTTTCCTTCCCAGGAACACAGGTCCTTTAATTTTATGGCTTTGTCACCATTTGCAGTGATTTTGGATCCCAAGAAAATAAAATCTTTCACTGCTTCCATAATTTGGCCTCGAAGAAAGTATCTTGGGTCCAGCAGGCATTTGTGGCCTTCTTTGCTAAGTTAGAGCACAGGCTTTATCTTTGGCTGGAGATGGTTGCCCAAGCCTGTATCATACCCTTGCTTCTTCCCCAGCTGTGAGCTGACAAAGATGTCTACACAGGCCAGCCAGGCTGCCAGGTTGGGTAGCTCAGGGCTGCTGGACCCTGGCCATAGGGGGCAAGTCCATCACTGCCCTCATCCTTCTCAGAAAGCGTGGCAGCAAGGTTCTTGTTGTAAAAGTCAGAGAAAGGGAATTCACGCCTGTAGAATTTGTAATCTAACTCCAGGCACATAGTGGGTGCCCCATAGGCGTCATATTCTACTGTTGCCTAGAAACAAACTTTCTCGCTTAGTATCAGCATCCTTGTTTTAGAGGCAAAGGAGTCACCTCTCAGACAAGCTAAGTAGCTGCCCCACCATTCAGGACCTGGGCAGGAAACTCACGACCCACTAAAAAAGCTTAACCAGAAGAGGATTTCAGAAGAGGATTTCAGGAGGGCTGCTATTTACTGAGGTGTGGGCAGGGGGCAAGAGATGGCGCCTCTGGGGCTGAGTGGGAAGCCATGGCTGGCCCCAAGCCTGCAGGGGGCCGGGTGTCATCAGAGGCTGTGTGTGCGGGGAGGGCAGTGGACGGGAGCTGGTCCTGTCCAGGGATGCAGCGTGGCCCCGTCAAACCATATCCTCCGTGTTGAAGCAGGGATAAGCGAGGGGAATGAATACTTATGCTTATCTGTTCCTGTCATCCTGATACCGCCCTTCACCCCCTCCCTCCCTTCTGCTCTCTGGTGCTCCTTTCTCCATCCCTCCTCCCCACCTTCTCCTCTCTCTTCTCCCTTCTGTTTCTCTCTCCCCTTCTCTTTTCCCTCCATCCTACTTTCCTTCTATCCTTCCCTCCCTCCCTTCCTCTGCCAGAACCCACCAGGCCTTGAGACATCACTGAATAAGATCCAACCCCCTCTGCAAGGTATTTACTGCAGCATTAGGCTATTAGGGAGCTTGTTCCATTACGGACACTCTGTGTTTTCAAGCCCCAAGCGCAATTTACTTTAGAATTTTATTTTTCAAAAGGGGCTCCCATCTGCGAACGCCTTGAAGATCCCCCAGGCAGGAAGGCAACCCGAGTTTGCAGCTCCTTCTCCGAGGGCCACACGTATCCACAGCTGCCCCCACTCAGCTGCGCCAGCCCCAAGCCTTTGCTGCTGTCGTTCTTTCATTTAGTTTTAAATATGTTTTCCACTGTGCCTCTGACCCAACAGGACCTGTGTCTTTCTGCTCTCTCATTTTGGAGATCTCCAACACCCGTGAGTTTTCTTGGGGAAAGTGGGGTGTGTGGGACCAAGCCCACTGACCAGGTGCCCCCTGTCTGGGCCAGAAAAGACCTCCCCATGTGGGAGCTGGGGAGGGCTCAGGCTTCCCTACTGTGGACCAGGGCAAAGCACTGGTGCCTTTCTCTGCACCCCCGTTTATAAAACGGAGATAATGACCCCTTTTCCTTTTAACCAGAGTGCAGGGAGGCTTTGGTACATTTTGAAAGGACTTGGAACCCCCCATTTGGCGAGTGGAGAGTGCTGGGCATGCCGTGGTTCTCAGCATTCACAGAGAAGCACCTTCACTTCAATTCGCTCTGCGCCCTCGCCATCTCCCCGGTGTTACTGACTAAAGTACTCTCCAAGAAGAATTTCTCTGAGGCTCCCATGTTGACATCCTTGCTACTAGTGTTTCGAGGGCCAGGCTTGCTAGCTGTCTGTTCCTTTGGATGAAAGCCTGCGATCACTCTATTAAGCACTTTCCCTTCAGTGGGAAGAAAGAAGAAGGTAGAGAGTCGGGGAAGGGAGCAGGAATCCAATAACTGCTCCCCAAAGTAGACAGTAGGCCTTTGCTTCTCAGGGTTCCCCCTGCTGTCTTGTAACCTTGGACTTCAGCCCCGTGTGCTTTGTGAATTGATGTGTGCCACATCAATTGCCTTGTTGCCAGAGAAACCAGCAAACGAAGGAAACTTGAGGGCCACGATCACATCTTATATGATGTGATCTATAGGGAGGAGAGACCAGTGTCTGTGTGCAGGGGCGCCTAGACTTCTGGGCACATCAGACAAAGCAACAGCACCTTCTGGCATCTCTGGGGCATCCTTGGCAGGCAGCCTGGGGAGATGGAGCGAGGACCACCCACTGATTTAAGAATCAGAACTCACAGGTTCTTTCATCCGGGCCTCATCTTGAGCAGCCTTGTGACTTTGGACAAGTCCCTAAACATCTCTAGCCTCAAATACCAATATGTCACAGGACTTTTGTAAACATTCATTCATTGATTTAGCAAGTATATGTTGAGTGCCTGTGTGCCAGGCACTGTGCAAATGTTAGGGGTGTGAGTTTTGGCTTCCAATATGTTTCCAGTAAATAGGAGAAAGTGAAAGTGAAAGTTGGTCAATCATGTCCAACTCTTTGTGACCCCATGGACCATAGCCCGCCAGGCTCCTCTATCCATTGGATTCTCCAGGCCAGAATACTGGAGTGGGTAGCCATTCCTTTTCTCCAGGGGATCTTCCCAGCTCAGGGATCAAACCCAGGTGCCCCACATTGCAGGCAGATTCTTTACCACCTGAGCCACCAGGGAAGCCCAAGAATACTGGAGTGGGTAGCCTATCCCTTGTCCAGTGGATCTTCCTAAGCCAGGAATTGAACCAGGGTCTCCTGCATTTCACGTGGATTCATTACNCAGGCAGATTCTTTACCACCTGAGCCACCAGGGAAGCCCAAGAATACTGGAGTGGGTAGCCTATCCCTTGTCCAGTGGATCTTCCTAAGCCAGGAATTGAACCAGGGTCTCCTGCATTTCACGTGGATTCATTACCAGCTGAGGTCTACAGGAAAAGTGGATGTGAAATAGATCAAGACAATCGTGTCTGATGAGCAAACACAATGGGCTAGCATAGGGAAGAGAGACGAGTCAGGGGAGGGGCACCCCGCCCCGTCTTGGGTGGTGATGGAAGGCTGCCTGGAGGAGGTCACAACCAAAGTGAGAACTGATTGGTGGAATAAGTTGGCAGGGAAAGAGGGTGCAAAGACCCAAGAGGGCATTGCCCATCCTTTTGGAGTGGCTGCAGTGGAGAGAGAGAGGAAGAGCAGCCAGGTTAAGGGGAACCGTGGGCAGTGGAGGTGTTGATGGGTGCCCGCCCAGAGACTTAGGCAGCAATAATGCAGGGGTGGTGTTAAGAGGTTCAAGCATCATCTGGGGCAGTAAAGAGCCATTGAAGACCTTTAAGTGAAGGGAAGGCATAATCAGATCTGTGCTATAGGAAAGGTGCTTTTGCTGCAGTGTGGGGCTGAAACAGAGAGGGCGTGTGGGATATTTTCCATTTGTCACTCCAAACCTGCCTGCTGCCTGTCTCCATCCTGCTCTGTGTTCCAGCAGGCTGACAGTTTTGGGACTGCAACAGAGGGTTTCTCTGCCTCCTGATTTGCAGATGAGTCCAGACCACAGAGGGCAGGAGCAGGGGATGGGAGGGGGGACGGAGTTGGAAACCTGAGCATCTGTTCCCCAGCTCCCTCTCTGCTGTGGCCTCAGATGGGCCGAGGCTCTGCTCCCTCCTGCAGCCCCGATCCTGCCTGGCTGCCCTTTCCACTCTTCGTGTTCTCTCTCTTTGGGTTATAAGTAGCAACAGCTCCCTTCAGGTCCAGGCGCCTAAGGCTCCCCTCGTTGCTAGCCCCAGGGGACATCACCATCCCTTGTGGGTTTCCATCAACACTGCCAAGACCCTTTGTAAATAGGGATTCTTCAAGGACCCGTGGCAGGGTGCCATCTGCTGGGCCCTGGCCCTGGCGGAAGGGATTATGGCTGGAACAGTGCAAAGTGAAGCTGTTAACATCTGCCCAGGCCAGAATGAGAGTGGGGAAGAGTCAGGAGGGAGTCAGTGGCATCCAAAGTTACTTATGAGATAAAAGCAACAGGACTTAGATGTAGAAATGAGGGTGGGAAGCTGTGATTGACCTCTAGGTCCTGGCTTTTAGCTAGGAGGACGGTGGTGATGTTCACTGAAATGCCAGGAGGGTTGGAGTAGATTGGTTTGGGGTAGAAAGAGATACTGAGAGTCCTTAAAATGGAAATTCTTCATAGGCACTTGGTTGTAAAAATCTGTTTCAGAAGAGGAATGTGGGCTGGAGATTCATTAGCATAGACACAGTGGATGCCATAAAAGAAAGTCTAATGACCCAGCCAGAATGCAGAGAGTGGGAAGAGAAGGAAAACCAGGGAACTGCCCTGAGGAAGAAACACCTGGAAGGCCTGATGCACTGGAGGCTGAGAATCCACTGTCTGGGGCAACAAGAGTGGAGTCAGAAAGCTACAGAGACCGAGCAACCTTCATCAGACGTTCTTCCATGTGTGTGAAGGATGATGTGATCGACAGCCTCCTCATCCAATCAAAGCTTTCCTGTCTGGTTAGAAACCTTTTCCTTTATTGAGGCCCCTTGGTGAGAAAGGGGAGTTCAAGATAGTCTTGTGTGTGAAGTGTGAAAGTCTCAGTCATGTCTGACTCTTTGCAANTGATGTGATCGACAGCCTCCTCATCCAATCAAAGCTTTCCTGTCTGGTTAGAAACCTTTTCCTTTATTGAGGCCCCTTGGTGAGAAAGGGGAGTTCAAGATAGTCTTGTGTGTGAAGTGTGAAAGTCTCAGTCATGTCTGACTCTTTGCAACCCCATGGACTGTACAGTCCATGGAATTCTCTAGGCCAGAATACTGGAGTGGGTAGCCTTTCCCTTCTCCATGGGCTCTTCTGAAGCCAGGTCTCCCACATTGCAGGCACAGCTGAGCCACAAGGAAAGCCCAAGAATACTGGAGTGGGTAGCCTATCCCTTCTCCAGCAGATCTTCCCAACCCAGGAATTGAACCAGGATCTCCTGTATTGCAGGCGGATTCTTTACCAACTGAAGTATCATGGAAGCGCCCAAGATAGTCTTTCAACTCCATAAACATCGGTTGACTGTTTAGTATATGTGAGTCTCAGAAACTCCTCTAAAACCAAGTGACCCCTGGGAATACCTGATGTGCAGGGCTCATGTCTCCTATTAAAGATGTGGTAGGGACTTCCCTGGCTATCCAGTTGATAAGGATCTGTGTTGCAATGCAGGGGATGTCGGTTCAATCCCTGGTCAGGGAGCTGGGATCCCAGATGCCACGGAGCAACTAAGCCTGAGCACCATAGCTACCGAGCTCACGTGCTCCAGAGTCCAAGTGCCACAACGAGAGAGCCCCTGAGCTGCAGCTACTGAGACCAAGCGCCACGACTAGAGTCCGTGCATAGCAATGGGACATCTGCATGACATAATGAAGATTCCACAGCTAAGTGGAAGGGCCACAGTGAAGAACCAACACAGAGATGAAAAAGCTGTGGCCAAATGAACATAATATAAAATTATATAAATATAAAATTTGCCACCTTTATCATGTTTAAGATTCAGTAGTGTTAAGTATCCAAAATCACTGCAGATGGTGATTGCAGCCATGAAATTAAAAGACGCTTACTCCTTCGAAGGAAAGTTATGACCAACCTAGACAGCATATTAAAAAGCAGAGACATTATTTTGTCAACAAAGGTTTGTCTAGTCAAGGCGATGGTTTGTCCAGTAGTTATGTACGGATGTGAGAGTTGGACTATAAAGAAAGCTGAGCACTGAAGAGTTGATGCTTTTGAGCTGTGGTGTTGGAGAAGACTCTTGAGAATCCCTTGGACTGCAAGGAGATCCAACCAGTCCATCCTAAAAGAGATCAGTCCTGGGTGTTCATTGGTAGGACCGATGTTGAAGCTGAAACTCCAATACTTTGGCCACCTGATGCGAAGAGCTGACTCATTTGAAAAGACCCCGATGCTGGGAAAGATTGAGGGCAGGAGGAGAAGAGGACGACAGAGGATGAGCATGGCTGGATGGCATCACTGACTCAATGGACATGGGTTTGGGTGAACTCCGGGAGTTGGTGATGGACAGGGAGGCCTGGCATGCTGCGGTTCATGGGGTCACAAAGAGACACAACTGAGCTACTGAACTGAACTGAATGTTAAGTATTGGATTTCCTGGTAGCTCAGCTGATAAAGAATCTGCCTGCAGTGCAGGAGACCCCAGTTCGATTCCTGGGTCATGAAGATACCTTGGAGGAGGGATAGGCTACACACTCCAGTATTCTTGGGCTTCCCTGGTGGCTCAGTCAGTAAAGAATTTGCATGCAACTTCGATCCCTGAGCTGGGAAGATCCCCTGGAGGAAGGCATGGCAACCCACTCCAGTATTCTTGCCTGGAGAATCCCCATGGACAGAGCCTCGCGGATGAGCTACTGTCCATAGGGTCGCAAAGAGTCAGACATGACTGAGCAACTCAGAACAGCACAGTGTGAAGTATTAATATGTTCACATTGTTGTATAATGGAGAAGGCAATGGCACCCACACCAGCACTCTCGCCTGGAAAATCCCATGGACAGGGGAGCCTGGTAGGTTGCAGTCCATGGGTTCGCTAAGAGTCGGACATGAATGAGCAACTTCACTTTCAACTTTCACTTTCATGCATTGGAGAAGGAAATGGCAATCCACTCCAGTGTTCTTGCCTAGAGAATCCCAGGGATGGGGGAGCCTGGTGAGCTGCCGTCTATGGGGTTACAGAGTTAGATACGACTGAAGTGACTTAGCAGCAGCAGCATTGTTGTATAATCAATCTCCAGAACCCCTTTAACCTGCAAAGCAGAAACTCTACCCATTAGACAATAGCTTCCTCCCCCACAGCCCCTGGAAAGTACCATTCTACCCCCTGTCTCTATGAATTTGACTGCAGGCCGACTGCAGATATATTGTGGGTTTGGTTACAGACCTCTGTGATAAAGCAAGTCACATGAATGTTTTGCTTTCCCAATGCATATAAAAGCTATGTTTATGTTGTACTGTAGTCTATTAAGTGTGCAAAAGCTTTATATCTTAAAAAGCCAATGTATACAATTTACTTTAAAAATACTTTATTGCTAGTCCCTTCACTGTTCACCTGAAACTATCACAACATTGTTAATTGGCTAAACACCAATACAAAATTAAAAGTTTAAAGTTTGGGATAACAAAGAAAAATACTTCATTGCTAAAAAAAAATGTTAACCACCATCTGAGCCTTCAGTGAGTTATATTAATATCACAGATCACTGAAGACAGATCATCAGAACAAATATAATAATAATAATAAAGTTTGAAATAGTAGGAGAATTACCAGAATGTGACCCAGAGACATGAAGTAAGCAAATGCTGTTGGAAAAATGGCACCAGTAGACTTGCTAGATGCAGGCTGGCCACAAACCTTCAGTTTGCAAAAAAAAAAAGAGAGAAAGAAATGCAATAAAGAGCAATAAAACAAGATATGCCTATATTCTAGATACCTTCTATAAGTGGAAGCATAAAGTAAGGGGTTTCCTAGATACAAATGTTCAAGTTGAAAAGTTTCACAGATGTGAACGTGGGTTTGCAAGTCCAATCAGGTAAGTTATTAATAATTCACGTGTCTGGCATACGCTGTCAAATTTGGGCATGCTCTACAAGTGGTTGGGCCTTAGGGCACTTTACTGCACAGTGCTGTATAGAGTACAGTGGTGCAGCATCTTTATTTCAAGCCCAGGATATCCAGAAGCAAGGGAAAACACAGCGGTATATAGCCGACTGTGCTAGGCTAACTTTGTTTAACTTACAAACAAATTGATGAGCTCTCAGAAAGGAATTTGTTTGTATGCACTGTACGTTGTGGCTTATTTCACATAGTATAATGTTCTCAAGAGCTTCCCAGGTGGCTCAGTGGGTAAAGAATCCACCTGCAATGCAGGGAGGGGGAATCCCCTGGAGGAGGGCTTGGCAACCCACTCCAGTATCCTTGCCTGGAGAATCCCACGGATAGAGGAACCTAGTGGGCTACAGTCCGTAGGGTCTAAAAGAGTCAGAGACAACTGCGTGACTAACATGCACACACAGTGTCCTCAGAGTTCATCCCTGATGTAATCTATGTCAAAATGTCCCCTTTTTTTTTTTTTTTTAAAGCTGAATAATATGGCTTTGTATGGATAGACAGCATTTTGGTTTTTCATTCACCTGTCAGTGGACACTGGGTTTGCTTCCATGTTTCTGTTGTGAGCAATGCTACTATGAACAGGAGTGTAAAAATCTGTTAGTGTTCCTGTTTTCAATTCTTTGGGGTTTATCCCTGAAAGTGAAATGCCTTGGGAATTTTTTTTTTTGCATTTAACAAAATACTAATTTGTCTTAATGAACATTTAAACCTCAGTGATTGAAGAATAGTGAAGAATGGAGGGTTTTATTCTATTTTTGACTTATGCAACGTGCATTGCTTTTCCATCCTGTGTTGCTTGGCATCTCTGAAACCGCCCAGAGGCTTCCAGGAGAGACGTCTGGAGCACTGGGATATTCCTCTGGAACACTCGTCTCCTCCTCCAGGCTTGTGCGTCCTTACTCATTGCCCAAGTCGGTGCCCCAGGGGGCTACTGCTTGTGTGACTCTTGTGCTTCCTTAGCATGTGTCAGGATTTGTGCCTGCTGTGGTGCATCAGGAGGGCCTTGCTTTTTAGGTGGTACGTCCGTCTCCTCTGTTACATCGTGGGGCGTTTCTCAGTTCACTAAGGCCTTTTATATCCAGCGGGGGAAGGGGTAGGTATTATTCCTGGATTGCAGCTGAGGAAACAAGCCCCGTGGCTTCGGGACCACACAGAGACCAGCACACAGGCTCCTGGTGTCTGGTACATGGTGCTTTCCCTGGAGCACAGCTGTTATGGGCAGAGCCCGCTGGGCGTGCACTTGGCAAAGTGGACCGTGGAGGTGAAGAGGGGACAGGAGGCCCCCAGATAGAGAGAACAGGTCCAGGGACAAGTCAGTGACAAGACAGGAGTGGAGAAAAACCCGGGGGTGGCAGAGGGCCTGGCAGCAGGCCTCCTGTGTGTGGGGCAGGGGCTCACTTTCCTCTGGGACACAGGAAAGGGGGTGTGCCAGGTGGCCCTGGGAGCAGGGTGGCCAGCCAGCCCTAAGGTGACTCCCCAAAGTTAACATCAGTGATGAGAGCAGCCAGGCAGGAGACAGGGTCATGAAGGGCAGGTGTGACCTATGCAGTGCCTGCTGTGGGCACGTCGCCTCGAGGCGCCATCACTGCTGTTTAGTTGCTCAGTCATATCCAACTCTTGTGACCCCATGAACCATAGCCTGCCAGGCTCCTCTGTCCATGGGATTCTCCAGGCAAGAATACTGGAATTCCTTCTCCAGGGGATCTTCCTGACCCAGGGATTGAACCTATGTCTCTTGCATCTCCTGCATTAGCAGGAGGATTCTTTATCACTGGTGTTAGAAGCTCCCTAAATAAACCGAGTGAACTGTGGCCTTCTGGGAGAGTTCCCCTTGAAGCATCTTGCAGCTTGATGGGGAGAGTAATCGCCTCTCCCTTAGGGTTCACGTCCAGACCATCAGACAGTCCTGCGTAAGAACAGACCTTTTGTGCTTGGAGAACACACACGTCGTGAACATTGGCCGCCTTTTTGGATGCTCCTGGCCATCAAGCCTACGAGCAGTAGCTCTTCTGTCCCTGAAACAGCTGAGTAAACCCTGTGGCCGACACTAAATCATAACCTCCGGGACCTGGGCTTGGCCAGTGGAGGAAATGAGCAGAGGACTGCTGCCTCTGCTCAGGAGACGGCTTCATATACTTTGCTGCTCGGCTTCCCGTTTGGAGACCATTCCAGAACGTTTGCTATTTGTCATGGTGTGCAGGTGGGTTATACTGGTTAATAATATCTTCTGGTTAAAGGTGAGCTATTAGTTCTCATTCGTGGAGCATGACTTTTCAAGAGCATTAGTATGCAACAAAATACTCTGAACTGTAAATTACAAGGAACATAATCCAATCTATCTTATAAACTACTGACACCACTTGTATTTCCTTAGGGACCTAATTATGAGCCTCTTGCACCAAAGATTTGGTAAAACAGGCAAAAGAATGCTGGATAAACAGCTTCTAGTGAACTTCCCAAGTCTTGATTCTGTCATATGTTAATTTACATAAAAGGAACGGAGCTTGTTGGAAGGTGATTAAGATTCAGTTAGCTCATAGAAGAGAGTGACCTTAGAGGCACCTTAAGCCAGCTCTGCATCCAGCATGGAATGCCCCTCTCCAAACTTTCTGATGGTCATTTTTTTCCTGCCTTTTCTCAGAAAAACCTCGCTACCAAGGGGTTCACGGTGCCCTTCCATTTGTGAGTTTGCGACTGGAAAATCCGGGCTGATTCTCCCCTCTGAAGCCATAGAGCATCAGTCCCATCTCTCTGTTTGACAGTTCTTCCTTTGCCCATGACTGGGACATTTGCACACCCCGTTCCCAGTTTCCTTTTAGCGAAGCCTGCCACGCCCATTTCCTTCAGTCTTCCTCAGTATTTGCAGAGCATCCTCTGCAGATTCTTTTTGTCCTGGAGACTCTAGAGAAAACTATGAGTAGACATGCCAAATGCCGTGGGACCGTCCCCTCCCTCCTCCTGCGTTGTGTGCCTCCATGACCGTGCCCAGGAGCTTGCCGCTCTCCACGGTCATTCTCTATGGGCTCAAATCCTGGCTCTGCTACTTTCTACTTTGTGACCCTGGGCAAGCAGATAATCTCTGTAATGCTATTGAAGGGGAGAAATTGTAGTATCAACCTCACAACCTCACAGATCTATGGCAGGTGAGAATCACACGTACAGAATAAATACCTCGACCTGCAACTTACTGTTCGGTCGCTAAGTCGTGTCTGACTCTGTGACTTCATGGATTGCAGCACGCCAAGCTCCTCTGTCCTCGACTGTCTCCTGGAGTTTGCTCAAATTCATGTCCATTGAGTCCACATGCAACTTATTTACTGAGACTTAGTAAATACTCAATAAATATATCTGCTTGGAAGACACTGATCTGGATGGCTGGACTCACATCCCAGTTCAGGTTCAAATGCTGACACTATCACCTCTGAACAAAAGAGCCTTCAGTAAGTGGCTAAAACTCTGTCCCTCAATTTCCTTACCTGCCAAAGGGAAGTATAAGACTTTTATGAGGGTTAACTGAGCTGTTAAATGTAAGGTGCTTGGAACAGAGCCTGGAAAGTACGAAGGGCCGTATAAGTGAGATACCAGACCACCTTACCTGCCTCCTGAGAAATCTGTATGCAGATCAAGACACAACAGTTAGAACCAGACATGGAACAACAGACTGGTTCCAAATTGGGGAAGGAGTATGTCAAGGCTATTTATTGTCACACTGCTTATTTAACTTATATGCAGAGTACATCATAAGATTTCTTTGGCATTGCCTTTCTTTGGAATTGGAATGAAAACTGACCTTTTCCTGTCCTGTGGCCACTGCTGAGTTTTCCAAATTTGCTGGCATATTGAGTGCAGCACTTTCACAGCATCATCTTTCAGGATTTGAAACAGCTCTACTGGAATTCCATCACCTCCACTAGCTTTGTTCGTAGTGATGCTTTCTAAGGCCCACTTGACTTCACATTCTAAGATGTCTGGCTCTAGATTAGTGATCACATCATCATGATTATCTGGGTCATGAAGGTCTTTTTTGTACAGTTCTTCCATGTATTCTTGCCACCTCTTAATATCNGCTACAGTCCATGGATGGCAATGAGTCAGACACATCTGAGTGAATAGCACTACCTTGAGTTGATAGAATCAACCAATCTTCACCTTCCCAGGAGAAGACCATGACCTAGCAGCTTATCTGCAATCCTGGTTGCCATACAAACACCAGTGATCTCCCCACCCCACCCCAGCTGCTTCAGGAAGGAAGGAGGGAATAGTAGGTACAAATTGTGTTAGCATATTATGTTCTGAGGTGAACAGAATTCAATCTAACTGAAAAAGAAGTTTTAATTTACACAAATTAATTCAAAGATCACATGTGCTCCCCACCCAGCTGGTGACTGGAAGAGGGTGTCATACGATGCCACAAACCAATGCTGCCTTAAGTGCTTGTCACTGGAGTAACATCTTGAAAATGGCAAAGACAAATGGTGTCCAATGCTGGATCTAATGTCAGCTTTCTGGAATCAGCCAGTTTCACTTCCAAGTCAGACTTTTAGAGTGATGTGGCACATCATCCATGTCTGGAAGAGCAGGATCAGGAAAGCAATGATTTCTAACATCTTATGGACCCAGCCACTGCTGAGTTTTCCAAATTTGCTGGCATATTGAGTGCAGCACTTTCACAGCATCATCTTTCAAGATTTGAAAGAGCTCAACTGGAATTCCATCACCTCCACTA
>SJYV01032627.1:812404-828795 GCA_006410875.1 Neotragus pygmaeus
AGGCTCAGTGAGCCCGATGGGCATGTGGTAATGAGGATGTCCAGTGCCAGCCTTGGCGTTCCTGGCCGATTTCTGGGAGCCTTGTGTTTTCGTTCTTTTTCTCTTAGGCACCAACTGGCAGAGCCAATTCCTCTGTCTCAGGGGCTGGCTCTGTGAGTCACTGCCCATCTGCCAGCAGCAAGAAGAAGGAAGGGAGCCTCTCCCAGAACCCGGGGTACCTGCCCTGATTTGCTGTGAGGATGGCAGGAGTTTGCAGTGGCCCCCGGGAGGACCAGCCATCCCAGGCCTGCCCCGCACTCATCCCCTCCTGCCGCCCTAATGAAGGACAGTGTATTTTCTGTGACCGGTCCCTACTGAGACCGGCTCGAGCTCCTTAGGCTGAGGCAAATGCATTTCAGATGCCATTGCGTTGGCACTGATTCTGTCATACTGACTGTGGTACTTGGGAGGTTTGTAGACTGTACTAAAATCAACCCGGGGCTTCCCTGGTGGCTCAGGGGTAACGTACCTGCCTGCCAATGCAGGAGATACAGGAGATGTGGGTTCAATCCCTAGGTTGGGACGGTCCCCTGGAGAAGTAAATGGCAGCCCACTCCAGTATTCTTGCCTGGAGAATCAGGTGGACAGAGGAGCCTGGCGGGCTATAGTCCGTGGTGTTGCAGAGTCACTCAAACCTTAGCCACTAAACAATAACAAGAATCAACCAGACCTGGAGCTCTCGCTGCTGAAGAATAAAGAAAGGCTTCTTCTAACAGAACAGTCTTAGCTCCATTTCACAGATGAGCAAACGGAGGCTCAGAGAGAATGTTAGCCAAAAGAAGCCAAGTTATGCTCTCATAACCACCTCATAATCGCGGTGGTTCAAGACACCAGCATGTAGGCCTGGGTGGTTCTCCAGGGCGCTTGTCCTCCACGTGGTGACTCCGAGACCCAGCTGCTTGGATCTCTGGACTATTGGATCTGCCTTATGTGAGGCTCCTAAATGCACCCAAGCAGAGCAGTGAGAGCCTGGAGTGACTCAGAGAGGAATTTCGCTACCTCAGGCCACATGTTAACTGCTGGTCTGATGGCCCTGCATAAGTGCTGGAGAGGGCAACTTCTTGTCATCAGCGGAGGAGAGGCATTGGGGAGCAAGCACTGATGCCCATCAGAGGGAGGTCTGAATCCTGCTTCTGCCTGCCTGTATAATTCTTGTCTCTCTTGTACACTGGCTCCTTTGAATTTTGTAATCTGGGTATTGAAAATGAGGAGACCAGCAGTACTCAATGTTAGTACGTGGATTCAACCACACGAAGCATCCAATCTCTCTCTCTCTCTAATCTCCCAAATTCCCAGGGAGAGAATGGCCCAGTTTGGGTTACCTGACCTCTCCAGATACCTGTACCTGGTGCCGAGGGCTATATGATAGGAATTTGGTAGTTCCTGCTGCAACTTTGTAGATGGAACGTGGGTAAGGGGTCATTAGAGATTGATGGGATGAGGATTCTGACCCAAGTCTGTCTGCCTTTGGAGTCCTTTTACAGTTATTTACACACACAGCCTCCTGGATACGTGAAGTCAAATAATCGGGAAAACAAGTCCCTGTGTGTACAAAACCATGGATACTGCCGAAGACTGTGTATCTTCAGACCTCCCGTGGCATGCATGCGCTAGTCTAAAACTAAAGCACACAGTAACGGATTTGACAGATTCTCCAGTACTCCAAGTGTGGTGTAGCCATCCCGGTGCGATGCGATAAAAGCATATTTCTTTTCTTCTCAGGGTCTAGGCATCTGAATGTGCTCTCCAGTGCAGTAGCCACTGATCATGTGTATTTTTTTGACTTTATTATTTTTTAAAATTATGTGTATGTTTGTTTGGCTGCATCAGGTCTTAGCTGCAGCCCTCAGGATCTTTCCTAGTTGTGGCACAAACTCCAGAGTGTGTGGACTCAGTTATTGTAGTGCATGGGCTTAGTTGCCACGACATGTAGGATCTTAGTTCCTCTACCAGGGATCAAACCCGCCTCCCCTGCACTGGAAGGCAGAGTCTTAACCAGCGGATCATCTGGGAAGTCCCCACTTATCTGACTTTAAATTCTTTAAAATTAACATTTCAGCCCCTCAGTCACATGAGCCACATTTCAGGCACTCAGTCGCCACGTGTGGCCGGCCAGTGGGGACCACAGGACAGCTCAGCTGTAGAGCATCTCCATTGCCCAGTACATCCTGTGGGCCAGCAGTGGCCTAGACCTCAAACTCAAGAGTCTCTATGCAGGAGAAGGATATTCTGAGATATGGAGGCGGGGGGAATTAAAACATATTAGAATGAATTAAGAAGTTTCACACTGAAAGAAAATGAGTTGGCTTAATAATAAAAACTCAACTAAACCAAACCAGGACACCAAAAGAAGAGATGGCAGGAGAGGCGAAAGAAGAAGTAGGATCTCGTTGCCCACGAGAGGAATGGTTGAACATAACAAAGTGGGGGTTGAACCACATTAATTATGTTCCTAAAAGCTGGTGGCCTCGCATGGATAGAGTCCCACCTCATCCCCCAGGAGTGAACCACACAGGTGGGCTGCAGTCTCCCACAAAGGCAGTGTACCCTCTCTGTAGCTCTCTCATGTAGCTCCTCTCCCTCTTCTCCTCCCTCCGTTCTCTCCCAGGGCTTTCACACTGTCTGTATTTCGTGCTACAAAACCTTTATCCTCCTTTCGCCCTCAACTTCCTTCAATGTTTAAGCCAAGTCGGAGAGCTAACTGTGATCCTTTTCCAAAGGGGGCATTACCATCCAAATAGCTGTGAGGGCAAGGCCAGATGGAAGGGTCTCGATTATCCACTGTTGAATGTTGCTCTAAAAGACGCTTTTTTCCCTTTCATAGGATGCAGAGCTGAGTGTTTATAGGGTGCCAATGAACACAGAAAATAGAGGGACAGTGTCAAAGTGTGGAATGAGAATTAAAAGGTGTTAGTCAGCCAACCAAACCAAAACAGTATTTCTATGGTCAGAAAAAGTGAAAGCCATGGTAGGTTAAAGAATATATCAAAGAGCTTTTGATATACAAATATATCTTGTGAATTTCCAGGAGGATGTAAGAATGTCACACTTCCTAAACTTATTTCCTCAAGCTCCCCTTAGTTTGGCGGGGTTTTCTCACTAGATGCAACGTTCAGGCCAAAAGTACAAAGGTTGGTTTTCATGAGTGACTTGACCCTGAGCATAGTTTCAAAGGAAGGCTTGTTCCAGAAGAGTTTGAGATTTGAGAATATCACTGTAATAAGACCATCCCCACGCTGATCATGAAGAGGAAGTCTTGGTTGAGCATCTGTTCTTTTGTAGTCAGAGACAAAAGTTGCTTTCTAGACACTTGGTATGTTCGGCTGACAAAAAAGTTTGGAAGTAAAGAAAACAAGGAAAAGGAAAAGAGAGATATAAAGTATGAAACCACAGAGGGGAAAAAAAAAACACTAACTCTTAATCTGGTCTAGGCTTGGCTTCAAGCATTTAAATTGTCATGTCTAATGATATGATGGATAACTCCTTTAGAGACGGAGTGACAGTTGTTAATGAAATAGTGTAAGCAGTGTGTAGCAATCCTTGGGGAGGAGGTAGTTACTTTTCCTAGCCACCGTCTAGGCTGGCAAGGTTAGAGCTTGTCTTTTCCCCCAGACTGCTCCCTAATGCACGTGGTTTGGTCAGGTTATCCACAGATGACATGGTATTGGCTGCTGGACGGCGCATCTCAGTGCATCATTTTCTTTCCAATCCGTCTTGTCTGCTTGGTTTTTGATACAAAGGAAAGACATGCAATATTTCTGCATTTCTTTTTCAGATTGTGAATTGATGAACAAGCCAAGTTCTGAGGCTTTTGACTACATTTGTCTCGAGAAATGTGGTAGGTGAAAAAAAAAACAACTCTGTAATAACTATTTCTAATAGTTAAATATGTAATTCTAGCATGATTTGGCTCAAAATTAAAAACATTCCTACACTGAACAGTATTTGAGTGAAAACAGAAGCTACCACACAAAAGTACAGCTGTCAGGAAATACCAGATTTCAGTCACGTATGAATCCAGCTTCATGCTGTGTTGGAGTCAGCAAAATTGCCTAGGAGACCACACATATCAGAAAACAAGGAGATAAACAGCAAATAGCTGGAAGAAATAATTGGAGCTCAGTTTTAAATAAAAATACAAATAGGTAATGAGATGGGAAAAAAAGCATTTGACAAAATTCAACAAACATTTATAGATAAAAATTCTTGGTAAAAAAGAAAAAAGCCTCTTAAATCTGAAAAAGGGCAAAGACAAAAATCCTTCTGCTAACTTAATGAAGAACTATTGAACACATTCTATTTAAGATAAGAAATAGGACAAAAGCATCTGCTTTCATCTCCTATATTCAACAGGTACTGAAGGTCCTGGCCACTGTAATAAGGCAAGAAAAAGAAACAAAAGACATAAAGATTGGAAAAGAAGAAGTGACTGGTTCTTAGATACAAATGACTGTACACATGGAAAATCCTAAGGGATCTACAAAATAATGCCAGAAATAGCAAACAATTATCAAATTTGCAAGGTACAAGTCAATATATAAAAATTGATTTTATTTTTATATACTAATAGCAAATAACTTAAAATTAAATAAAAATAATTCACAGTAGTACCAACACATAAAATACTTGGCAGTAGATTGAACAAAATTATAAAATAATGCTAAGAGATATTTAAGAAGACAGATTATTAAGAGATATATCATATTCAAGGACTTTCTTTCTTGAATCAAGAATTAAATGTTGTTAATATGTCAGTTGTCTACACATAGATTCAGTGCATTCCCAATCAAAATCTCAGACTTTTTTTTTTGATAAAAAGTGACAAACTGGTTCTCAAATTTATATGTCAATGCAAGTGACCTAGAATATAAAAAGAAACTTTAAAAAAGAGCAAAGTTGGAGGACTAAAATCATCTGACTTCACGATATATTGTAAAGCTATAGTAATTAATATATTGGCATTATAATAGACAAATAGATCAATGGACTAGAATAGGGTACAGAAATTGACCCACACATATACAGCAAATAAATCTATGGTGTTAGAAGTTAGAATAGTGCTTGTTCGCAAGGTAGGAAAATGGAAATTTCTTGTGTGATAGAAATATTCTTATCTTGACTGGGTGGTAATTATGCAGGTGTATAGGTTTGCCAGAACTCACTGATGCACACTTATGATCTAGACCTTTTACTATGTATAAAATGTACCTTTAAAAAATGAGCTATTGCCTCTGAACACCTGCTTTCTAACCCTTGCTTAAATACTGCATATTGGATTTTGGTTGGTGGTGCTGGTGGCTTGAAAAGGAAACTACGAAGAACAAATGTCAGGTTGTGTGTAAAACTGAACTTCCCATTATGCAGAGGAGTCACTTGTGCAAATGAGTCTTGGTTCATTGTGGACACATCACATTATGCATAGAGGGAGGAAAGTGACTTGATAATTACCCTGCCAGTGGAGCCAGTCAAGAGCTAAGACTTTGGGTTCAGGCAGACTGGGGTTTGAACCCAGGCTCCAGTGTCCCCTGGCCATTTGACTTTAAATTCCTGAAACTGGGTAAATTACTGAAGGAACCATATTAAAAAGCAGAGACATCACTTTGCCAGCAAAGGTCCATACAGGCAAAGCCATGGGTTTTTCCAGTAGTCATGTCCGGATGTGAGAGTTGGACCATAAAGAAGAGTGAGCACCAAAGAACTTACGCTTTCAAGTTGTCGTGCTGGAGAAGATTCTTGAGACTCCCTTGGACAGCAAGGAGATCAAACCAGGAAGTCCTAAAGGAAATCAACTCTGAATATTCATTGGAAGAACTGATGCTGAAGCTCCAGTACTTTGGCCACCTGATATGAAGAGCTGACTCATTGGAAAAGACCCTGATACTGGAAAAGATTGAAGGCAAAAGGAGAAGGCGGCAGCAGAGGAAGAGATGGTTAGACAGCATCTCTGATTCAACGGACGTGAATTTGAGCAAACTTCAGGAGATAGTGGAGGACAGAGGAGCCTGGTGTGCTGCAGTCCCTAAGGTCACAAAGAATCAGGCACGACTTAGTGACTGAACAGCAGCAAGTTATTGGACTTCTTATCCCTTAGTTCCTCCTCATTATGCAAGGAGCAAGATGCTTACCTCATAGAGTTATTAAGAGACTGGCTAGGAAAATGCATGCATGTTGATAGCACACGTACTGTACACTGTTAACTATATTAAGAATAAAGTGAGAGTTGCTTTTATTAGACATTAATACATTAGACAATAATGTATTAGATCATACTCCAGAGAATTTTGGAATTTTACTTAGAAATGTGTGTGAAAGCTCCCAGAAACATTTCCTTGGATGTTTTTTCTCACTAAATTAAAAACGTTACCTTATGATGAAGAAAAAGAAACGGGTCCCCTGGACTCACATCTCTCACCCTTCCAAAAGATTATTTTCACTTCCCACTCCCATCTTTATCTCCCACTCTCACCTCGTTCTTACCTCCCTAAGAGAGGAGAGGTTCTCAGATTCCAATTTCATGCAATCAAGATGCAGCACTTTGTTTATGTACCATTGAGATCTGGTTACTTCAGGATAGCTTCAGGCCTTGCATGGGAAAGCTTGGAACCTTAGTACCCGTTCACAGAGCAGGTGAGACGTGCTCGTCTCAAGTGGTTTTGGGTGACAGGGCCAGTGCCAATCTGATGACACACATAGCCAATCAAAGATGTTCCTGCGAAGGAGATACACTTCCAGGATTCGAGTCGTGTCCTGAGCTATCCTGTGTCCTCCTCTGACCCTCTCCCCAAGACAGGAGTTGGACAGCATCTTGTTTAATTACCACCTTTCATGGCTCGGGGATCTGTGTGGCACTGCACACGTTGCTTACTTGTCCAGATTGCAGTCAGATGGACCTGGGAATGGAGCTGCCCAGCGCTCACAGCTCTCCCACGTGACCGAGACCAGCCCAGCTGCCAAGACTGGTCTTTTTACTTGGGTCCCAATTCAGGCCAGGTTTGGGGCACTGCTGATGTAGCAGGCATTGCCCTGTGGTCTTTGTCTTCTCCGAATGACCCTAGCTCGTCCTCTCTGGGCCACTCACTGATGCATGCGCAGAACAGACCTCAGCACTTCAGCGCTCTGAGGTCAAGCATACCTGAGTTCAAGTCCTGCCTTTCTGGCCACATGATCTTGGGCCAGTGCAGACCTCTCGGTCTCTGTTTCAATTGAATCAGTCTAATAACAGCGCTTGTCTTTGTCTTCCTAAAGTTTTGATGAGATAACGTATGTCAAATGCTTACCAGAGGCCTAGGACTTATTGCGTATCAACCACCGTTCTTATTATAGTCACTAATTACAAGAATTCTTTGTATTGTTCTCCACTTGTTCCCTATAGGTAAAACCTTGAGTCCCCGTTTATGTGAGGGTGAAGCAGTTTGCATGTTGTTTTTATTGGTATATACCCTGCTGTACCTTGGGTAGTTTGGGGTTTAGGAGCATCATCAGTAACAGCTGAATCAGCGACCTCCTGACATGGTATGACTTGCGGTGCTTTCCCACATATAATTTGTATATATACAGTGAACAGGTGATCTGACCTAATTGCCCTTATACTGCAGTGCTCTTCCCCAAAGCCTTTTTTTGGAGACATGTTCTCTACAAGCAGATGAAATACTATGATGTGTGGCTGGTTCTTATTACACTTGTATTTTTAAAAAGTTATGGCACATGGAACTCTGCTCAATGTTATGTGGCAGCCTGGATGAGAGGGGAGTTTGAGAGAGTACAGACACATGCATATGTATGGCCAAGTCCCTTCACCATTCGCCTGAAACTATCACAACATTGTTAATCGACTATATCCCAATACAAAATAAAAAGTTAAAAAAATAAATAAAAATATGGCTTTTCAGTAAGCCCAGCTAAAACCTGGTGGGGTATCAGTTGCTGTCTTCCTTTGTGAAAGAGGACAAAGGATCAAGGCATTACTTAGCAGATTGCAAAGACTTTTTTTTTTTTTAATCCTCGTAACTAGTTCAGTTACAGAGTATTCATTACAGTGGAAACGATGGTCAGCGCCCCTGGAGGGAACACGGGGAATTGGTGACGGGAAGGTGCGGGCCAGCTGGATCCATGCAAGAAGCGTCCTCAGGTGACCCCGGCTTTTTCATGAGGAAACAAGAGTGTCATCAGTGCTGAAAACCCCGAAGGTGACCCGGTTCTTGCCAGGTTATGAAATGACTGGAGCGGAGGCCTCAGGGAGAGTTCCCGGGGCTGCTGGTGAATAGTAATGCTTGTACTGCCCAAGACCTGCCGTGAACCCGCTCCCGCACACAGAGAGCCCCTGAGCAGGGGTCAAGGCAAGCCAGCATACGTGACGGCGGCTTCCCGTTTCACCCCTGTCAAGATGAGAACCAAGCCGATGACCCCACAGCCTGCCAGCCCTGCCAGTGCTGCTTGGAGCCCTGCGGAGGGATGCTTGGGGCCATTTCTGCAGGCTTTTGGCATTGTTTTGTAAGGGGCTGGCGTGAGGGTGAAGAGATGGAGTGTACAGCCACTTCTCTGCCGTCTCTTCCACATCACGGGCCCCTGGGGACATGCCAGAGAGCAAGACAGGAACCCCAAGTTACAAACAGAATGCCAGGCGATGCCCAGAACCTGCCTTCTTCTGTCCAACCCTCACCCGTGTCTTGAAGACAGAACGGTTCCTGAGCACCCTTGTCTAGTCGAATTCTCCAGGATTTCAGTGGTCACTTTTCACTAGAGC
This sequence comes from Neotragus pygmaeus, assembly GCA_006410875.1. Classification (NCBI taxonomy): domain Eukaryota; kingdom Metazoa; phylum Chordata; class Mammalia; order Artiodactyla; family Bovidae; genus Neotragus; species Neotragus pygmaeus. The sequence goes on from SJYV01032627.1 coordinate 821,187, forward strand.
CTCTTGTATTAAGTATGAGGCTAAATTAAAAAGAGAGATAGGCAAAAGAGTGTATAGTGTTTTAATGCCTTTTTTTGCATTGAGTAACAATTTCATTTCTATTTTGAGCCCCCATTCAGCCAAGTGGTAAAAACCTACCCTTGCTCCAGTCAGGGTCCTCCACCTCAAGGCCGCATCCGTTCTCTGGGAGGCATGTGGTGCTGAAAAGAGGGGTCTGGGGGCAAGAGGGCTGGCTTAGCCTGGGTCTTATCTCTGGCCTCTGCTGAGAGGCCTTTCTTCCTCCCGTGGTCTCTGTTGGGACTCCTTTGCTTCTGATACTGAAACGTCCTAGGGTTCTCTCTCTGTCTCCCTCCCTTTCCTTCCCGTTTCCCTCCCCCTCTNACCTTGAGACACAAAAGTCCTCAAATTATGAGCAACATGAGTTTCTGTAATTGATTTCTTCTCTCAGGTTATTCAACGCATCCTCCAGAAATATGATTAATTAGATCTGCATGCATAATGACACATACCCATTTGACAAAATCTAATACTGTGTTAAGCTGCTTGGACCTTGGGTTCGGTTTTGAAAAGAAGTTGTCATTTCCCACTGCTCAGCCCATCGTGTTTCCCACAGTAGAAGCTGAAAATGGATATGCTGATTAATTGTTGGGCCTCTGTTTATGTGTAGGTGAGAGAGATCCCAGCCCATCAGTCAGTGAGTTTGCTGTCGCCTCTTATGTAAGCATGATGGCTCTAGGCTCTCTGAGTCAGCTCAGGCTGCTATAAGAAATTACCATAGAGCTGATGGCTTAAACAACAGACATTTCTTTCTTGCAGTTATGGAGGCTGGGAAGTCTAAGGTCAGGTGCCAGCCGATTTGGTTCCTGGTGAGAATCTTCTTCTTGGTTGTGATCCCAAATGACCTTTCCTTGGTGAGAGTGTAGGTACAGAGACAGGGTGAGACCTCTTGTCTGATCTTCTTTTTAATAAGCCACTAAACCCCATCACGGGGACCCATCCTCGTGACCTCATCAAACCCTAGTGATCTCCCAAAGACCTCACCTCCAGATACTGTCACATTGTGGGTTAGATCTTCAACATATGAATTTTGCAGGGTTGACACAGGCCAAAGGTAAAGGAAGCAGTGAGATCTTCTGGGACTCACGGTTCATAGATAAACATGCAAGCAAATGCAGCGTTTAGGAAACAGAAAGAACCGTAAGCAAAGTGCCCTGGAGAATTGGGAAGGGAATAATGGCTCTTTATGAGCAGAGGACCTAGAAGGACCTGTCGCGTTCAGAGAAGGGCTCCAGCTGATGATGACGGTGGTGGCGTGTCTCCTCTGACCACCTTCTCCAAGGCTGTCGGACAGCTGCTGCTCCCGTTTTTGCTGTCACACCTGGCTTCACTGACCACTCCTCTTGGGATGTGGTTCTACCCAGTGAACTCAGCCTCTGCAAGCTACACTTTTCCTGTTGCCTTCTTTGAGGAGCCAAAACCAGCTTCCCAGAGACAGTAAAGGAGGCTCCACTGAGGTACCCGCCCTCATACGGCAGCCCAGTTTGCTCTTCTGGCTGTATTCCAACCGGTGTCTATGGGAGGGGCTCTCTCTGGCCGCCTTCAGGCTGCTGGGTGTGCCTGGTAGAGGTGTGCTGTAAAGGGGGAGCAGCAGGGTACGGCCAGGTCTGGGGTGGAAGCGGGACCCCTACCTCTGCTGGGTGGAAGCCACAGCTCAGCACAGAGAAGCCCTAGGGATGCTGGCTCTCCTGCAGCCCAGGTTCTAGATGTGCACCAGGGGCCAATCTGAAGGCCTAAGCGAGTAAACGGACGTGGGAGCCTGTGGGAGCCGGAATGCTCCATTTCAAATCCTCAAATGGGAACCGCGTCTCTACATGAAATGCAAAAAGTGGACAACAGAAACACCCCTCTGAAAATCCATCTTGCTGGAAACTCAAGTTCACGGACTAGAGCAAAGAGGATTACCCACACGTCTCTCCTTTTTACCCTTGGCAATGCCAGGGCCTGTCTCTCCATCTTCTTGCCCCCGTTTCTTCACAAAGCCTTGAAATCCTTCATCCACCAGGACACCGGCTGGCACCTCCTGGTCCCAGGGTTCCCTGGGGCCCACACGCGAGTTAGCTCCTCACGTGGGATAACGATCCCTTTACTGTGAGACAGCCTTGTTTCCTTCTGCTGAGTTTGGGTGTGCACCAACCCCAAGTGCTAAGCACCTTCACCGCTCTAATTGATGTGAGGACCGTCAGTGCTTCCAGAAGTTTCCTGCCACCTTCAGTTGAAGGACTTTTGTCAATAACTATGGCTCTTTGAGCAAATCACTTAGTCCCAGAATTCACATCTTAGGACGAAGGGGTAGAATTAGGTAATTTCTAAACATCTCACCAAGTGACGAGAAGAATACTAGCACCAACTCAGACTCCTCCCATACACATCGAATCTGGTGGAAAGTAAATTGAGAGGAAATGGGAAAGAGAGACAGCACGTATTGGATTTCTCATTAGCCCCACTGCCTGGTTCTCATTAGTGAGGCTTCTGGGTTATGGGCACAAGGGCCAGGACTTATTTTCATGGCTGAGTAGCACATGTGAAACGTAGACTATTTCTAATCCATATTATATGAGCTCCGCACTTTGCTATCTCCTAAAGTAATGGGCAGTGCTCAAGGAAAACCCCACCAGAATGACGGGCTAATCCTTGAGGGGGAAAATATTGCTGTTCTGCATAAGCTTTTGCTCTCTGCTTAATTAATCCCTAAAACTTTCAGGCCTTAATGAGAATAATTAGACTTGACAGTACTGAGCTTAATGCCCAACTACAGACAACAAAAAGCGTGTTCAGTCTGTAAGCTTCCCAGAGCTCACTGAAAGACAGGTTAATGTTACTTACAGCAGCCCCAGTGAGGGGCCGGATGAGGGTTCGGACTTGAAATGTGGCTGGAGCTCCCTGGGGACCATTTCTCTGAGGAGCAGGGTACTGGAGCCCCCTCCTTTGTGGTTTTCACTCCCTAACAAACCGTGATCTAGACACGACCTGGCTAGAAATTCCCTTATTACCACCCCGGCCAGACCACATTTATCATCCCCTTGAGTGTGATGCTAGTGCAAGCCTCCAGGCCTCTCCTGTTCAAATAATGAATCGAGGGAGCCAGACCACTGCACTCCAGTGTCTGCCAGCTTCTGGAAATACCTCATCTTCCAGAAAAGTATTCATTTGTCAACAGAGGGATAATGTTAAAACCTTAAAGACAAATCAGATGGAAGGCAGGGATGGGAGAAGCAGGCAGGGGATGGCCTGGGAGAGACAGCTGCTTCGGTTCAGAGCAGCTTCTTTGATTTCTTAGCCTCACGCCAACCTCTCTGGCTTCTCCAAGAAAAGGTGTAGGTCTCTCTTCGAAAGAGTTTGAGTTCACCCTTCCCAGAGGGAGCGTCTAAAAGCATTCCTCGGGCATCACAGGGGTGACCAGGTTTATTTGTCTGTGTCTTTGGGGGGCTGCCCAGAGACGGATGGAACGACCGGGCAAGTTCCCAGCCTTTTCGGTGGTGATGCTGTCGGAGCTCAGTGCACAGACTCAGGGAAGGGATGGCGGGCCCTTCCCACCTGGTGGGGAGACATCTGGGTCCCCAGGAGTAGGGGCAGATTTCTGCACATTCAGTTGGCGGTAATTCCTACAGGAGGCAGGAAGGTGGTGAGTGCAGCTTCCTAAGCCATTCTTTAGGTTTACACCAAGAGTTATAATGTCCATTTGGAGAAATGTCATTCTCTGAATCAGAAAACAACAGCTAAGCAAAATGCCTGATGCTTCTCAGTTTTAAAATAATATGAACTTCAGGGTTCTTGTAGATCTAAAGAGATGAAAGCAAAGAGGTACAGCATGTTATTAGAAAACCAACGTGATGCTTTTTAAAACAGGCATTAACACAATACACACACACACACACACCCCAACATGAGGACAGGAACTTTGACCCTGTAAGTGGCACTGGGCTAGCGACTTTGTTTTTAATTTTCAATCAAGGATCTAAAACGGACTTCAAAGGGCATTTAAGCTGACAGTTTTATTTTCTCCTTGAGGAAGAGGAAAGATGAATAAGCGTAAAGCCAGATCATTCTCAAAATAATTGCAGCCCTGACATATCTAAATGAGTTTGTAAAAGAAAATACAGTGGCAATTGATCTTATTAATTAGAGATGTACCAGGATCGTAATACCCACTTATCCACAGACTGCCTGCAGCTACAAAAATAAAATAAAATTAACCACTTTCTCCTGGGGAACACAATTTCTTTCCCTCCCTGTCATAGAAAGTCAGTAGGAAAAGCCCCCTTGTTCCTGCCTTTCTCCCTCCGCAGTGGGGAACAGCCATGAACAATTGGGATTGGTTTCTTCTCTGTCTGCAGAGCCTGGGGTTTACACTGGATTCGCGATGCCTTGCATAGCCCAGTGGCTTGTCACAATTGATTGAATGTGTAATCTGACACACAAACAAACAAAATGTGCTACAAGAAAATGAGAGAGTTGTTTTTTTCTCAGCTTGTACATGTCATTTACCTGTGAGAGATGGCAGCGGGAGCCCAGGGCAGGCGGGTCCACCTCTATCAATTGCTCATTCTGTCTCTGCAACAGCCCCCGCCCCTCATGGTCCTATGTCTACTATCAGTCGGTTAACATATGGAATAGACTCAATGGAACAGCGCAATGATAAAATGTTGAGTGACAGTTACCTCCGAGAGTGGCCCAGCCCTGAAATATAGGAGATGAATCTTCAGGTTGACTGCAGGGAACGCTTATATAAACAAAACATTCACCGGATTGTTGCAGAAGAGAGAGAGGAAGGAGCAAAGCGGAGAGGAAGGAGAAAGGTAGACGAGCAATGAATTCCTCGGGAGGAGCACCTGGTGCTCCCCTGGGGATTTCAGTGTGTGCGTATGTGTGTGTGTGTGTGCGCGCGCGCACGCGCTTGCGTGTGTGTGTCTGGAGCAGATGTGGATACAACTAGGAGGGCAGGCAGTCAGTTCTACAGTTGTAAGATGGGTGGGAGCTTAGACCTAGTGTTCACAGAGATGGGCACCCTGGTGGGACTCAAGCCTGTCCTTTCTAGAACTTACAGTAAGACACAGCAGGGGGCCAGAGGTGGTCCTGTAGGGAGAAGTGTGGTGTCCTTTGAAATCAAAGCACGGTGAGAGTTTTGATGAGAGTGGCTACATCACCCTTTATCTTCCTACCCCTCTAGAATTGACAAATGCGTGGCCCACAGGCTCTGTGCCCGTATTGGCATCACCTCCGCAAAGCCAAGCAAACATACAGACAAACAAAAAGGTAAAAATCTTTCAAAAGCAAAATGCACTCTTAATGTCACGACAGCTATGATTCGACTTTATTGGAGTGACAGGATTGAATTGGTTATGAAATTCTGAATAATTTAAAGGAAAGCCTGGCAGCATCTACTGGATCTATGGAAGTCAAGGCTATTTTTTTTACCATTGTCTTATGTCCTGGAAACGGGGTTCTGATTTAGGTGTGACGGAAACCTGAGACCACATGTCCTCGGTGTAGGGACTCACCAGTGCTGACTTCCAGATTGGCCAGGGTGAATGCCGATGCGAGAGATGCTGTCTGGATGCCCGGGGAGTCCGTGGAAAAATACAGACCCTGAGAGCAAGGCTCCAGTTCTGCCTGGAGGAGTCGACAGGTCTCATTCAGGGAAAGAAAAAGAATGCTCCCAAAAGATCAAAGCCCTCAGTCTCTTAAAATGGAAATGAACATTTAAAAAAGGCCTCTCTCAAGGGAGAAATATGCAGTAAATCAGAGCTTTTGAAAGACAACTGGGGCCTGTGCTGGTTTTTGAATAACTTGCCATTTAATAAATGTACTATTTTTGACCCTTTAGGGAAATACACAACCCCATCTGAAACTCATGGGCCAAAATAATTTAACTTAAAAAAAACCAAAACTCATTTTTATAAATTTTGTGATGGAGACAAATGATCTGAAAGCTTTCTTTTTATGGTTCCATGATGAGGTGAGCAAGAGGGAAATGCTTTCTTGTGCATGCCAAATCAGACTTGGTGAGTTTTTGGCAAGTTAAGTCCAGCGCCCTGGGTCTCAGGATCCCTGAAGAGACGCCAGTGCGTGGAGCATTGAGGATCTGTTTTGGGGTTTCCTTTACAAGATCCTAATGATGATCACGTAAAGTACCAATAGACCCATTATATTCTGTCTCTTCGAAGACGTGTGTGTACAAACATAGAGAATTTGAAACGCAAGGCTCTATTTCATGCATCTCTAGTCCTGGTGAAAACGAGGTACTCCATGTATTTTGGATTGCTGCTGGGTGTTTTTCTCTTCTTTCCTGATCCCTACAGCACTGGGTACATAGTCTGCCACAATACGCTCTTGCTGTCTTGTAAACTCTTACCTGTCCTTGCCCATCTTTGGATTGGGGCATAGAGGACCCGGGAAAGTAGCATCTTACTTACTAGAACCTTGATTTGTTAAAAATCACACAGGCAGGCTCACTTCACCTTTGCTTCAGGGATAGAGTCCCATTTTCATGAGTGGGTGCAGCTAACATATTTATTCACATCACTTCCCCACCATCCTTCTCTGCCGACTCTTGAGAGCAACTGCCCCCACGGCATCCAGCTGGCGTTCCCACTAATCCAACTCAGATTCAGGGGTTGAGAGAATTCAGGATCTCAGGAATGACTCAAAGACCACATGCAGTTCGCTTTTGCATGTTTTCTTTGAGTACCGGCCAGCAAAGACCGTGGCCTCCCATAATTTTTCTGCCGGGTGTGGAAGAGTGCCATAGGAAGATGATTCATGAGAAGAAATTGTCGAGTTTCTGCCTGGAACGGAGTGGAAAAAACTTGGTTGAAAAAAATCCCAGACATGCACACAAAAGACACATAGAACCAAATTTATATCTTTAGCTTTGGGAATCTACATTCATTATTTTCTCACTTGATTTGAAAAAGGGTGAAAATTGGGCCACAAAGCTCTTGTTGGGTTATAAATAAGATTTTTGATTATACATTAGAGTCTGGGCCACAATAGTAGCCAATATTTGCTTTGTGTTCCTCAGTTCATAAAGTGCTTTTCCAAATAGTTAACCCTCACGTTAGCCCTGAATATGACCATTGTTCTTTTACCAACATTACCTGATGAGAAAAATGGAATCTTTAAGAGAAGTTACGTGAACAGTAACAATATGAGCATTTTAACCCAAGCCTTCTGCATCCCAGGACCTTTTGTTTTAGCCTCAGGGTGACATACTGGAATCTGATGCCAATTCTGCAACACCAGCTGGGTGTCCACAGTTCAGTCCTCGCTGGGTGTCTGACTCTTTGTGACCCCATGGGCTGCAGCACACCAGTCTTTCTTGTCCATCACCAACTCCTGGAGCTTATTCAAACTCATGTCCATCGAGAAGGTGATGCCATCCAACCATCTCGTCCTCTGTCATCCCCTTCTCCTTCTGCCTTCAATCTTTCAACAGGGTCTTTTCCAAGGAGTTAATTTTTCACATCAGGTGGCCAAAGTATTGAAGTATCAGCTTCAGCATCAGTCCTTCCAATGAATATTCAGGACTGATTTCCTTTAGGATTGATTG
>SJYV01032627.1:835104-888793 GCA_006410875.1 Neotragus pygmaeus
TTCCTTTAAATTAGATGTTACCTTTTGGAAGAAGCCAGGGGGCAGAACTGTCCTTCTGTAGGTTGTGATTTGTCCTGGGTCCATTGCTCCATGTGGGTGGCCCTGGCCACTTTTATTAGTAATAAAAGGGACGCTCTGCACAGCTCCTTAGGGGCAGTTACCATCCTGGACATTGAAACAAACAACCAAAATTCCTGGCCTTAGAAGATCTTGACAGAAAAGAGGCATCTCACGCGCACTGTGGTTCTTCCAGAGTGTAGCCAGATACACCTGTGATATAGATGTGCTTAACAGATATTTGGTGTATTAATGAGTGAAAGAGTGGATCAATCTTCTATTTATAAGTACATGCTTGTGGACAGAAATGAGCCACAATGTACTGAAGAGGAAGACATTGAGACAGGGGTCAGTTGCCTACTTCAGAGCAGGGGTTCCTGACTGCAGAGGAAGGGCTGGACTGGGCAAGGGCTTCCTTCTGTGCCTGCAGGACATCCTGGGACTTGGAGGTGGGGGCTTGCGGGTCAGGTTGGGAGGCAAAGGTGGGAAAAGATCATTCACAGCACTCTGCTTTTCTCTCCAAATGGCTTGGAGCTGCCAGCCTGGGTCAGGATTCCAGAATCAATGACACAGGATTGAAAGGGGAGATGTGCTCAGTCTCAGCCATGTTCAACTCTTTGTGACCCCGTGGACTGCATCCCCCCAGATTCTGCTGTGCATGGAATTTCCCAAGCAAGAATACTGGAATGGGTTGCCATTTCCTTCTTCAGGGGATCTTCCTGACCCAGGGATAGAACCCGTGCATGCTCAGTTGCTCCAGTCATGTTTGACTCTTTGTGACCCCAAGGACTGTAGCCTGCCAGGCTCCTCTGTCCATGGGATTCTCCAGGCAAGAATCCTGGAGTGGGTTGCCATGCCCTGCTCCAAGGGAACTTCCTGATCCAAGGATCGAGCCCCTGTCTCCTGTGTCTCCTGCACTGCAGGCAGATTCTTTACCGCTGAGCCACCAGGGAAGCCGGAAAGAAAGATAGGCCACTTCTAAGACAGAGGGGTACAGCCTGAGGCACGTGGCAACTTCGGGTTACAATCATTGAGATGTGTCCAAGATCAAGCCACAAGTTACAGCTCTGAGGTCAGCCCTCCACTTCTTTCCACACTCTCATTTTGCCAGTGAAGAGGTCACATTAGTGACCTTACTTTGTGTCCAGCGTCACCCCAGACCTGTCTCATTCATTTCGATAATGGTAACAGGAAGCTAGAGGCTCAGTCTCTCCGAGGCTTGTTCTGCACGGTGATGACTTCACAGAATGTGATAGGCCCCCTCCAGCCTCAGCCATGGCTGGTTAATGACCAGGACGTCTTAGAGTTTCTGAGTGGGCATGGACCAGGGTCACAGCTTCAAAGCTCTGCCCGATCTGAAGGGCTGGAGGATCTCTTCCCATCATGGAGAGAGGTTGTGTTGACCCTAGTGAGGGAGTGGAATAGGGGATCAACCCTGCTTTATTTTTTCTTCCTTTAGCAAAAGCTTTCCCTTAGAATCAGAAATTTGGGGGGGAGAAATATATATATATATACACATCAAGAAAAGGAGAGAAGAAATACAGCATTACTTTGGCATTCATGATGGTCACAGACCTCAGAACTGCTTGTATCTCTGTCATCAGACTCCCCACACAATCCTCATGTCCTTCTCCAGTGCATCTTTTCAATATAGACTATCCTTTCTGTTTTCAACTGAGATGAGAAGAAATTATCAGTTAATCTTTACTTTTAAGCAGTTTTGAGGCTTTGAGACTTAAACAGCTTTAGGACTTTGGGTTTAAAAACAAGACCTTAGGACATCTTCTGCTTTTAAACAACTTGCTTCTCGGGTGGCTCAGACTGTAAAAAATCTGCCTGTAATGTGGGAGACTCTGGTTTGATCCCTGGGTCAGGAAGATCCCCTAGAGAAGGGAATGGCTACCTACTCCAGTATTCTTGCCTGGAAAATTCCAAGGACACAGGCGCCTGTGGGCTACAGCCTATGGGGTCACAAAGAGTTGGGAAGGACTGAGTGATTAATACTTTCACTCTACATTATTTTAAGCATCTTCACCTTCTTATGTTTATTGTCTCAAATGTTTACAATTCTGTAATGCATTTAAATGTTCCTTTATTCTCAAAGCATCTTCAGATTCTGGTTCATGCTCACACCAGAGTCCCTGGGATGTAAGTCAGCTGAGGTACCAACCTCATCACTGTGATGCAGAGACCAAACCACAGACCCAGTGCCACCAGCCTCCCTAGTGGTGGAGCAGGATTTGAATATCAGTATGTGTGACTCCAAAATGTGTGCTCTTTAATTCACCATGCTGCACTGAAATTTTAAATTTCCTTTTGGAACATCTCATAGACCTTATTTGTTAGTATCACTGCAATCCCAGTCAACCAGCATTCCTTCTGTCTTTACCAGGGAATAGGCTCTATGTTAGGTCAGGGAATATGGAGCTGGGCAACTCAAGTCTACTCAAGGAAACAGACACTCCAAGGAGTAGTTAGCAATGAGTCGTCTTCATTCTTCACCTGATTTAGTTTTGCTAAGAGCTTTCGGAGCCCATATTAGAAACATTCATGGGAAATAGACTATCTATTGCCCAGTGGGAGGTCAAGGAAATGTTTATGAAGCAGAAGAAAAGAATTTCCTTGGCCTTAGCTAATGTCATCAAGGTTTATAGCCCACCTTTAGATAGGATGCGACAGTGATTACAGATCTCTCTGGAGGAGCTGTGACATTGTAAAATCATTGTGGGATATTTCTTCTCTTGTGGGTGCCTTTGGGGACTTCTGCCAGATGAGTTTCCAGAACCTTCCATCCTTCTTTCTGCAACCTCTTGGTTCTAGAATAAGACCTGCCTCAGAGCTGAATTTCTTTTTAACTTTTTATATTGGAAAAGTTTTAAATATACTTGTAAATAAACAAAGAGAATAATGTTACCCTATGTCCTCGTCCTCCATTCCCCAATTTCAATTTGGTACCAATATGGCACCACTCTTGTTTCATTTCTCTCTCCCTCCTCCACTTCCGTGTTTTTCTTTACTTAACATGATCTCATTTTGCTCCTAAATACTTGGAGGAGCTTAATGTTCCAGGCAGCAGTTAGACTCCAGACAGAGCCCTTACCCTGCCTGCACGAGGTTCTTGAGTCCGCCGTCTCATTCTGCCTGAGCGTGAGGGAACTTTGTTTCTAGGGAACTTTCATTATGGTCCCAATCGTTTAGTTAAATGACGTCTATTAATGAGTGTTGATTTTCACAATTCTTTCTCGATAGTTCTTACCATGTTTGCTTTGAGGATCTAGTTTTTCACACCTCCACTTAAGGACAAGCCTGAATAGTTTCATTTGCTTTGAGAGAAAAGCAAAAGGAGCCAGCCAACATCATGAATGAATGGAAGGAAAAAACAGTCAGAAATGTGTAACTGAAAGTCATTGAGTAAAGATGGGCCCAATTTAAAAAACAGAGGGAACTTTCCCAAACATTGAGATAAACAGATACTGCTCACTGAACAGTGTGTACAGAGCTGCCTGCCAACCATTGTCAGTGTGGAATCACTAGTTTTTAGGACCAAAAATAACTTTGAGAGACTGAACTAACACTCTTACCATTTCATGGATCCAGAGATATTGAGTCATTTTCTTAAGGTCACACAGCTTGCTTCCTGAAGCTAAAAACCTGAGCTAAAAACCTTTAGCTTCTGAAGCTAAAAACCTGAGCTAAAAACCACTGGCTCACACCACCTCCAAATTCTGATGATAATGTCATGGGATGAAGACCTTTAGAGAACTTGGCAAGATGGGAGCCTGACCCTAACACCTTTAACTGCTGATGTTTTCTTCAAGGAAAACAGTTGCTTTCTTTGTAAACAATGCATTCCAGGTCAGCACAGAATCACCTGTAGTATAAGGAAGTCATCATTTTCAAAGAAAAAGACCTCTGTGGCATGGTTAACTCAGATGTGAGAGTGGGGCTGGGATGATGTTGAAAAGCTCTCTCTGCCCCAAGAAGGCAGGACTTGTTATTCACTGGCTCGGTCATGTCCAGTTCTTTGTGACCCTGTGGACTACAGCACATCAGATTTCCCTGTCCTTCACTGTCTCCTGGAGTTTGCTCACACTTGTGTCCATTGGGTCGACTGACAAACTGTGACTCCTCTCGCACTGATGGTAGAAAAATAATACCAGGCATGTATCTACCTGATGGTAGGTAAGGTGTAGCATCTAGAAAGGTAAAAAAAAGAAAAGAAACACTCAGCGTAAAAAAATCCAAGGATACAGGTGTGTGAATGCTCTGAGCTATAAGAAATCATCTTTGCAAGCTCTGCAGCACTGACTCATTGCTTGTGCTTTCGTGTTTGAACAGCGCTTGTGTTGATGACAGGAACTAGTGGTTATCGTCAAGAATTAACTTTCATTTATCCGTATAGGTATGGGGGCCCTGGATAGTCCCTGAAGCAGATACAAGAAAAGGAACCACCCTCTGCTCCCCCACGCGTGGGGTACTAGATGCCACAATTGGAGAAGAGAGGAAAATCGCTCCCTATAATATGGGTTGTTGAACATTATGGGCTACCTCGGAATGAGTTAAGTTCTCTTCTGTGACTGACCATAATTCACTCCTGCAACTCCTCTCCAGGTCTCTATTTTTGAAATGACTAGAAATGCAGAGATGGGCCATCCTGGAACCTGTCACGGAGCCCCTACCTGAATGAATTCACATCCCCAAGGGCCAAAGGTGCTGCCTGTGACCTGTTCCAGGCAATACGCTTTATCCTAAAAAAAAAAAAAAAACACACACAAGCCTCGAATATTCTTGGCTTGCCATCTCCTGGGTAATTAAAGGGAGAGAGTAAATCACAGGCTGGAAACCAGCCCTGAGTGCTTACGTGCGTGTCAGTCACCGAGACTGGCGTGTGCACAGTGGAGGGGACCTGGGGTTTGCATTACACACAACACCCCGTGAGATCATTAGGACTCCTTCAAGTCCATGGCTTTCTAGGTAGCCACAGCCCCTCCTGGCTGCCCAAGTAAAATGCAATCAGATTCAACTGGGAGCAAATTAGGGAGGCAAAATAAAGCGCGTTACTGAAAACCAGCAAGGAACTCTACTGTCTGCTATTAGAAAAATTAGAGACCATTTAACAACACGAGACCATTTTGTGTTGGAAATAAAAGAGGCCCTGAATGGAGGGGCCAGGCCAGAGCTGAGGGCCGGCGTCCAGGTGAGATCAAATAGGGATCAAGGGGCTGGCTCCGGACTGAGCTGGGTTCACGTAAGTCCTTATTAGCTGATGAGCAGAGACTGCCCGGCAAACCAGATGTGTCAAAGTTGGCCAGGCACCAACTTTCCAAATCCATGACATGTTTTCTCAGTAGACTTCCTTGTTATAATTTCCCATGTAAGAGGGAAAATAGCCCTGGCAGCATTTTCCAAAAGACTGGCACTATGTCAATTTCAGTCCTTTAAAACTTGGACTTCTAACAGGGCATCCAGAACTGAAGTCCTGGCCAGTCTTTTTTCTTTTTTTCATGTGTTTTTCTTCCCCACTTCCCTTTAGACCTCATAGTCACACCTCATATATTAAGATGCTAATTTGTTTAACATCTAGGTGCTGAGCATGAAGGCAGCATTAAACACTGAGGGATTGGGGAGCTACTGGGGAGCGCTAAGTGGGGGCCCTGCAAAGAGAGAAAAGTACACAGATGATTCTCATTTCCTAATAGGCATTCTGCCTGAAAACCTGTACAAAGACCTGAAATACTTATTGCTCTAAAGACTGCGAATGTTTAAAATGTCATCTTAAATTAGTAAGCGTCTTTAAATCTTCACTCTTTTGTCACGTTTTAGTAATGTTTATTACACACCATAAATCTTATTCATATCCGCATAAATTGAGCCCCCCCAGCCACAAGGGAGACAAGCGCTTCTACTGGCTGATTCTGAAATCCTACAGCGGTGGATGACATCAAATATTATGACTGAAAGAAAGGCGTTCTCCAGAGCAAACTGGCTTGGGGAGAAGGAATAACAACCTTCTGCCTCCACTGGGGAGAAAAATTGTCATATCTCTAAAAGTCTGTTTAGTGATTTTAGAAGTTTGAATAAATGGTCACATTTCTAACTAGAGTTTAAGTTGTTTTAAATAAGCCTGCTTTCAGGTTGATTTCAGGAAAGACAATATAGAGAGTTAAGTTGAACAGGGAGAAAGAAAAAAAAAACCAACTTGATAAGATAGTAACCCCCTTCCCCCAAAAGAGCAGATTTAAAAGGTTGAGTGTTGTCTGACACGTAACTTGAGTGTGTAAGGGCGGTGCTAGTGGTCAAGAACCCACCTGGTAATGCAGGAAACGGTAAGAGATGCAGTTTCGATTCCTGGGAAGATTTGCTGGAAGAGGACACGCAACCGACCCCAGTATTTTTGCCTGGAGAATCTTGTGGCCAAAGGAGCCTGGTGGGCTCTAGCCCATAGGGTGGCAAAGAGTCAGACATGACTGAGTGAAATACTAAATGTTGAAAGAGAAAGGGAAGCCCTTCATCACCAGGGAGAAGACGAAGGACAGGGAATCCTGGCGAGCTGCAGTTGATGGGGTCATCAAGAGTCAGACACAACTTAGCAACTGAACAACGACAAGGAGAAAGGGTGGAGGGGGGATAAGTCTTTGGTTTAGAAGACATAGTGTTCTCAGACTTGTGGGTTTCAGCGACCAGTAAAACCTTTGTAAATTCCAGGGACTGACATAAGATTGACAACTTTTTATTTTTTCCAAATAAGAANAACGACAAGGAGAAAGGGTGGAGGGGGGATAAGTCTTTGGTTTAGAAGACATAGTGTTCTCAGACTTGTGGGTTTCAGCGACCAGTAAAACCTTTGTAAATTCCAGGGACTGACATAAGATTGACAACTTTTTATTTTTTCCAAATAAGAAAATTTAAAATTTGACTATTATCTGACATACTCTAGATAGTAGGAATCCCTTTTTTTTTTTTTTTCTAAGAGTTTTAAAAATTGAGTATGTTTAGCTTTAGTTTTATTTTCTCATTTTATCACGAATTAGCAGTGAAATGTGAACAACTATTCTGGAATTGCTGCCAGTTCCAGGGAGACCTGTTTTCCATCCCAGTGAGATCTCAGTCTTGGAGAAAGATGCTGCCCACCCTGTACCTTGGTCTCCTGAGCCTGCTGACTGCTCGGTCCCCCAGTCAGAGGAATGTGCAGCTTGAACGCCTGGGTGCAGGATGCATGCACGCTCAGTCACCAAGTTGTGTCCGACTCTTTGTCTGACTCTTTGTGGACTGTAGCCTACCAGACTCCTCTGTCCATGGGATTTCCCAGGCAAGAACACTGGAGTGGGTTGCCATTTCCTCCTCCAGGGGATCTTCCCCACCAACCCAGGGATAGAACCCGCATCTCTTGCACCTCCTGAATTGGCAGTCAGATNCTGTCCATGGGATTTCCCAGGCAAGAACACTGGAGTGGGTTGCCATTTCCTCCTCCAGGGGATCTTCCCCACCAACCCAGGGATAGAACCCGCATCTCTTGCACCTCCTGAATTGGCAGTCAGATTCTTTACCACTGATGGGTATAGGGTACACTGGCCTATCAGCTTTTGCTTCACCAGGGAGGTCAGAAGTGGCCAGTTGGGAAATAATGGTCAGCTGAGGAGCTCTGGACTAATCTAAGTCCCCCTGTGTGTGTGCACGTGTGCTAAGTCGCGTTAGTCGTGCCAGCTCTTTGCCATCCTATGAGCTGTAGCCCACCAGATGCCTCTGTCCAGGGGATTCTCCAGGCAAGAATAGTGGAGTGGGTTGCCATGCCCTCCTCCAGCGACCGTTCCGACCCAGGGATCGAGCCTGCGTCTCTTACACCTCCTTTGTTGGCAGGCGGGTGCTTTACCACTAGTACCACCTGCTGAGCACCCCCCTGGAAGTGTGGTATCTTAAATCTTACCTCCCTGACCAGCGATTGAATCAGCAATCCCTTCTTTGGAAGACGAAGTTTTAACCACTGAACCACCAGGGAGGTCTCAGGAACCTGTAGTTTTTAAAAATAAGACTCCCTGCATGCTTCTGAAGCCCAGTTTGCAGACCAAAGGTGAAGGGCTCACTCCCTCCCAGGCTGTCTGCCATCCCAGACAGACTCGGTATCTTGTCCCTTATAACACAGAGCAAGTACAAGATGGCATTTCTCCCCTAATAACTGTCCCTTCCAACCACCAGGTCCACCCTGGCACCAGCACCAACACACAGACGTACACACGCACACACATGCACGTACAGTTGCACGCTCATGCCATTCCCTCCCATCCCATTATGCACACTTTGGGCAGGGAAGTGAGTTACTTCTGTTAGTTTCCACGACATCTAATGTCATGCCGGGCATATAACAGAGGCTAGCTACATAAATATTTATGTGATGTCTATCAGTCAATAAGTCCTTTCCAACTCTAAAATTCTGCATTTCTCTCTTTCCCACCGATAAGCAGTCAGATAAGGTAACAGAAAGTTTAGACGCACAGAGAATGATAAATGGGGAGGTAGAAGGCCTGGTGTCATGGAAGGATCTGGGTGTGTGTACAGCCTGTACCACTGCAGGGACGGGACAACGAGCCACTCGCTTAATTCCTGAGCCTTGGGAGGCTCGTTGTCAAGCGTTCTGTCAAGGCCACGTGATTTCTGTGATCCCTTTTCAGCCCTACAATTCAGTGATAAATAGATGAACGTACTTTTCTTTTGAAAATGAGAAACTGGCTTACATGTTACTTAATACTTTTAAGTATGAAAGATAACTCTTAAGTATCTTAAGTATTAAAATACCTCTTAATATGGAAATTCTACAGCATCACGGACTGCACCATTCTAGCCCAAAGAGCTGGCCCCAGATTTAACTCTTTATGATTACTGTGAGTGTGCATGCTTAGTCACTCAGCTGTGTTCCACTCTTTGCGACCCCACGGACTGTAGCCCCCCCAGGCTCCTCTGTCCATGGGATTCTCCAGGTCTCCAGGTGATCGTCCTGACCCGGGGAATCGAACTCAGGTCTCCCCCATTGCAGGCAAGTTCTTTACTGTCTGAGCCACCAGGAAAGCCCCTGTTTTAAAGGTTTGGGATTTTCTTCCCCCCTCTTTCCACTGGCACAGTCTGGTCCCCCACTGATGAGGTGGTTAACAGAGGAAGCCTACCCAAGACTTTACCTGAGTTCTTATTAAAAGTCTTTTTTTTTAAAAATAGATTTTGTATAATAGGCTCCAGTTTCATCCATCTCATTAGAACTGATTCAAATTTATTCTTTTTAATGGCAGAGTAATACTCCATTGTGTATATATGCCACAGCTTGCTTATCCATTCATCTGTTGATGGACATCTAGGTTGTTTCCATGTCCTGGCTATTATAAACAGANGCAGCCTACCAGGCTCCTCCGTCCACGGGATTTTCCAGGCAAGGGTACTGGAGTGGGGTGCCATTGCCTAGGATTTTGCATTTCTTGGATTCAGCGAGTCACCTTTCAAGAATATGCTCTAAAGACATAAACATGAATCATTCACAAAAAACTTTGTAAAAGAAAGCTCACTGGAACACTGTTTAAAATGAAAAACTGGAAGCAACATAAATGTCCAACAACAAGGGACTGCTTCAATAGAACTGTGGTATGTACTCATGCTGGAAACTGTTGTGGTATATGCTTATGGGAGGCATTTAAATGACTCGAAGAATCTGGGCAGTATAATGTTGAAGTCCACATTACATAGATATTTTAAAAGATGATAGAAAATGACTTGCAGTGGAACTACTCAGAATAAACCTTGTTAGCATTAGGATGGCATCATGGACTCGATGGACATGAGTCTGAGTGAACTCCGGGAGATGGTGATGAACAGCGAGGCCTGGCGTGCTGCAATTCATGGGGTCTCAAAGAGTCGGACACGACTGAGCGACTGAACTGAACTGAACTGAAGCATTAGGATGTGTGATTTCTGTAGAAACTTTCCAATGGAAATAGACGCACAATNGGGGGAGCCTGGTGGGCTGCTGTCTATGGGTCGCACAGAGTCGGACACGACTGAAGCAGCTTAGCAGCAGCAGCAGCTAGGGGGAAAAAAGTATACTAATCGTGAAATATTTGACAGCACTTTCTGTTAGCTTACAAACAAATTGGAATAAATTGGAACCTTGTTTTATATTTTATACACACTCCAAAATAAAATCCCTCCCACAAATTGCTTATATGCTGAGGTCCTGGATTCCAGTAAGGCTTAATTTATTTTAATGCACAAATAGTAAATCCTTCCAAAGGGGGTATTGGAAATGGAAATACTGGTGGGTCCTTTCACAGTGATGTGCTGCCAGGCACCAATCCCTGTGGCAGCCGGTGCCCCACGTGAGTGTGATGGGGTGGGAAGGGGTTGCTGAGCTCAGATGCAGTGCTTGGGCCCAGGGGTGTCATGCGAGTGCAGGAATCAGCAGCATGAAGCTGGGCATCCTGGGCTCATCACAAACAATGTGTTGTAAAAATGTGAACGGACGTTGTCATGGTGTTTATGACATGTGCTCACACTGCCTGCCTCCCAGGTGGGTTCTTACTCTTTGCTTAGTCCGTGGAGCACTGTTAATATCACTTAGAGTCATAGGAGGTTAGAGGTGGGTCAGATATGAAAGGCCCTCTCATTTCTAAAAGCCTGGCCATAGCGGGGCCCGGGGGTCCGAGGGGACAGCGCAGCAGCCCTGAGCTCTCTGGCTCTCACACCTGCTCACACTCGCTCTCGCTCGCACTCACGAAAGGGCATGTAGTCTCACCCGTCACATCCGAAGGCCCCATCTGTCAGCTGCTCCCCAACCAGGATCTGCCGTTTTCTTCCTCTCTGGGGACCCCCACTGGTGATGGTCTTTGCCCTGAGGGCTCCACCCTACTGCCATTGCCAAGCCTCCCAGGCAACGNGTCTCACCCGTCACATCCGAAGGCCCCATCTGTCAGCTGCTCCCCAACCAGGATCTGCCGTTTTCTTCCTCTCTGGGGACCCCCACTGGTGATGGTCTTTGCCCTGAGGGCTCCACCCTACTGCCATTGCCAAGCCTCCCAGGCAACGCCCCCATCGCCAATGCCCCCATTGGGGTGGGAGCTGGGCTGCTGCAGCGGGGCCTCGTGCCCCTCCCCATCCTGTCATCTAGGAACACATGTGCAGGGCCTGTGCCTGCTGCCATTTCTGCGGGGCAGCCCCCCCTGCTTATTGTCTGCTGCACTGACACCGCAACCACACCCCGGATGCCTCCCCAGCCCGTGGACACCTGCTAACCTCCTTCCTCTTCCTTAGCTCCAGACAAAACCTAAGCAAGTCAGATTCTGCAGATCAGATCATTTTGGATGCTCCCACACAGAGTTAGACTTGTTAAACTCTTCATTCAGGTTAAAAAAGGCCTTCCTGGGAATACCAGTAAGGAGTCCAATGTTCAGAGAGATTGAACTGTGATCTTAAGAGATCTTTGGTATCAGGAACATTAGCATTTTTTGTTTGTTTGTTTGGCTGGATCTCCCTACACCTTTCCTCAAGCGCATGTGGTGCAGCGGATGGGAATTCAGAACCTATGGCTCCTCCAGGGTCTGCTCTCTCCTCCAGATCTCAGGTTGACTGACATGTGGCTTAGAGAGTGGAATCTCTCGACCCCCTGTGGTGATGTTCTCCATGGACCTGCGCACATCTCCTATATCCCCTGACTGCTCCATTCCTCCCTGCGTGCAGAGGAAGGGGGCATCTGAAATGCCTGCTCACCAGGTTCTGATCAACCCACGGATAGGGAAACATGTCACAAGTGATGATGGAGAAGATTGATTGTCCTGAAGGACGGTTGCTGGCCTAACAGAAGTCTGATGCTGGGTGGACCCTACACACGTGTTGAACTGAACCCAAGGATGCAGGTGGGGAGGATGACAGATGTGGCTTCACACTGCAGCGTCACCACTCAGCAGGTCACTTCTCTGAGCATCAGTTTTACCACCTGTAAAGTGGGGCCTCTGCTCCAGCATCATCACAGGCATCGGAAGATAGAGGGCACACACCTGCACATCCATGTTCACAGCAGCATATTTGCAATAGTCAAAAGGTAAGAGGCAGCCCAAATATCAATCAGTGGGTAAATGGATAACAAAACGTGGTCTATCCATACAATGGAATAGCATTCAGCCTTAGTAGAGAAGGTCATTCTGACCCACAGTACAGCATGCAGGAACCTTGAGGACATTCTGCCGCGTGCAGCAAGCTAGTCGCCCAAGGACATGTGCTATATGATTCCAATTACACGAAGCCCTTTGAGTAGTCAGATTATAGAGACAGAAAGTAAAATGGTGCTTGCCAGGGTTGAGTAGGGGAGAGAGGGGACTAATCATTTAATGAGTATGAAGTTTCAGTTTTGGAAGATGAAAAGAGTTCTGGAGATGGATGGTGAGGGATGCACAGTGGGAATATAGTAAATGCCACAGAAAAATGTACATACAATGAAAATGTGGGGGATTTATATTTGACCACCATTAAAAAAAAAAAAAAGACATGTAGTGCTCTTACCCTGTTGCTTGGCACATGGGCTGATGCTCAGCAGATGGCCATCATCTTCAGGGGAGTGGACGCTTACATCTGGCTCCACCGGGAACCAGCTGGGATAATGTATGTCCCTCTTTGTGTGGCATTTGCTCCATTTGTAAAAGATCGCTTCCATGTCTCCCTTTTTTTCCTCTGTGAGAGCCAAAGGAAATTTAGGAGATATTCAGGAAAATTTTAGTGTAACAGAAACAAGAATGGAAATGGGGCTAAAATACATTAAGCACTTTCTCAATTTGCTTTTTGGAAACAGTGCTGTGTGTGCCCTCCCTCTTGCCCCCAGCCAGAGATCTTCTTTTTACCCAGAAACCAAAAATGACAGGTAACGTCTGGACCACCTGTTCATTCTTGGCTCAGAATCTGCAGACACCCCTCTGCCCATGGAGGCCATTTACCTCCAGAACATCCACTAAAAGCAAAAAAACATTTTCTTCTGCCTGAAAAAAGTAGCCCTGGCCTGATCCTCCTTCCAAATGGTCACTGAGAAAGCAGAATACGTGGACTACTAACAGAGCCTCAATTCATCGCTTCCAGAGCCTGAAGCGTTTTATGCTCACTTCGCGGGCATAATCAGGGGAGTGATTCTGAACCTTGTTAATCAGAAAGGGCCCTTTAAAAATGTCATGCTGTCAATATAAAACTTGGCTAAATTGCATTATAAATGCCAGATTCAGTCAACTAACACATTTAACACCATTTCTTAAGTACAGTTTAGATTTTATCCGTGCCAGGGAGAATGAGAAAAATATCTCAGGAGAGCCAATGCCTGTGGATTCCTTGGGCTAAGCTCAGTGCCCCCAGAGAGGAATTATAAATATTTCATTCCAAATCTGAGCTGCCCTTCTCCTGGAGCTATTGTCAATAAGGTGTTCCCTGCCCCTGGAAAGTTGCTGGCTTTACAATTGAATGATTCTCATAGCTAAGAAGGTTACCAGGGGTGAGAGTTTTAGAACCATTTTTCTATCAGCAGATAATTCCCATAGCTTGTTTTATGCCCGAGAGGAAAGGTTTCTTGTGAGTCTGAGCGTTGTATGCATGCCTCCATGGGAGGAAAGTGACAGTCGCCCAGCTGTGTCTGACTCTTTGTGATCCCATGGACTATACAGTTCATGGAGTTCTCCAGGCCAGAATACTGAAGTGGGTAGCCTTTCCCTTCTCCAGGGAATCTTCCTAACCCAGGGATCAGATCCAGGTCTCTTGCATTGCAGGTGATTCTTTACCAGCTGAGCCACCCAGGAAGCTTGGGAGGGAAACTCTTCCTTATTGATATCTGTGGAGTCCAAGATAGCTCTCCAAGCAGAAACTACCTTGTTTGGGGGAAGAGTCATCATCACATAGAAATGAACAGAGATCTAACCTCTGCTGTACCCCCCGCCTCCTACCAAATATAGCTGAGTTGGGAGGCAGACTCTGTGAAGGCTTCAGTTGACCCCAGAAAGGGCCTGGAGGTGGAGGGGCACTCCAGCCTTGTCCCAGGTTGTGGCAAGGCATTTGTGTGTATATGCCTGCATCAGCTGATCATTGGACGACAGCTGCCCTGAGCTCTTGCGAGGGCTTCTGGCCAGGGCTGCCAGGGACATTGCTCCCGGTGCTGAGGGTAAGTCCTTCAGTCCTGGAGGGGGTCTGGGCAGCACACTACAGTGTCCACTACAGAAAAAAGACGGCCAGAGAGAGCATGATTGCCGACCTCTGCCTGATCCCACGGCATAAAGTATGCCTCAGAGTTTGTGTTAACTTGAGATCAGAGAGCTGGGCTTCCATATTTCCTCCCCCGTCCATCTTTGGCTGAAGGTTCCCCTGGGAGGGGGAGGTTTGGATTTAAACTCTTGGACCCTTCAGACTCTCTGCGTGTATATGAGCCTGGGCTCATGGAAAGCAGTTCCAGTAGCCCCCCAGAGGACTCAGAAGAGAGTCACAGGTGCAGAACATTAAAAGAAAATGGACCCGGAGCCAAGAGATGGGCCCCGAGGGATTCTGAAGGGTCCCTGTGGTCTGGCTGAGACACCTACTCTGTCTGCTGCAGCTTCTGTATGTCTGAAGGGATTTCTCAGGCCAGATGAGGGCAGGAAGTCGGAAGAGAGATGGGGTCACGAGGTAGAGGCCCTGCATCTGCCAGGAGAGCCCTGAGCCTTGGGGGCCTGAGGGTTGGGAGATGGAATCCATTTCACCCTCGGGGGAGCCTGGCGGGGAAAGCAACCTCTGAAGTAGAGACGGCTGAGTATGGAGATCTAGGTGGCGTCTGCAGGCTCTAGAGTGGCACCAAAGAAGCTCATGGACCTGGGAGAGGCAGGGAGGTGGCTGGAGTTCCTAGAGTTTTCAGCATCCTGTGTGAACAGGAGTAAAATAGCCAGTGAATGAGAGAAGACAGCATAATGGAGTAACATGGAGGCTGTGGCCAAAGGTGTGGATGGGTCTCTGGGGACCAGGCCAGCACTGGGCATCTCGGTGGATTCCAGTGTGAAGACAGGGCAGCAGGGAACCCATGCCCTGCCTGGTATCTCGGTAGAACATTGTCACTCTAGAGTTTACATGGAGAAAGGGAAACCCTGAACTGATGGAGATTATGTCCCAAATACCCAGACATTTAGAGACTTGCAATAGAAATAGATTTAAAGGAAATGAAAAAAAAAATTAAATATCTACATGCATTTATGGGCAGTTTCCTGCTGCCACGTGTAACGATGAACAAGATCTCTTAAAAACCTCTGAATGATATAGTGTGTGGATGCTTCAGACACAGGTGTGTGTGATGCTCATTTAGCTCAACGTAATTACTGTTTCGTTGACGAGCTCCTCTCCTTACATGAAGAAGGAATTACTCTGTCAGTGAGGACTGAATCAACTGACTGAGGGACAGAAGATGATGCAAGTGAAACCCAGGGCCCCAAGGGAGAGAGCACAACTTTATGGACAATGTTGTGTTTGTCTGCAGTTTTGATATTATAACCCATGTGCCCAACGCAGTACTGCGTGGGCACACACGCATACACACACTTCTTCTGAGCCTGTTATTTCTTTCTCTGTCTTCCTTCATGCTACAGTGAATTGGAAGAACAAAAAAGCTAAAGGATACGTGCTAGCTTAAGCCGTGCACGTGTGTGTGTGTGTGTGTGTGTGTGTGTGTGTGTTCCTTTTTACACCAGGGGTCTCAGAGCCGGTTTCCTGCTTGGAGCTTTTCTTGTCTGTTTCAAAGCCCCCTTCACAAGCTTAACACTGACAATGGAAAGTGAGCTGGAGCTTGGAAATGAACAGAAAGAAGGGACTGACTTTGGGCTACTCTGGTGGGGTAAATGGACTATAAAATGCAATTTTAAATTAAATAGGTGCTTTATGGGCAACACAATATTGATTTTGCTTCCACAGGCAGAGGCTGAAGAATTGCGTGCTGTCCGTGTGTGTGTACGACAATTTAGGAAGTATGTAAGCAGGCGTTTTAATTTAACTTAACTGCCCAGGAAGGACTTAATGATTAATACCTTTGGTTTTCAAGTCTTGTTGGCCTGGAAATAATGACTCTTCCCCCTTTTGACCTGTATGCTTGTAGAACCTTTGTCAACTCTTTTTAAAAAAATCCCTCCCCTCTCCCCACGCTGGTGAGGGCGACATCAGCGACCATTCAGAAGCAGGAAGATGTTGGTCCCCTTCCATCATCTTGCCGCCAGCATCCCTTCCATGTTTCCAGAAAACAAAAATAAAAGGTACAAGATCACATAGAGGGGACCCTAGGGTTCTTCTTCCAAAATGCTGTTTGAAAAGTATCTTCAGTAACAACATAAAAAGAGAGTTTGGAGTCTGACGTCCTGAGCAAAGCTGAGAGAGGAGGGATGTTTGACTTCACTGCCCTAGGTGTTATCACCTGTCTATACCTTTTGAAAGCTCCTTTCAAATCAGTCAGTCCTAAAGGAAGTCAATCCTGAATATTCATTGGGAGGACTGATGCTAAAGCTGCAATTCCGATACTTTGGCCACCTGATGAAGAGCCAACTCATTGGGAAAGACCCTGATGGTGGGAAAGATTGAAGGCAGAATAAGGGGGAAGCAGAGGATGAGATGGTTAGATAGCATCCCTGACTCAGGGGACATGAATTTGAGCAAACTCTGGGAGACAGTGGAGGACAGAGGAACCTGGCGTGCTGCAGTCCGTGGGTTCAAAAAGAGTCGGACATGACTTCATGATTTAACGACTACAACAGCGTACCTTTTAAACACCTTTAGCAAGTCTTACATAGCTCCAAACTAGGGTCTAATATTTCCTAGAATGTTCTGTGGAGCAGAAGAGTGAATGAACTCATTTTCAATAAGAATTCAATACATTTGAAGTTAAAAGAAAAGAAAAATCCTTGGGAGATATCTTTTAATCACTGGCAGGGAGGGAGAAGGAAGAAGCGATGTTCTCTTTTTACACTGCCTGTAGGGAAGAATTTTGTGTATTAAAGTCTTAATCTATACACCCCTTGCTTTAGTCATTCCTTTTCTAGAACTTTATCTTAATGAACGAATTGGGGAAAAGCACCAAAAAGGTATGCATTTGGATTCACTGCGGTGTAATTTATAATGTCCACAAACTGAAAGTAATCTAAGTTTTGAAAAAATAGAGTGCACTGAGATTCTACAGAGGCAAGAGGCAGAAGCCAAGACCAGCCAGCCTAAGCAAAGGAGGAAGTTTGATGATATAAAGAGAAATGTGTCTCATGGGAGTGAGTTTAGGAAAACATCTGGGCAGACCTGCCTTTGACCTCTGTAGCTTAGGGCAAGAGGACACACACAGGTCCCCATTCCAGTTCTCTCAGTATTTAAGTTATAACCAAGCTGTGCATATAATGTTTACACTGTTAAATAGAATGTTCTGTTTTCCTACTTTGACAAATATACCTTCACAACAGTCTGGGGAACCAGACTTCTCAGAATTTTATGCCAGAAAATTCAGCACATGGAGAGCCAGACTCTCATCCCAGGCCCCCTTACCCCTGGCCCTGACCTCTGTTTACCTCCTGGTCTGCAGGACCTTGCTGACCATCACATGTGTGGACTCACCAACCCACCCATTCAGGGCCACCCTCCTCCCGACAAAGAACTCCCCTAGCTTTGTCTTTTGATCTAGGAGTGTGTGTACCAGCAAGGTGAAATGGCTTTAAAGGATGGACCCAGGGTGGGGTTCACAGTCAGTGAATCAGTTCAGCCACTCAGTCGTGTCTGACTCTTTGCAATCCCATAAACTGCAGCACGCCAGGCCTCCCTGTCCGTCACCAACTCCCAGAGTTTATTAAACTCATGTCCATTGAGTCGGTGATGCTATCCAACCATCTCATCTTCTGTCGTCCCCTTCTCCTCATGCCTTCAATTTTTCCCAGCACCAGGGTCTTTTCAGATGAGTCAGTTCTTCTCATCAGGTGGCCAAAGTATTGGAAGTTTAGCTTCTCATCGGCCCACAAGTGGGCTTGGGCCATTCGGGCTGGAAGTTTAGGGATCTTGCTTTTCTGGAGTTCGGTTCAAAGAAGGAAGTTTGGGTTTCACATGGACACATCCTTTAGCCCCCATGGGGAGGGCTTGACTAGAAGGAGGGCACAGCAAGGACCCTCACATGGGGGCTCCAAGGCAAGGGGCTCAAGACAGGGGCTTCCTGGGCTTCCCTAGAAAGAAGCTAGGGGGCGTTTCTAGCTAGCAGTGGCTCAGTGGTAAAGAATCCGCATGCCAGAGCGGGAGTCGGGTTCGATCTCTGATCTGGGAATATCCTGCATGCTGCAACCCCAGGAGCCCGCAAGCTGCAGAGCCCGTGTTCTGCAACAGAAGCCACTGCAATGAGGTGTCTGTGCACGGCAACTAGAGAAGAGCCCACACAGCAACGAAGACCCAGTGCGGCCACAATAAATAAAGAAATAATACACAACAGTGTAAAAAGAGATCCAAGACCCAGTGCAGCCACGATAAATAAAGAAATAATACACAACAATTTAAAAAGAGATTCAAGACCCAGTGCAGCCACGATAAATAAATAAATAATAAACAACAATTTAAAAAGAGATTCAAGACAGGGACCCCCACTTGCCTGAGCCAAAGACCAGTAATTCAGTTGGTCCTCAGGAAAGGTCTGGTATTAGTTTCTTCTGGCTTTCATAGAAAAGTACCCACAAACCAGAAGGCTTAAAACTCTCACATTTCTGGGCCCCAGAGTCTGAAACCAAGGTGCAGGCAAGGCCTCATTCCCTTCAGAGGCTCTAGTGCAGAATCATTCTTGCCTTTCCAGCTTGGTGGCCCCCAGGGGTAGGTGTCCCCTGGCTTATGGCAGCGTAGCTCTAATCTGCCCTCTGTCTTCCCATGGCTTTCTCCTCTGTCTCTGGGCTCCACTTCCTCTTATAAGGACACCCCTTATTGGATTGAGTGCCCACCTTAAATTGAAAATAATTTCATCTAGAGATCCTCAATTACATTCGCAAAGACTTTCTTGTAAGGCCGTATTCTGAGGTTCCAAGTGGATATGAATTTTAAAGAGACAACACTAATCAACCCACTGTAGAAGCCTGGGAATGAAAAAATCAGAGAAAACCTGTGAAATTATTCTCCTTCTGCCTCCCGTCCCTGCTTTTTCATCTGTGTCTTAGTCAACTGTTTACTTCTGCCTCTCCTTCCTCATGGGAAGTTATGGCCACCCCTCAGCCACCAAAAAAATGTGCATAACAGCACAAAAAACTGGGAATCTATAGGTCCCGATTCCACGTTCCTGGGAGAGTGACTCTTCCTGGCTGAGGTTGGATCTTGGGTCCCCTCCAGGTTCATAAATGTTGACCTGAGGAATAGAGCCAAAGCCACATCAATGCTGTGGAGCAAAGGCAATTCATTTCTGGGTTGGCTTATGGACTGAAGGGACATTCAGTGTCTAATAAATAAAGAATTGATTAAATTATAGCCCAGCCATAGGAAGGAAGACTGTATGGCTATCCAAAATTGTGTTTTAGAATAAATGCTAATGGCAAGATAATGTGCTGATAATTAGGTGAGAAAAACAAATTATGAAACAGAACATGTATAATATTGTACCATGTGGTTAATAAACACATACAGATACACACACATAGACATCAGGAAAGAAGAATGTACGTTAAGTATTTACAACACTGTCACTAGACGGTAGATTATATGTGGATTTTTGTCTTTTTCTCCCCCACAACTTACTGTTAAATTGTTTAATTACTCATATGCCTAAAGAAGGATTTCTAACAAAAAAAGTAAAGAATTACTAACAGTGGAACTTACAAAATAAGAGAAAAATTGGAGTAATAAACCTGGGGCTATCTATTGGGATATTTGCCTAGTACACTAAGATTCCTCTTTTTCTGGACTTTAGCTGCCACCATTACTATAAACTCTGGCTCTAAAGGAGTAGCAGGATTCTCCAGCTTGGACCAGGAATGCAGAACAAGTCAGTCTGCAGAGAGGAGAGATGATAATGGGGCTGATGTCGGAACAGGGACAGAAATGAAAACAGGATCTGGGCCGCACATCAGTCTGAATTAAACTCTCCCCAAGATCTGTTGACATTTCTGCTCTTGGGTTTGTTCTGATGCTTCTTTATATTTATAGTAAATGTCTATTTGTATTTAAACTAGCTNGGCTGATGTCGGAACAGGGACAGAAATGAAAACAGGATCTGGGCCGCACATCAGTCTGAATTAAACTCTCCCCAAGATCTGTTGACATTTCTGCTCTTGGGTTTGTTCTGATGCTTCTTTATATTTATAGTAAATGTCTATTTGTATTTAAACTAGCTTGAGTTGATTTCTGTTGCTGGCAAAGAGTTTTGACCAATACAAGATCTTTCCGAATCATAACCCACAATGGAGAAGAATTCAGTGAGTAAAAGCTTCAGATATGGGATCTGGTTTCTTGGATAAAGTTATACCCTTGGGTGCTGAAGATCCAAGCAAATGAGTAAGAGAAAAGTAATAAAATACAAGAGGTTGATGCGAAGGAAGGGACTGAGCAGGAAGCAGATCAAAGAGAGAGGCAGGGGAGGGTGAGAAGGAAGCCACGTGATGAGAGTTCTAGGGTCTAGGATGCAGAAGGCCCCCCATCGCTGACCTTTGGTGATCAATTCACAGTCAGCTTGCCTTTTATGAAAGGTGGATGAGTACCAAAATTAATCGAGTTGATCTTTGTGACTTTCAAGTCGGCCAGCATACCATTCCAACTCCTGTGTGTCCAAGTTCCTTCCACTGGTCACAGCAACCATCTGAACCATATTGGATCTCTGGGAGAGATTGTTATTTCTTAACACCACTCTCAATACTGATGGGAGCCAGCGTGAGGAACTCCGCACATGGCAAAGGTCACGAGGAAGGAGGCTTGGCATACGCAAAGGTGTGATCAAGCCTCAGGAACCCCCCTGTTCCCAAGCATCTACCCCTCAAACCAGAGTCTGTTTTATGCTGTCACCTACACCTCTGACTTTACGGGGGGCTCTCCCCCATCACCATTTTTCTTGGAGAAGGAGTTAACTTGCAGGTCCAGTTAATAAAAATTCCTAGGCATGACAAGAGTGTTTCAACTTACAAACTCCTCTGAAGGTCCTCTAACCTGCCTGATCAGGATTGTCCAGCCACATGTGATTGTTTACAGCCTCCCAACCATTAGAGGNACAACAATTTAAAAAGAGATTCAAGACAGGGACCCCCACTTGCCTGAGCCAAAGACCAGTAATTCAGTTGGTCCTCAGGAAAGGTCTGGTATTAGTTTCTTCTGGCTTTCATAGAAAAGTACCCACAAACCAGAAGGCTTAAAACTCTCACATTTCTGGGCCCCAGAGTCTGAAACCAAGGTGCAGGCAAGGCCTCATTCCCTTCAGAGGCTCTAGTGCAGAATCATTCTTGCCTTTCCAGCTTGGTGGCCCCCAGGGGTAGGTGTCCCCTGGCTTATGGCAGCGTAGCTCTAATCTGCCCTCTGTCTTCCCATGGCTTTCTCCTCTGTCTCTGGGCTCCACTTCCTCTTATAAGGACACCCCTTATTGGATTGAGTGCCCACCTTAAATTGAAAATAATTTCATCTAGAGATCCTCAATTACATTCGCAAAGACTTTCTTGTAAGGCCGTATTCTGAGGTTCCAAGTGGATATGAATTTTAAAGAGACAACACTAATCAACCCACTGTAGAAGCCTGGGAATGAAAAAANTTTTTTTTTTAATGGTCCTAAAAACAAGCCATTTAATACACTATTACAAGGTCCTGGCATCTGCCACTAGAAAAATTTGGGGAAGTTCTCTTGCTCTTAATGGTTACAATTTAATTAAATTTCCACTCTTTCAGAAATTTATTTAACTTGAGTGATTTTAGATACTTTCATTTTACACTTGAAAAAAATGAGACTAATATTCCTTAAGCGACATGCTCAGGAAAATCTAGAAAACTAAGGAAAATAAACAGAATTCAAACTCAGATCTTTCTATAAACTTTGTTTTTAATCTGACCAGACCATTTTCCTAGGGTATGTAGTTATTTCAATTAACTCCAGGCTAGGCATTATGGGATGAGGGTCCACGAAACTTAAGGACACTGATAGGCTGACTATGCATGCGATGGTGGGTGGGAGAAAACCAACAAACAAACAAACAACAATGAGATCTGGAAACAAAAAGGAAAAATTAGAAGAGGAGCGTGAGGGTGAAGAAGGCTCAAGATAAACTAACTCATTCACAATGCTTTTACGGGAAAATTCAACCCATAAGTGAGTAAAAACGATCCTAATGCATACAGAATTAATTTTCCGGAGCCATGCTCATCTTTTTCATTTCCTACAAGTTGGATTTCACTTATGAGGTGTGATATCAACTCTTAGGAGAAATAAGTGTTTAATTTGCATAAAGAGGTTCATAAGTTAACACACCTGGCTTTATTCACACCATTTGAGGAAATATTTTCTCTCTCGATGCTGTTAACTGTGGCTGAGAAGCTAAGAAACTTCCACTCACTCCCCTGAGAGAGTTCAGTTAGGAAGATAACTTTCTCCGTTTTGCTCCCTCACTTCTCTTTCTCAAGCAGTGAACTGTCAGACTGGTGAGGTTGAGGAAAAAAAGTCCAGTGAGTTTCTCAGCCACTCTCTCTTTTGGGAACAGCCTGTTCCCAGTTCATTTTAATTATGTTCCTTAATTTAGTGAGTTTTATCAGGACAACTCTTTCCTCTGCCTGTAGATTCTCTCTGGGTGTGGATGTTTATTTCTGGGAACAAAATGGTTAATCTGCCCATGCTGCATAGTTTGATTCACTTTTATAGGTAATATAGCTGTTCATGTTTATGATATCTTCATGCATTTCTTCAGAAGGATGACTCTTAACTGGCTATTTGGGTATTACCCCAAACCTAAAAAGATACAGTGATATATCTCAGTTTTTAAGGTGCTGCATAATATTTTTCCAATCTACCAATTATATTCATCTGAGTTGTTTCCAACATGTTGTTCTGTCTACGTTGCTTCAGTTGATTCTGACTCTTTGTGACCCTAGGGACTGTAGCCCACTGTGGGATTCTCCAGGCAAGAACACTGGAGTCGGTTGTCATGCCCTCCCGAAGGGGATCTTCCTGACCCAGGGATGGAACCCGCATCTCTTACATCTTCTGCATTGGCAGGCATGTTCTTTGCCACCAGTGCCACCTGGAAAGTGAAAGTGAAGTCACTCAGTCATGTCCGACTCTTTGCGACCCCATGGACTATAGCCAACCAGGCTCCTCCATCCATGGGATTCTCCAGGCAAGAACACTGGAGTGGGTTTCCATTTCCTTCTCCAGGGGATCTTCCCGACTCAGGGATCAAACCCAAGTCTCCCACATTGTAGGCAGATGCTTTACCGTCTAGGCAAAACCTGGAAGGCCCTATAAATTGGACATTTGATTCAAAACAAGTAACGATACAATAAACCTTCTTGTTTATAATTTGGCATGCTGTTGCATATATGTTTTAAATTAAATTTTGAGATTAATGGTTGAGTTAAATCATACATACAGTTTAACTTTTGCTCCATAGTACCATATTTCTGTGCAAAATCACACCAATTTATAAAGCCACAAGCAAGAGTGTTTCTTTGTCACATCCTCACCAAAACTTGATTTTATATACTGTTTTAAAATTGTTTGACAGCGTGACAGACCCTTATTTCTTTTATCCTTTCTTATTTTTAATTGTATTATTTTTAATGGTTTATTTTGGCCACATGTGTATATCTTTGGCCTCTGACTTTTTCATTTCATTTTAATCTAGTGTTGTTTTTTTCCTTTTCTGTCTCCTTGGTGGACTCTTATTTTGTTGTATTAATGTTTCCATTGCATTTTTTCTATAGAATTATTCTTAGAGCAGTTTGTCACTTTGTTTGATTACATTTTATAGAGTGAATTCCAAATCTGGTGTTTGCATGCTGTTTTATGTTCTTTTATTGCCTTGTCTTCTTACTGTAAAATAATTTCATACTTGCCATGATTTTCAGCTTCCTAGACTTAAGATGGGCAGCTGTTTCACTCTGATCTATTGTGGATGAATTTGTCTCCACTTTTTCACGCTGAGCTACAGTTTAAGGATAGGATTTTTTGAATGTGTCTACATTTTCTCTAGCCTGCCTGTATATAGAGTAGATGTGTAAACTCAATGGGTATGCTGCTGCTGCTACTGCTGCTAAGTCACTTCAATTGTGGTTAAAGGGCCTGGACTCTTGTGCCTACCTCTGAATTGTCATTAAAACCCCAATATAAGGGTTTGTTCCATCTTTCTGGGCAGTTTTGTTTCCTTGAAGATATAGGATTGCTTTTGAATCACTTCCCTAATTTAACATGGAGCCATTCAAGGCCTGGCTTGTATCCCCAAGTCATCTCAAGTGTTTCCATCTCCCCACGTCACCAGTCCCCTCCTGGCATTTCTCTCTCCATTGCCTAGTCCAAACCTTAGTGGAAAACAAATATTTGGTTGAAAGGAGTTTGATGTCTTATCCTGCAGCAAGGACAACCTGTTCATTCAATTTTTTTATCTGCTTTTTCTCTTCATTATGCTGGAGACATAGCTTCTGAGGGTATTTATCATGGTACCTCATTTCTGAATCTGCTTTCTTTCCAACTAAGAGGCATCAAAATGATAAGCTATAACTACTTTCCTGCTTGTGATAGGAAATGAAAATTAATGTTTCATGGAAATTATCAGGTATCTGTCTGGCTGTCTACACAAACCCTCACTTTACTTGTCTTTAAAGCATCATTCATACGATGTTTTCTGCATTTTTTTTTTTTTTTACAAAACAAAGATAAATACCATATGTTTTCTTAAAACCACATTCTCCACCACTATTTCCTAATATAGCCTGAATTTGAGAATTAAATCTACTCAGATGCTGGTTTGATAAGAGGCAGTTTTCTTTATATTCCCTCTATGATCTTTTGTTATGCATACTCTACAGTCATGCAGGTGAATCCCACACTGTCATTTCCTCCTCTCTGCTTCCCACTGAGGTTCATCCTCCAATAGATCTGCATATACACTTTTCTCAAAAATAGAGCCCACAACAGTCACTATCGGAATCAATGAGAACTGCTTTGAATCCTGGTTTGTCATCTGCTTATTGTTTGAAATACCACAGATTACTTAACAACTCTGAGAAATAATTCCATAAAAGTCAAATAACCATAATGATATTAACAGAAATTTTGTGATGAATAGATGAAATATTTAATCAAAGTAGTGATAAACACTTGAACAAAAATATGCTTTCCTCTACTCTCCATTTCTCTGTCAAGTAATTTTTTGTCCTGTATTTCTTTTTATGTAAATACTGCTTTCCTTTTATACAAGTGTTTTTATATACCCTATGCAATCTGAAATGTGCAATGGACTGTGATGTTCACAGTTTCATCTTTAAAAAGTTAGAAATATATCATTTGCTTATATTCTTAAAATCTGGTTGATATGAGTGAAACTTTTGGATAGCTGGGAATGAATTTTTGCTCTAATCCACCTGTGAGCAAACATCTACATTTTAGTACAAAGTAATCTTTGTAGAAGGGTGAACTGCTCTGCAATATACTTTTAAAAATAGGTATTTGGGTTACAGGCATTAACGGAACACTGATGTTACTGAGATCTTAAGCATTTAATATATAAACAAATGTCACTTTAAGTTATATTTCCTACTATCTGAGAATATTGCCAGAAGAGACTAACTTTTGATAGCAGCTGTTAAAATTTTTATTTTACTACATCAAGTTGATTTGTATGCTATATATTTTAATACATATACTACAGTTATAGGATTTGGGTATGGATTAAATAAAATATATATATATATATATACATGATGGTTTTCCAGGTGGCTCAGTGGTAAAGAATCTACCTGCATGCAATGCAGGATACCCAGCACACAAAGATGCAATCCCTGGGTCCTGAAGATCTCCTGGAGGAAGAAATGGCAAGTCACTCATATGTTTTTTTCTCAGAAATCCTATGGACAGAGGAGACTTGCAGGCTACAGTCTATGGTGTCACAAACAGCTGGACAGGACTGAGCATGCAAGCATGCACTCACACACAGTTATCTGTTGTGTTTGCTTCCATCAGGGAAAGCACGTTAGAAATTAGAGTTTTCATTATGGTTTTTCTCTTTAATATTTCAATTTTATTTCATTGACCTGAAATTGCTTTAGAAAACAAGCTTAATTTGTTTTTTACACTTTATTCTGTACTTTTTATCAGCTATGCTTCTTCTACCTTCCAAAGTTTGTTAAGATAGTTTGTTCAGCGCCATGAAGATTTAGTTTTAAAAATAATAATGAGTTTCTGTAATCTTAAAACAAATCTTTTTCAATGCTGAGTTATGTGAGTTTCTGCACCTTCGATTTTTTTTGGTTGGTTCTTTTCCCAAGAAAACAATGTAGTACTTAGTCTNGCCATGAAGATTTAGTTTTAAAAATAATAATGAGTTTCTGTAATCTTAAAACAAATCTTTTTCAATGCTGAGTTATGTGAGTTTCTGCACCTTCGATTTTTTTTGGTTGGTTCTTTTCCCAAGAAAACAATGTAGTACTTAGTCTGCCAGTAGATTCACTTTTACCAAGGAAAAGTGAAACGAAGCTTTACAAAAGTCCATGGAATCTGGGTGGAAAATCTTGTTACAGATAACATTAAAGCATCTGATGTTTTATGGTTTTAGTTTTGGTTTTCCTCCTCTTAGTAGGATATATAGTTGTCCATCAGTATCTCTAGGGGACTGGTTCTGGGACTGCCCTTGAATACCAAAGTACACTGAGTTTAAGTTTTGCTTGTATAAAATGGAACAGTATTTGCATGTAACTTATGTACATCCTCCAGGATACTTTAAATCATCTCTAGGTTATGTATAACACCTATTATAATGCTATGTGAATAGTTGCTGGGCATGCAGAAAATTCATATTTTAATTTCTGGATGTTTCTGGACATTTAAAAAATGAACATTTTGATCCATGATCAGTTGAAATTGCAGCTGTGGAACCTGTGGGCACTGTGGGCCAATTGTGGGCAAGGCTCCTCTGTCCATGGAATTTCCCAGACAAGAACATAGGAGTGAGTTGCCATTACTTCCTCCAGGGGATCTTCAGGACCTAGGGACTGAATCTTTGTGTGCTGGGTCTCTTGATAGAGTAACTGAAGAACTATGGNTTCTCTTGAATCCCAGAAGAAAATATTCTATTTTAATTCTAAATCATTCTTTGTGATATAGGGTGTATATTACTGAGACTTCCATAACTCTGGGCTTTTTAGTTCACAGAATCCGTTACATTACGTAGTGGTGAGTTTTTATTTGTTCGTTCACTTGCTTGTTCAATGAATGATCAAAAAGGCTAAAAGACATTTTATGTACAGATTAATTTCATCATTTATGTGTTACTGAAAATCGAGACTTTACAACCAAGCGATATGCTGGTGCAGAGAATTTATTAGTTGAGGCTCTAAACCTGGATCTTTCAGAAAGAGCGCATCAGATAAAGCCACGTCAGGATATTACTTTTGATAATAAATGTAGAAACTGGACCATCCCTCTGCCCATCTGTAGACCTGGATTGTGAGCATGCCCCCTCCATCCTCCCACACCCTCCACACACTTTTTGGCCTGAAAGCATGTCCTGACTTGGCAGAATAGAAAATGTGGAAAGTGTTAGGATTGAAGCTGGAAATTCAGACAAAAATGCCTTGGTGTGTCTAGTTTATTCTTTGGTAAATAATATACCTGAGGTATCTGAAAATTTTCTCTTTTTCATAAGCATATGATTTTGTTGTCTCTGGGGCTCAGATGGTAAAGAATTCGCCTGCNGCTGGAAATTCAGACAAAAATGCCTTGGTGTGTCTAGTTTATTCTTTGGTAAATAATATACCTGAGGTATCTGAAAATTTTCTCTTTTTCATAAGCATATGATTTTGTTGTCTCTGGGGCTCAGATGGTAAAGAATTCGCCTGCAATGTGGGAGACCTGGGTTCCATCCCTGGGTTGGGAAGATCCCCTGGAGGAGGGCATGGCAAACCACTCCAGGATTCTGGCCTGGAGAATCCCACAGACAGAGGAGCCTGGACTACAGTCCATGGGGCCACAAAGAGTTGGATGCGACTGAGCGACTAAACACACAAGGCGAACAACCATGGGAGAGGTGGGACAGAGGTCTTATTAGATGATTTACTGTAACAAGATAGACTAGTTAACTCTTTCCTAAGAGTTCATGTGCCCATGAAAGTAGTGGCCACTGAGGTGGGAGAGGGATGCAACTGAGGAAGGAGGCCAAACAAAACTGGATGACACACGAGAGATGCTGAAGACAAACCAAGCAAGGTTATGCCTTAAATAGAGAAACAAATAACTAAAATTTGGAATCTGAAGCCATATCATTCCTGACCTGCTTATGTGCAAATAACCCAGTCAAATGTATAGGCTTCATAAAGGCAAAGATTGTGTCTCACCAGTTTCTGTATGTCTAGTGGGGTCGCATAGAGTCGAACACGACTGACGTGACTTAGCAGCAGCAATGCTTAATATGGGCTTCCCTGGTGGCTCAACAGTAAAGAATCTGCTTGCAAGTTGGGAGGCACCGGAGGTATGGGTTTGATCCCTGGGTCAGGAAGTTCCCCTGGAGGAGGACAGAGCAACATACTCCAGTATTCTTGCCTGGAGAATCCCATGGACAGAGCAGTATGGTGGGCTACAGTCCATAGGGTCCCAAAGAGTCAGACACAACTGAAGTGACTTAGCACGCATGTAGTGCTTGGGCACCCCACTCCTGTACTCTGGCTTGGAAAATCCCAAGGGCGGAAGAGCCTGGTGGGCTGCAGTCCATGGGGTCGTGAAGAGTCAGACACAACTGAGCAACTTCACTTTCCCTTTTCACTTTCATACATTGGAAAAGGAAATGGCAACCCACTCCAGTATTCTTGCCTGGAGAATCCCAGGGACGGTGGAACCTGGTGGGCTGCCGTCTATGGGGTCACACAGAGTCAGACACGACTGAAGTGACTTAGCAGCAGCAGCAGCAGTACTTAATATAGAACTGAGCACATTGTTATCACTCCTTAAATGTTTATTGTTTTTAAGTAAATGAATGAATGAATGCTTAATGTGCACGTATATATTTTCTTCTACCAGAGAAAAAGATTGCTCTTTTTTTTCAGGTTGATGCATTCCATGGCGTTGCATATGAAATGAGATGCCCTTTTAATCCACTATGAATGACACTGACCATCTGAACAAAGAAATTGGCCTTCTCTGAATTCCAATGCTCTTAGAAATTGAGATAAATATTTAACCATCCTACTCTGCCCTCGTGGATCTGTGTGGAATCCTTGATCCAGCTAATCGAACATTCAATGTCTAAATTAAACTACTCACCTCTCAGAAACGGAGAAGTATAAAGCGAGTATAAAAGAACATTCTTCTTCCTCACCTGTTAACATAGAACAAAAATCTGCAAGAGTGTTTTGAGATAGCAAGTATATAAAGAGCTCTGACATACACATACACATATTATGAACCTTTGACATTTGTAAAACTACATACTCATAAAATTGTATCAGAAACTCTTTAAAAAACAACCAAACCACATACCTTTTGCTGTTCTTCTGGGGAAAAAAATAGGTACAGTATTTCCTAATCCATGGAGTTTCCATTCACAGAAACAGCTAAGTCAGGAAAGAAAACGTCAGCCATAGAAAGGCATTATATTAGGTAAATGAACCAGATCAGGATAGGAGAACACTATTTGTAATTTAACCAGCCAAGTTAAACATGACATGATTAGAGCCAATCTTTGGGGACCAAGTTAGTAGTAACTGTGCCTTATTTAACTTGGCCAATTAAAGGCTGAACTCTTTTCTAAATTGGCTATTTTCAAAGCAATCAAACCTTTGCACTCTGAATTTTTTTTTCAGCTTGCCATTTTTAATTTAGGTATTTGACTGCTTAATGGATGTATGTGTACATGGACCCATACCTAAATATTTGCACATAATACAAAATTAATATGCAGCTGTATTGGGCAGAATAAATGGTTTCTTATTATAATAGGCTTTTAAACCAGATCGGGGTCATATGTGTTTTCACATGTCCACTAATTTCCTGCATCTGAAGAAAGGATCTAAGCTGTGAAATACATTGCCTAAGGGAAGGTTCCTAGAAAATAACTATTATAACCTGGAAAAACTAATCTAATGAACTAGGGTTACAATATCTAGAAAAAGTAGAGAAGAGAACAAAATGTTGGTGTTGTCTGTCAACTGTAAGTGCATCTTTGTTTACTTTGTCACCATGGGTCAGATAATATTTATTGAATCCTCATTCTGTGTGGAGAACTGCTCTTGACAAGATGATTCCAACCAAAGCCCCAGAAATCATCCCTGTCTGAAGAAGCATCTACTCTAGGGGCTTCTCTGGTGGTCCAGGGGCTATGACTCTGAGCCTGCAATCCACGGGGTACAGGTTCAATCTCTAGTTGGGTAACTAAGATGCAACATGTTGCTGGGCATAGCCAAAAAAAGACATCTACTCTAAAAAGAAAGAAAAGACCCAAATTGTGTGGAGGCATAAATACAAAGGACTGATTGTTTGAATCAGCTATTCACCTTTTTACACTGGAATTAGTCTTCATATATATTAGGGTTAAAACTCAAGAATCAGAAAAAGAGAAGAGAAAACAAAGAAAATCATCATAGCTCTATGAATTGAGTCTGATGGAGTTAGTAAAAAAAAATTCTTTCTGGAGAATTCTAACAGAGTAAGTACCAAGAAGAAGGGTAGGGGGCTTTAAAGTGAAAGGAAATTGTGACCCTATGAACTGTAGCCCACCACATTCCTCTGTCCATGGGGTTCTCCAGGCAAGAATACTGGAGTGGGTTGCGATGCCCTCTTCCAGGGGATCTTCCTGACCCAGGGATTGAACCCACATCTCCTGTGGTTCTTACTTTGCAGCCAGATTCTTTACCTCTGAGCCACCAGGGGAGCCCAACAGTAGCTAGTAGGAAGAAGGTTCAGTTCAGTTCAGTCACTCAGTTGTTCAGTCACTCAAAGAGTCCGACTCTTTGCCACCCCATGAATTGCAGCACGCCAGGCCTCCCTGTCCATCACCAACTCCCGGAGTTCACTCAGACTCACGTCAATCGAGTCAGTGATGCCATCCAGCCATCTCATTCTCTGTCATCCCCTTCTCCTCTTGCCCCCAATCCCTCCCAGCATCAGAGTCTTTTCCAATGAATCAACTCTTTGCATGAGGTGGCCAAAGTACTGGAGTTTCAGCCTTAGCATCATTCCTTCCAAAGAACACCCAGGGCTGATCTCCTTTAGAATGGACTGGTTGGATCTCCTTGCAGTCCAAGGGACTCTCAAGAGTCTGGGAAGAAGGTTAGGGCATTTTAAAATAAAAGGAAATGACTGAAAGCTGTGTAGAAAAAAAGACCAGTAGATGCTCTACATTAAAACAAATCTATCTTTCCAATGCCTTTAGTAATTAAGGACAGATGTGTTTTTACATAAAGTGTGGATTCAAATACATAGACTAGAGTAGACTTTATTTTTCAAGATCTAAGACCATTTTCTGCCTAACAGAATGAGGAGTTGTGTAAGAATTTCAATATCATGTTGTATGCATTATGGTTAATTTTACAATCAGGTTTTCTGCACACACTTTTCCATTCTTTGTGGAGATGGAAACCTTAACTCTGTCACCTGTTTTGATCAACAGAAGGAATTGATTACAAAGAATGGCGATCCACCTGCAGGGTAAAGTTATGGCAGAAGTGAAATGAAAACTCGTAATCTGAGGCCATGTGGTGGGGCTGGGTGGGGTGAGCTAGAAGGAGCCCTGGATCCTTGGCTTCTAGAAAAAAGAAGTGAAGGCTTTCCCTTTAATTTTCTTGGGTTGGGGATGGCGGGGAGAGAACTTCACCCTCCTGAAGGAGGTGTTGCTGTCTTCAGTCACGTTTTGAGATCTTTCATTGGCCGATGTGGTGGTGGGTGTAATGGCTGTGTTAAAAGATGGGATTGTCCTCTGTTCAGCTCCTCTGAAGCAATGCCTCTCTTACTACCAATTTCAGATGTTCTTTCTCCCCCCACAGAGTGAACTGCTAACCAGTTTAAGAAAGCCTGAGGCTGAAGACCTAGGCCAGCATTGTTCAAGCTTTGGCTGGGGTTCTTGCTTACTTTCTGGCTCTCTGGAAATTTGCATTGCCCTTTCTTCTCTTTGGAGCTATACAGTGTGAAAGCTTATGTTTGGGGGAAAGAACAGATGACATCAGGTCTCTCTCTGCTGTGATCCTAGGCAGAGCTCACTGAGACAGGATCTGTCCAGCCATTGAAGTACATTGTAGTTTAGGTGTTGAAATCCCAGTTAAAAACAAAGTGTTGTTTAACTTTGCATGTCATTTTTCTATGCATGTATTTATTCTGCGGGTCTCATCGAGGGATAAGACTACTCAAGGATAAAGTCTGCATATTCTAAAAATTTCTGGCCAAAACACTATCAACATATCTCAATAGACTATCATAATGATCATCCTTTTGAGGAAAAAAAAAAGAAGTGTCCATCATTTAAGCCAGGCAGTCGCCGGAATTCTGTTACAGCTTACTAAACTAAGGTAGCCAGGTGTGAGGCAACTAGGATCTGCTGAACCAGAGCCTGCTGAAACCCCTGGAACTAGCCAATCCTAAATCTGTTTACAGCCTCCCAGCTGGCTCAGCAGTAAAGAATCTGTCTGCCAAGCAGAAGACCTGGGTTCGATCCCTGGCTTAGGGAGATTCTGTGGAGAAGGGAATGGCAACCCACTCCAGTATTCTTGCTTGGAGAATCCCACAGACAGAAGAGCCTGGCGGGCTACAGCCAAGGGGTCACAGAGTCGGACACGACTTAGTGATTGAACAACAGCAGCAGCAGAAGCAAGCCTGTTTACCCTGCCTCATTCATTCCTTTCCACACAAACCACCGTAAAAGCTTTGTCCACATTTCCTTTTGCTCTCTCGCCTCCTGACAGACCCTGTCCCTCGGAAACTGTGAACATCAACCTGTCTTTTCTTTTTTATTTTTTTGGCCACTCCGCAGGGCATGTGGGATCCTAGTTCCCCAAGCGGGGATCAAACCCATGCTTGCCCCCTATATTGGAAGCGCAGGATCTTAACCACTGGATGGATCGCCAGGGAAGTCCCCAAGCTGCCTTTTCAGTGACAGTCATCTCCTGATCTGGTGGCCTGAGTACACCTCAATAATAATTAAAGCTACATTTTAGAACCAAGAGTTATACGTCAGTGGAAGATTGTAAAAGGCCACCAGGAGAAGGAAACACAAGACACTAGAATCTCAGAAGAGAAGAGAGAGTGTAAGCGTGCAGCTGGAGACGTCTGGGACACAGGCCAGGCGGGAGATGCCTGGACGACACGGCTGCCTTGTGTCAGCCACAGTCAGGGAGGGGAAAGACATTTGAAACATGCAGCTTAGGCTCAGAGGCAAAGTCAGCTTTTATGCTGGTTTTCCTGCTTTCCAGTTTGT
Source organism: Neotragus pygmaeus (assembly GCA_006410875.1). NCBI lineage: Eukaryota > Metazoa > Chordata > Mammalia > Artiodactyla > Bovidae > Neotragus > Neotragus pygmaeus. Next base: position 868,731 of record SJYV01032627.1, read on the forward strand.
TCTGTGTGATTTCCTGTTAAGTACATTTCTGTCTCCACACTTTGCAGTTCGAATGCTGACAGGAGAGTTGGAAGGCATATTTGCCCTGTACTTCAGATAGCCTGAGATAGCTAGGATAAAGCCAAGGTGGTGGCGGGCTAGAAAGAGGACCCCAGAAGAGGGGTGAAGCTTCTGCTGACGACGGAAGCTTCCAGCTGTCTGTCACTTCATTACACTTGCTATTCTCATCTTCTGAAGAATGAAATCTAAGCATGCTCTCTCCTGTTTATTTTTTTTTAAGTAAATTATTTATTTTATTTGATTTTTGGCTGTGCTGGGTCTGTGGTCTTTGTTGCTTCGAGGCTTTTTCTCTTGTTGCGGCGAGTGGGGGCTCCTTGGTGTGCGGTATGCAGGCTTCTCATCACCGTGGCTTCTCTTCTTACAAAGCACAGACGGGCTTAGTAGCTGTGGTGCATGAGCTTAGTTGCTCCTTGGCTTGTGGGATCTTTCCAGACCAGGGATCAAACCTGTGTGCCCTGCATTGGTAAACAGATCCTTATCCACTCCTGCACCAGGGAAGTCCTACTCTCCTATTTTAAACACTGCAGCTGTGACTGGCGCACATAGCGTGGCCAAGAGGAGCTACCCCATGTCCAAGGTCAGGGGCAGAAGCCGGGAGGACCCCATGCCCGAGGGGTGGCGGCCAAGAGGAGCTACCCCACGTCCGAGGTCAGGGGAGGCAGCTGGGAGGAGCTACCCCATGTCCAAGGAGCGGTGGCTGTGCTGGTGCAGGAGGGCCTAGAGGAGCTATTTCACGTTCAAAGTCAGGAGGGGAGGTGGTGAGATACCCCTCATCCAAGGTAAGAGAAACCCAAGTAAGACCATAGGTGTTGCAAGAGGGCATCAGAGGGCAGACACACTGAAACCATAATCACAGAAAACTAGTCAATCTAATCACACTAGGACCACAGCCTTGTCTAACTCAATGAAACTAAGCCATGCTGTGTGGGGCCACCCAAGATGGGCGGGTCATGGTGGAGAGGTCTGACAGANAAGAGGACAGCGGCTTAGCCCTCTTCCCCTGGGGGCTGCGGCACCTGTCGGCACCTGTGGGCAGGAGCTTTGTGGTCCAAAGGGTCAGCTCCAGCCGGGTGTCACCAGGGACTTGTGGTCACATCTGCGTGGGGACAGTGCCTGGCCTTGTATCTTCGCAGAGAAGCTAGCCTCAGCTAGTCCATTCCGTGACCCTTGTGCACCCTTGTGGGTGGACTAGCTAGAGAAAGGGATCCCTTCCTTGGGGTCTGTGACTTGGACCCCAAGCAGGAACCAGGGCTCGAGGTACACAAGGGCGCCACCCGGGCCCAGGCATGCATCTGGGTGGAGGGGCAGCTCGTATTTCCCCCGCAAAGTAGAGAGTAAACCGTGTCAGGCAGAGCCGTCCTCTTTTAATATCGAGCATTGAATTATTCAAAAGCGCTTTGATAGGGGAGCTGGTTTTCCTCACTCCTATTAATCAAATGGCCAAAGCATAAATTGGCTTTCAAAAGGTAGTTAGAAATGAATTTTATCCTTTAAAAAGGAAGAAGAAGAAGAAAAAAGATGAAGTGCCATCCACAAATCTTCACAATGGAATACCCAGGAAAGATAGACAGTCGTAATAAATAGTAAAACCTTTGTATCGATAATATGCCTGTCTGCAAGGGGTTCAAAGCCGCTTCCTGCATTTTTAAATGTACTCACGCCTCTCAACCTGTGTGTGAGATACGGTGTGCAGGTATCATCATTCCCATTATTAAAAGAACCGATTCAGAAAGATGGAATGCCTGGCATATGCTAATATAATACATCAGCATCTGAGAAAGATTAGATTTCAGCCACCCAACGGCCATTCCATGGTCGTATACAAGATCGTATAGCTGGAAATGACACGAAGTGGCAGAGCGGCAGTTAGGGTTTAAGACAAGCAAACGAGCGTTTTGGATGGCCATGCTTAGCAGCTGAGATGAGTGACACTTCATTTACTATTATTAATAAAATTCCGCCTTCCCGCAATCCCAGAGGCAGACTTGACCGCCCAGCCCGGGGCCGGAGCTGACTGGCTTCCAGCGAAGCAGGGCTCAGAGCCTCCAGCGTAAGCACATGACAAGCTGCTTCCCCATGAATAACAATACTTCTTTCACTGGGAGTAGACTGTCTTGGGGGAACTGTGCTAAGCCCTTCACCTTTCAAAACTCTCATGAGAACCTTGTGAGCAAAGTCTCATTGTCCACTTGGCGCACAGATGTTAAAGGGCCCATCTGAGCCCGTGCCGCTGCTTCAAGGGCAAAGCTGAGACTGGAACTCAGGGGCGCCTCTGACTCAAAAGACAGGGGTCTGAAGTACTCTGTAAAACGTAAGCATGGATTCTTCTCCGCATCCTTGCAAATGCTATCCTGCGCGTGCGCGCTCAGTTGTGTTCCAACTCTTTGCAACCCCGTGAACTGTAGCCTACCAGGCTCCTCTGTCCATGGGATTTTCCCAGCAAGAATACTGGAGTGGGTTGCCAATTCCTTCTCCAGGGGATCTTCCCGACCCAGGGATGGAATCTGCTGTCTCCTTTACTGCTGAGCCACCTGGGAAGGTTGTGTGAAGCCCACACAAATTGGTGAGGCCATCTGCTTTCCTCAGCCTACCCACTCACGTGGGAGATACGCTCACAGACACAAACCGAAATAATATTTTACCAGCCCTCTGGGCATCCCTTAGCCCAGTCAGGTTGACAGCTACTATTAACCATCACATCAGGTTAGTTCTCAGCCAACATTTTTGGAACAATCGACAAGATTCGACTACATAATATTAAAGTGCATCTCAGGCAATAAAGGTAGTTAGTACTCTGTGAAACAGCCGTTTCAAATGTGCCTGTGTGTGTGAGTAGGTGCACATACTCCTGGGTCATCAAGAAAAGCACTGATTCTGGGTACCCTCTGCCCCTCAGCTTCCTTGAGCTTCCCTTTCCCCCTCTCACAGCCACTTCAAAAAGCCCCCTGCATCCTGGAACACACCCTGATATGTGGTTTCGGAGACATGTTTGCTAAAGATTGGCAGCAAAAGCTAGAAATCTTCCTTTCGGCTCCATGTGCTGCCTGGGTTTTCGTTGATTTCATTTTTTGAATTACATGTGGACTTCACGCTGCAGGAGGAGCTGGTGGCAGGATCTCTGTGAGCCGACGTTGGTGACGCCAACCTGAGTCCACCAGCAGGTCTGGGGGGTGGGGTGCAGTCAAGAAGGAAGAGACACTAAATAATTAATAATTCAATGATTGAGGCTTGGAGAAAGCTTGGAACTTGCAAAAGTGGAGGAGAACTTTTAAACCTCTAAACCAAGGCCATCAGGGGCACCAACTTTGTTGAGTGAATTTATATCTGAGCTAAACTGGCTGAGAGCAAGAAACACACGGAGAATGTGATTCAAAGGTGTGTAGAGAGTGCCCCAAGTCTTTCTCCCCATTATAGACTGGCAAGTTTACCAGTACATGGGGACCTTCAGCGACCTGCACTGAAGTACAGACAGAAGTAGAAGGTCCCACTGGAAGGAGGGAGGCCGAGTCCAGACACACGCAGGTGTGTAAGAGGATATTCCTACCCACCGATCCCACTTTCAGAGTCCCCGAGCTGGCAGTAGGGAGAGAAATCAGAGAACAGCAATGTCGGGCAGGGGCTGGGTGTCCTGCTTCCCTCCCTCTGCCTTCATCTGCTCGGGCTGCCTAAGGAAAAATCGTGAACTGTGTGGCTTAAATCTTAAACAACAGACATTTATTTTCTCATGGATCTGGAGCTGGGGGTCTGAGATCAGGGGGCCAGTGTGGTCAGGGTCTGGTAAAAGTTCACTTCCTGGCTTGCAGCTGGCCGCCCACTCCCCAGGGAACCCACAGGGTGGAGGGAGAGAGAGCTCCGGTGTCTCTGCTTATAAGGCCATCAGTTCAATCAGATCTAAGCACCACACGCGTGACCTCCCGAGCCTTTATTCCTTCCACGAAGGCCATAGCTCCAAACAGTCACCCCGTGTTAGGGCTTCAACAAGTGAACTCAGCATGGGGTGGGGATAACAGTTCAGTCCTGGGGTCTCCCAGGTGGCGTTAGTGGTAAAGAATCCACCTGCCAATGCAGGAGATGCAAGAGACGCGGGTTTGATCGCTGGGTCAGGAGGATCCCCTGGAGAAGGTGATGGCAATCGGCTCCAGTATTCTTGCCTGGAAAATCCCACGGATGGAGAAACCTGGTTACAGTCCGTGGGGTCGCAGAGTCAGACACAACCGAATGACTGAGCCCAGCACTCTGCACAGCACAGTCCCCCCCAGAGCACGCCCATTTCAGCACATACCCTGACCCTACACTGACCCCCTGTCCTCCCTTCACGCTAGCCAAGACCAGAGGAGCCCTGCCAGCTGAAGGCAGGCATGATCCGGGGGCAGAAAGTAGTTACAGAAGTCAGAGCACCCCCACCTGCAGGGAAAGAGGCTCAGCCTGGGATGCTAAGGAGACTTACCTGATCATGTGGTGACCTTCCAGCTGGTTTCCCATCCGACCAGCCATCCGTTTGTTTTCCCCGTAACGAAGGTGGAAAATTCAAATAAAAACCCTCTCACATCACCCAGATCTCCAGAGGGTACAATTAATAGAGGTCTTTCGGTTTCTGACTCACATGTTTCGTGAATGCTTGCATTTTTAGCCAATGTGTTGAATGACTTTGTAATTTAAAAAAGTAACACTTTATAAAAACAGCACAAAAAAACACTTTATGAAAACACACAGTAATAACACAAGCGACTCACTGAGTAAATATGCAAGGGTGATGAAAGCCCTTGGCTGGCATTCTATAAAGGGCCATGAAAGGGTGGGATTTGCAGAAAGAAGTGCCTCCAAGGGGGCTCTTTTCCAGTCTACTACATGATTGCAGAGGGCAGAGTGAAAAGATCGTTTCTCTATGCCAAAAGAAGGTCAAGGAAACAAGTTAGCTGCGTGCGTAAAGGTAGTGATGCATCCCACCGCATCTAGAGCAGATGGGAGCCACGCTAGAAACTTCTAGAAGCTTCACAGCTCCTGGAAATTCCTGTCACCTGATTAGGTTGGGAGCTACCCACACCTGATTCCCTTCCCCACCCAGGGTGGTTGAAATCCATGCCTGCTCTCAACCGTGTCCTGAGTATAAAGAAAGCATCCTTTCTGTTTCAGACGCTGGGATCACAACTGCAGGCTGGAATGGTGAAAGGGCTTTATTAGAGCGCCAAGTGTGGGTAGCGGCAGCCGCTGGGCCCCGGCTTTATTAAACTGTAGCTCTTCCCCGCTGGCACCTTGTTATTGCCAGGGCTATTGTGAGGCTGAATGAGGAGCACGCGAGGCTAAGGGGAGAGTTTTAAAAAAGGAAAGATGAGCCCAGACACAGGAGGGGGTGCTTCTGCTTGTCAGTACACAGGAAAGCTTAGGACGGACAGTTGTGTGGCACGTCCACATGGTGGAGAGGAACTGGGTCTTGCTCGGCTGCATCCCACACTTGAGCCCCATGACTGGAGATGGGGTTCCCTTGTGGACTCCCTTGTGTGGCTTTAAGGGACCACCTTCCCACACTGTTTCTCTGTCCGGAGCTGTGCACTCTCCCAGCAAGGATGCCATCAGCACCCAGGCGGCCTGCTGGTTCCAGAGACGTTGTCCTGCCGGAGGAAACACTCCACTTTGCTGCTGTCAAGTCCCTGCCTCGCAACAGAGGCGAGGGCCCACCCGGGGTGCCAACCCAGGAGGGGAAGAGCTCTGTGATCCCTGAGAAGGACCCAGAGGGTTTTGCTCAGAGTCCTATGCTCTCTGCTTTTCGTTTGCTCTGGTCAGTGTGCCCGAGGAGCCTGTGCAACTGTGGACGGTGCAGGTCTGTCTGGTCTCAGCCACACAGAGCCGCCCTGGGCCCCATCTGTGGATGGGTCACCCCGCATTTGCCAGCCTTAGTGCAGAGAGAGCCCCGTCCCCACGCGGCATCACTGGTGACAACCCCAAGCCTTCCCTGACTGGAGAGAGGTCTCTGGAGCCTTAGGTGCCTGGACCATTCGTCTCCTACTCTCTGCCCATCTTTGTGCCTTTTCCTCCTCTGTCTCTTCCATTTTTCTATACAAAGAGAGGCCTCTAGTGGTACCTTTGTTGCAGCCCGTATCAGCCCCTTAGGGCATGTGTATAAGGAGGCGTCTCTTGAATTAGGGGAAATGTGAGCATTCGCTGTGTGACCTCGGATAAGTCCTTTCATCTCTCCAGGTACCACAACCACGAGATGAGAGAGTTGAGCCTGCTGGCATCTAAGATTCCTTCCAGCCTTAAGAACTCTGGCTGTGCGCCTGCAGAGACCCCGGGACCCCGCCCCTGCGCCTTTTCCATGGGAGCCACTGTGAGAAGCCCTGCTGTGGCTGTTCTGTTGAGAGTGGGGCTTTATCCCCCAGCTGCTCAGAGAAGAGCATTAAAAGCCCTTGCTCCCATTCTTCAGTTATTGTATTACTGTTTGTTTCACTTTTCAGGTCTATTAATATTTGCTTTATACATTTAGGTGGTCTTATGTTGGGTGCATTGGAGAAGGAAATGGCAACCCACTCCAGTGTTCTTGCCTGGAGAATTCTATGGATAGAGGAACCTGGCGGGCTATAGTCCATGGAGTCACAAAAGAGTCAGACACAACTTAGCAACTAAACAACCACAGCAATGTTGGATGCATGCGTGTGTGTGTGTGTGTGTGTGTGTGTGTACACACACGCACACGCGCTAAGTTGCTTCAGTCATGTCTGGCTCTTTGTGACCCCCTGGACTGTAGCCTGCCAGGCTCCCCTGTCCATAGAATTCTCTAGGCAAGAATACTGGAGAGGGTTGCCATGCCTTCCTAAAGGGGATCCTCTTGACCAGGAATCGAACCTGCATCTTCTCTGGCTCCTGCACTGCAGGCAGATTCTTTGCTACCGAGCTACCGGGGAAGCCCGCTGGGGGCGTAAATACTCGCGAACACTGATAGCCTCCTGCTGGACTGGCTTCTCCGCCGCGCTCTCTAATGTCTCTCTCTAATGGTCTTGGCTTAAAGTCTGCTTTGGATGACTCGCCTGGCTGTCCTCGCTTTTTCATTTTCATTTTTATGAAAATGTCAATGACACTCCGAGTAATTATTGATAGACATGTACTAGTTGCCATTTTGGTAATCGTTTTTGGGCTGCTTTGTAATTCCCTCATTCCTTTCCTCTTCTCTTGCTCTCTGTTTGTGATTGAGGGCTTTTTGTAGTGGTTTTCTTGTATTCCTTTCTCCTTATCTTTTGTGTATCTACTATGTTTTGCTTTGTGGTTGGTTACCATGAAGCTTACATAAAATACCTAAACACATGTTTATTCCAGTCTCTTTTAGGCCGATGATAGCCTAATTTCAAATGCATATTAAAGCTCTACAGTTTTACCCTTCTCTCCCAATTTTATGTTTTTGATGTCGTAATTCATAGCACATTATTACAGTTATTTTAAATAAATAACCATTGTGTAACCATTAACAAATTATTATACAGTTGTTTTTAATAATTTGGTCTTTTAACCTTCGTACTAGATTTATAAGTGATTTAGCCACCACCATTACAACATGAGAGTATTCCAAATTTAACCATTTTTTTAACCAGTGGGATTTATACTTTCATATGTTTTCCTGTTACTAATTAGCACCCACCTGTTTCAGCTTGAAGACTCCGCGTTAACATTTCAAGTAAGACCGATCTAGCGGTGCTGAACTATTTCTTTGTTAACTATAATTTTGTGAGTCTCATGGATACAAAGCCTCATTGACTTTCAGAGCAAGGTTCTTTGGGGGCCCATCCCTCAAGGGTGTTTCCCTGGTAGCTCAGATCATAAAGAATTTGCCTGCAATGTAGGAGACCCAGGTTCAATTCCCTGGGTTGGGAAGATCCCCTGGAAGAGGAATAGCAACCCACTCCAGTATTCTTGCCTGGAGAATCCCATGGACAGAGGAGCCTGGGCGGGGCTACAGTCCATGGGGTCACAAAGAGTTGGACACTACTGAAGTGACTTAGCACACACACCTTCAGGTGGGAGTCTCCAATCTGCGGGCCCTCGATGTTGGGTCTTTTGCTCCTTGGAGAGAATTTGGAGTCGTGAGTCCCCCACTCCCATCAACTGTATGCTGCTGTGCCAAAGGCAATGGCACCCCACTCCAGTACTTTTGCCTGGAAAATCCCATGGACAGAGGAGCCCGGTGGGCTGCAGTCCATGGGGTCGCTAAGAATCGGACAGGACTGAGCGACTTCACTTTCCCTTTTCACTTTCATGCCTTGGAGAAGGAAATGGCAACCCACTCCAGTGTTCTTGCCTGGAGAATCCCAGGGACGGGGGAGCCTGGTGGGCTGCCGTCTCTGGGGTCACACAGAGTCGGACGCGACTGAGGCGACCCAGCAGCAGCAGCAGTGCCAAAAGTGGGGTTTCAGGCAAGAGCGTGGCTGAGCCTTTCCGCTTGTTTTGATGTGGGGGTTTTCTCATTCACCTCCTGTGTAGGGTCACTCAGCTGTATCTGGGTTTCTTCACTGGGAATTTTCCATGTGTAGCTATAGGTGTGGTGTGTCCAAGGGAGAAGGTGAGACCTGCAGGCTCCTGTGTCATCACCTTGCACTGGAATTCCATTTCATACTTTGTTAAGCTGTGAGTGAGTCTAGGTCTCTGGATGTGCTTTATACACTGTGAAAGGCTCAGCAGAGGAGGGAACACGGAGACATCATGGTTTCTCCAATAAGGTGTGTGGATCTCCGCGTCCTGTTGCATCGTCCCTGAGAGTGCTTGTCAGAGTGCTCGGCTGCTGCCCACTCGCCATTACGCAAGTGTGCCCTCTCTGCCCAGCCCTCACCACGCCTCCCCTCTCTGCCCAGCTCTCACCGCGCCTCCCCTCTCTGCTGCTAAATGCTCCCTCTGCTCTGTTTCTAAATGTTTATTTTCAAACCCATGTTCCCAAACGGGAATGATTTAAGCAGTTGCAGAAGGTGACAACTTGGGGGTGAGGGAGGGATGTGTTGAGCTGGGGCTGGTGGCTCGGGCATGCCTCTGGTGGCACTGGGAAAGGGAGCCAAGCTGCTGGGGGTTTGCCCCAGGGGGCCCATCTGCGGAGCTGCTGCTGCTAAGTCACTTCAGTCGTGTCCAACTCTGTGCGACCCCAGAGACGGCAGCCCACCAGGCTCCTCCGTCCCTGGGATTCTCCAGGCAAGAACACTGAAGTGGGTGGCCATTTCCTTCTCCAATGCATGAAAGTGAAAAGGGAAAGTGAAGTCGCTCAGTCCTGTCCGACTCCCAGTGACCCCATGGACTGCAGCCCACCAGGCTCCTCCATCCATGGGATTTTCCAGGCAAGAGTACTGGAGTGGGATGCCATTGCTTTCTCCCACCCTCAGAGCAGGGCTCCACATTGCAGTCTTTCCCCTGATCCTCTTCTGGCTCAGGGCCCTAGAGAAGACACGGGACCATGAGAGCTTGGGGGAGAAGTCTCTCCTGGATCAGGACTGAACAGGGCCGCTCCTGGAGCCAGACATGCCCCCCACAACCAGAGCCAGCCCTGGAACCCCAGGGCCTTATCTCAGCCTCCTTGAGATTGGTGGTGAGCAAGGTGTATGTTCTGAGACCTAGGCAGATGGAGACCTTGAAACCACAAGTGAAATCATGACAAAAGTGAGAGGGAAAAGGAAATGAGCTGAAGGAAGGGAAAGAACGCCAAGCACAGAAGCTGGGAGGAGAGGGCGGTTCATATTAAAGAAGCCTAAGAACAGACGGGCATGACTTGCTTTGGTGTGGGGATGTATCCCCTCTTCGTCAGAATGTGATGCTGTCAGACAGCGTGCTTCTAGGAACACCCGTCTTTTAAACCCAACAGGACATGTGTTTCCACAGTGTCTTTTTCTCTCCTAGTCTCACTGATTATTCATGGAGCTCCTAGTGGGTGCCAGATAGTGCCAAGCAGTTGATATCATCAGAGTAAACCGTCAAAAGTTTAGTCACTCAGTCATGTCCGACTCTTTGCAATCCCATGGACTGTATGTAGCTCACCAGGCTCCTCTGTCCTTGAAATTGTCCAGCCAAGAATACTGGAGTGGGTTGCCATTTCCCTCTCCAAAACCTTCATAAAATCTTGTGAGACAGACACTATTATCCCATTTTAAAGGTGAGAAAAACGAAGTTCAGAAAAGGTAATTGTCTTGGGCAGGCAGCGGGGACAGCTGGAATTGGAGACTCTTTTTCCGGAGTTCTTGATCCTTCTATTTAAGTGTATTGTCCCTCTTCCTTTGCTCTCTTTCCCTGCTAATTGGCAAAAGGTCATGATGATCATCACTTTCTCTTTTTTTAAAGGATTCTTTAAAATTATATGTGTTCATTTGGCTGCGCTGGGTCTTAGGTCACACGGGATCTTTGATCTTCCTTGAGGCATGTAGGATCTTTGGTTGTGGCTTGGGAGCTCTTAATTGCATCATGTGGAATCTAGTTCTCTGACCAGAGATCGAATCTGGGGCCCCTGCATTGGGAGCACAGAGTCTTAGCCACTGGGCCATCACTGTCTTTCTTAAACTAATAAGATTTGCAAGTGCACACTCAAAGTTTGTTCATTCAGTAAAGACTTAATTGAATTACTACTGTGTGCCAAGCAACATGGCTTCCCTGGTGGCTCAGTAGTAAAGAATCTGCCTGCCAAGCAGAAGTCACGAGTTCAATCCCTGGGTGGAGAAGATCCCCTGGAGAAGGAAATGGCAACCCACTCCAGTATTCTTGCCTGGAGAATTCCATGGACAGAGGAGCCTGGTGGGCTACAGTCCATGGGGTCACAAAGAGTGGACATGACTTAGCGACTGAGAATGCATGCATGCCAAGGAGCACACCGGCATGAAGACATGTGAGCCACGCAAGAACCCCAGGAAATGCACTTCTCCCCAGGTAGTGTCTTCTCCTGATGTACTGCATCGCTGCTTCTGGTAGGGCNTGACTTAGCGACTGAGAATGCATGCATGCCAAGGAGCACACCGGCATGAAGACATGTGAGCCACGCAAGAACCCCAGGAAATGCACTTCTCCCCAGGTAGTGTCTTCTCCTGATGTACTGCATCGCTGCTTCTGGTAGGGCCTCAGGATGTAATCTGAACAAGTGCAGGCCAGGAAATTTAGAGCTGCAATTCCTTTCCTGTACCATCAGAATCATGTGGGTTTCTTAGAAAAATAACTTGTAGATGAAATACATATATCTTCAGTGGCTGGAAACCTGGGTCATGGTACTAGCATCACTATGCCCAGGTAAGCTGTGTGACTCCCTGGGCCTCAGTTTCCCCATTTGTCCAACCAGGGCTTGGACCACATGATCACTATGTGCTTCTCAGCTCTAACATTTCATCAACTTAACCAAGTTCTCCACTTCAATGCACTGTCCAGGTGAATGAATCCTGAGGCCCATTTTGAAAATGTGAGCTGTTGGCAAGTTTTTCTTATCCCTAAGCTTTAGGTTCTCTTGGTGACATACAGCTTCATCAGTTGGTTTCGTTTCTGCACCTCTCTGAGTCCTTTGTCATTTGCAGATGCTTTATCTTTGTCATGGTTACCAACATTCACTTCCATAAGAGAGAGGCACATACCCCAAATCTAGAAGTATACTTAATTAGGAGCTATATGCTTTCCTCGGAAAGCAACCTAAAGTCAAGAAACTGCTAATGGAGTCCTTCTTTCAATGTAGCCAAACCACTTGCATTATTATAAAGAGAGAATAAAAAGTAGAGGCAACATATTTTTGTTTGCCTGATCTGCATTTTTATATAATCAGATTACTTTCACGTTAGATGCAAGAACAGAATTTAAAAGTCTACTCAAGTTGGTACAGTTTGTTTAAGACAGGGGCCAAACGCAATTTCTTTTTTTTTTTTCCTAGAAACTTTAAAAAACTCATTTCTCTCTTCCTGGTGATTTGCTGACTATCAATGGCGATACGTTCTATGCCAACTGTATATGTCATACAGATTTAATCCTTCACCAGTCCCTCCAGAACAGCTATTGCTGTGCTCAAGGTGTGGATGGGGACACTGGAGTTCAGGGAGAGTACCTCATCTATGCAAGTTCATTTGGATGAGGAGTGGGAGATGTAGGGTTCAAGTTCGGTTCAGTGTAAGCCCAAATGGTTACACTTTCTCTGCTTGGAAGGGAGAGTATCCATACTCAGTCACTGCCTGGAAGCCTGAGAAAAGTGGACAAAAATCCAGATGATTTAAAACACAACCAGAAATTAGCAAGAGAAAGTGGCTCTGTAAGGCTTTTCTGCAAAATAAGAAGGAAGAGTAGGCTAATCTCAGCCTGGTACACTTTTATATGAATTAGTAAAATGTACCCCTTCCTGGCTCCCAGGTGGCTCAGATGGTAGAGAATCTGCCTGCAACTGGGGAGACCTGGGTTCTATCCCTGGGTCAGGAAGATCTTCCGGAGAAGGGAATGGCTATCCACTCCAGTATTCTTGCCTGGAGAATCCCATGGACACAGTCCATAGAGTCGCAAAGAGTCAGACATAACTAAGCGCCTAACACGTCCACTTTCATTTCTTCCTGGAGGCAGGTACCCCCACATGCCAGTGGCTTGTTGCGTGCAGGGGGATGACCTTCCATCCCTCGTATAGGGGACCCTGGCCTAGGGGACACTTCAGACATCACTACTCTGTGGACGGAGAAGGGGAGGTACCATTAAGCAGAGAGGGGCCAAGGGTCACCAGGAGGGTCTCGAGATGTTGGAATGGCTGGCGACCAGAGAAAGATGGCCGTATTTATTTCATGATCTCCAAACATTTATACTTCTCACTCTTTCTTTTACTTTGCAAGTAGTTTAGAGGGCAGAGGGAAACTCTTCTTATGGTTGAAGAGGTTTAGCTTCATTTCCAGATGCCAAGTCAGTTAAAGTGTGACCACGCTTCCCAGAAACGGTCGGGCTAAAAGCCAGGGCAGAAGTAGCACACGGTTCTTCTTGTTACTAAATTGTCCCAGCAAAAGTTCAAGGAGTCTTGGAGGCATTCCCTTCTGATAACTAGGCTGCTGGTCTGACAGTCTGTGCCTGTGACTGTCTGCTGTATCTTGGTTTCTCCTCCTCCTCTGCTTTCTTTAGCTACTCTACATCTCTGTGCAGTCTGTGATGCTTGGCCTTTAATTAATAATAGTAATAATAAATAATAACAATGCAAAGATGGAGATGAAGAAGGCTGAGGAGGAAGGGAAAAAAAATCACATGGACTAAGATAACCTAGTGTGAAAATGTTAGTTGCTCAGTTGTGTCTGACTTTTTGCGACCCCGTGGACTGTAGCCCCCCAGGCACCTCTGTCCATGGGATTCTCCAGGCAAACAAGCACTGGAGTGAGTTGCCATTTTCTCCTCCAGGGGCTCTTCCTGACCCAGGGATCCAGCCGTGTCTCCTATGTCTACCTCGTCTTGGCAAGTGGATTCTTTACCTTTGCGCCACCTGGGAAGCCCCTTGACACTAATAGGTATTTCATAAGTGTTTGTTTCAGGAATAGGTGAATTAAGTTGTACATTGGAAAAAATACCTGAATCTTGTTGCAAATGTGAGGGAAAACTGTGAGAATGTGTGTGTATGTGTGTGTGTGTTTGTGTGTGTGTGTGTGTGTTTATGTGTGTGTGTGTGTGTATGTGTATGTGTGTACAGTGTGTGTATATGTGTGTGTGTGCGTGTGTGTGTACAGTGAAGGGATGGTAGGGAGAGGCAGCAGAAGGGGAGAGATATGGAATCTGAGAGGAAGTGGGCCCATCTGTCTGCTCGAGGAACACTGCCTGTAAATCAGAGGGAGAAAATCATTGATGACTTTTGCCATCAAATTGGGATGTGGGGAAAACCTCAAAGTCATTCAGTGAGGAGGGTGGCTGAGATGGGGGCATACCTCTGTCCACTGCAAGAAACACCCCCCCTGCCAGTTTTGGAGGGAGCTCATCAATTTATTCCCTCCCTTCCCTGCTAGCAAAGGCTCTTGCCTACTTCTCTGGGTCCCAGATCATCAGAGAAATAACCTGGGCCAGGGGTGGTAGTCAGGGGCGTGGGGATGTGAAAGCCTTCTTTCTCCATCTTCCAGCTTTCCTTACTGTTAAATTGTGGATTGAGAGTGGTTTTAAAAATTCATATAACAATTAAAATAAGATACTTTTAAAAAGCAAATGCCAGCAAGGAGTATTGGTGTACTGGCTCACTCTCTCTCTCTCTCTGCCATCTCCTCCCTTCTCTTCTTCTCTCCCCTCTCTATGCCCCTATGCATATCATGTATCCCATTTATTCCAGTTCATCTATGGTCCGAGTAAGCTGTTTGTGACGAAGCTGGAGCCCTTCTTCTGGAATGTGTACCTCGGGTGCTGCAGGGCAGAGGTCCCAGCCTTGTGGGCACTAATGGCTGGTTTCATAGAAGATCATTTTTCCATGAACCGGTGAGGCCGGGGATGGTTTTGAGGTGATGTCATAGCTCAGTTAATAAAGAGTCTGCCTGCAATGCAGGAGACCTGGGTTTGGTTCCTGGGTCAGGAAGATCCCCTGGAGAAGGAAATGGCAACCCACTCCAGTATTCTTGCCTGGAGAATCCCATGGACAGAGGAGCCTGGCAGGCTACAGTCTGTGGGGCCTCAAGAGTCGGACACGCCTTAGCGACTAAAGAGAGAGAGAGAAGCACAGTGCATTTATTGTGGGCTTTATTTCTATTATTATCACATCAACTCCACCTCAGATCAGCAGGCATTAGATCCTAGAGGTTGGGGACTCTGCTGTAGGGCACACCCAGAGAATGGATTAATCAGTCCCTTAAACCCATCTGTCATGACAGAGGCTTAATTGGGAGGTGAACTTCACAAAAGGAGACTTCAGATGGAAGGAGCGGTGGGAAGAGGTGGCAAGGGACCAGCACCCCAGATAGTGAAGGCAGGAGCTGTGGACCTCTCCCTTCAGGAAAGAAGCGGCAGGCCTGCAGGGGCGACCCGATGCCAGACCAGAGGGGAGAAGAGTTCTGCCCCTGGGCGTCTGGGACAGGACGGCAGCTCTGAGGGACCATGTCTGGCCATACTGGTGGCAGGATGGGGGTGAACCATCCGCAGGAGGGCTCTGAGAGGGGCAGATTACATGAGGATAAAATAAGCATCTCCATGTGAAATCCAGCTAACTTTCAGATCCCTCTCCAGGACACCCTTCAATAATAGCTTTGGGGAAAAGAAACAGAGAACTAGGTCCTGCCACCTCTCTCATTATACTCACGGCCCTTCCTGTCACTTTTGGAAAAACAAGCAAATTAGTTTTGCCAGCAAATTCCATTAAATTAGGCACATTTCATTTTTGCGAAGTTGGAAATTCAAAAATTGGTTTTGGATCCACAAGCCAAGATCTTATAAGCCAAGGGCAAGATCATCTTCTTACAAAACCCTGATTTTCCCTTCCTTGGTGTTTCTCTTCTAGGAGATGGTATGACAATTCTAAGCCACTCTGTTAAACTTTCTTTCCATAGAAAGTTTATTCATCTACCAAAGTTACTCAACTCATTCTCTAGGGAATTAAGGCCAGAGGGGGACAGGAATGGTGAGTGCGAGTTGGATTTATCACACCCATATTCATGTGTGTGGCGGCCGTGTCTCCCCTCCAGCACGTGTGTACCTTAGTGACTGTGTCATGCTCATATTTATGGGGACCTGGTCACGTGGGAAGCACTCAGTGACCAGCACACAAAAAGCGCAACAGTTCTAGGGCAATTACAGGGCTTCTGGCACAACACGACATATACACACTAAATCTCTCCCGGTGTTTTGAGTGGCTTCGAACATTTTATAATACTGCTACTCAGAGCTGTTTCTTCATGTAAGCACAGAATTATAACATCCTGCCTCCTGATTTGCTGTACAGTAAAATTACCTTAATTGGGCCCAGCATTTTGGAATTTGTATTAATTAAGGCACGTGATCTTATTGGGTAAGAAGTTTGAATGAAGGGTTGTAATTTAGAAATCTGTAAGTTTATGAGATCTACACTTCTTACACAATGTTTGTACAAATGAAATCCTAGATTCATTTAGCTAATTTTCCTTATTAGTACCCCATTCATTTCTGAGTTTATAGCAAAAAAGAAAAAAGAAGAAAGAAATACTGTAACATAATTATTAGTATTTCTTTAAACAAATCCTAGAGGAAGAATGTTTTTTAAAAATTAATTCAAATGAGGCTCACACTCTCCCATTTCTCAAAATAATAAGAGATTTTACTCTATTTAATTCCAGTTCCTCAGCAGCTCTCTTTATCTATGTGAGAAGAAAGTTAGTGAAACCTTGGGGAGGAGACGTGGTGGTTCAGAGTGACAAAGCTGAAGTCCCATGTTTCTAGGGGCTGTTTAGTAGGTGCCATTTCTTCCTCCGGACCTACTATAGCCAAGAATCATGTCACCTTTGCTGACTACAGCTTACCCTTGATCGTTACACATGTTCGTTTCCTGGCCTGGTTTTCCTACAGCAACCAAAAAAAAAGTGGGATTGTCACCTTCCTTTTCCCACAGCTCAGGAATCTGGACACATTTTGATGAGGCTTTATCTAAGGGGGTGGGTACGGGTATAAGGAGATGTCATAAAGGAAAGCCTCGCCCACCACCAGAATCTCCCCTTTGGCTCACCTCCTCTGGGAAGCCTTCCTGGGACCCTTACCAGGCCTGCATGAGTTGTTTTTGCTCTCCTGGTACACTTAGGAGCAACATGCAAAGAATAGGAGTTTTAGAGCCTCACAGCCCAAGCTGGGATCCCAGGGCTTAGAAACCTGTATATAAGTCAGGAAGCAACAGTTAGAACTGGACATGGAACAACAGACTGGTTCCAAATAGGAAAAGGAGTACATCAGGGCTGTATATTGTCACCCTGCTGATTTAACTTATATGCAGAGTACATCATGAGAAACGCTGAGCTGGAGGAAGCACAAGCCGGAATCAAGATTGCCGGGAGAAATATCAATANCTGATGCTGGGAAAGATTGAGGGCAGGGGGAGAAGGGGACAACAGAGGATGAGATGGCTGGATGGCATCTCCGACACGATGGACATGGGTTTGGGTGGACTCCGGGAGCTGGTGATGGACAGGGAGGCCTGGCATACTGTGATTCATGGGGTCGCAAAGTTTGACATGACTGAGCGACTGAACTGAACTGAACCTTAGGCAAGGTCTCTGAGTCTCTTTCAGTTTCTTTCCTTAAACAAAGGGGATAATAAAACTTACTGGAGGGTTTTGTTCTTGTTTTTTAGATGCTCAGTCATCTTCTACTCTTTGCCACTCCATGGACTGTAGCCCGCCAGGCTCCTCTGACCATGGGATTTCTCCAGGCAAGAACACTGGAGTGGGGTGCCATTTCCCTCTCTAGGGGATCTTCCCTACCCAGGGATTGAACCCTCATCACTTGTATCTCCTGCATTGCAGGTGGATTATTTCCCACGCACTACCTGGGAAGCCCTATCCGAGAGTGGACGGAGGATTAGAGATAATTTGCTTTAACGTACGTAGTACCAGAATAGATAATACTCAAAAATGGTAACTCTTTTTGTTTTGACAACACTTCCACATTGTCCTCTGATCATGTTTACCTATCTGGCATCTCCTTAGGACTGTGAGCTTTTCTAGAAGATATTTCTCTATCCCTAGACGCTGAGACAAAACCTGGCATGGAGGGGATATTATATGAATGTATTTTGGATGAGTGAATAAATGAGTCCATGAGAATGCCTGGATACATCTTTAATAGCCTGATTTGGTTCATCCATCATGGAGCAAACTTATTTCTTGAAACACATTGATAAAGAATCTGCCTGCCAATGCAGGAGATGAAAGAGATGAGGGTTCAATTCCTGGGTCAGGAAGATCCCTGGGATTAGAAAATGGCAACTTGCTCCAGTATTCTTGTCTGGAAAATTCCATGGGCAGAGGAGCCTGGCAGGCTACAATCCATAAGACCACCAAGAGTCAGACACAACTGAGTGACTGGGCATACACACACATATTTGAGATGAGGCTATTTATTCTAAACAGTAAGGAAATCAGTAAAAAGGAAAAGAACAAAGTAAAGAAACTGGATTGAACATTTTGGTTCTTAAAAATGGAGCATGCCCATGGATCATTATAAAACTCAGTATATGAAATCAAGAGGTAACTGGCCGTGTCACAGGCTAGAAAACGCACATTGTGTGCTTTCAAATGATGGGTGTAAAATGAAAAACTGGAACATGGCAGGTTTTTCCCTCCACCTCAACCTCCAGCACCTCTCATTTATCGGCAGGATGATCACTATTTTCCTTCTAGGTACCACTCATGGGGAGCATTGAGATCTTACAGAAACTTGCAGAATGAACAATTGTTGGCATCTCCTTGGGAAGAAAAGAAAAAAGCCAAAGCTTTGATAGATTTTAAACTGCAGCCCTCATGGGATGCTCCAAATGGCTCATAAATACAGCTAGTAGAATATTGCCTATGTGTATTTTCCACTTACACTCACCTTTGAGTTCTGCTCTGGCCCCTTGAGAATCAATACACACAATAACAGAATTGCTGATGTATTAATCTTTTCTGCTGATCTAAGCACCTTTTTTTTTTTTTTATCCCCTCTGCCAAAGTGGGAATACGGATGAGGGAGGAAGTAAAATCTAGACCATTCTGAAAGTAATGGGGGGGGGAATTTAATTTCCAGACTTCAGGAAATACACTCTTTCTTTTTTTCTAACCTCACTAAGGCATCCTGATGGCGTGCCCTGGCTGGCCCAGAGCCAAGGTCTTCAGTTTAAGCCAGAGATCTTCAGATGATCACAACCATCCTCTGTCTTTTTTGGTGACCTTCCTAAGACAAAGCCAACCCTCCAGATCACATCTGGGCCAGAAGTCATACTAAGCCTCTTTCTCCAGAGCTGTAGCCTGTGCCCAAAGGGTTTCATGACCATTTCTGTAGCCTCGCATGGCAGTTTTTGGGGTCGTGAGAACTTTCATTTGTGAATATATTTCATCAGGGGGAACTGGTGGTGAACATCCACAGGTGGGGAAGGAAGGAAGAAGATTCCTACTGGAGATGAGTCTGAGAAGGAGAACATCGTAACCTAAATTCTCAGCATGAAATGAGTAGGGTCATATTGTGCTAGGAGGCATCAGAGGCAGAAACAAAGGACCAGGGGAACTGGTTCTGCTGCGGCCTTGATTCTGCTGCAGCTTCTCTTAGAGATGAAGAGACTGACAACCACTGGAGAGGGGAAAAAATCAGCTCCTTTATTTATTTTTTGTTTTGCTTTTGTTTCTCTTCCTGCTCCTTAGTACACTGGTAAGATTCTGACCCAACAGATAAACAGATGAAAGGTATACAATGTCCTCCACCTCAGTGTGAGGCGAGAAGTCAAAGGGCAGGGGGCAGGGAGCATGGTTTGAGGGTAAGAGAGTGCTGGGCTTAAGTGGCAGGACCTTTGCTTCTTGGGTAAATGGCTTCACCCTTAGGATCCAGGATCCTCCTCTCAAAAATGGCAACAATCTTATCAGCTTCTGCCATGTAGGGAAAGGTGGATATCTTTTCCCTCTGACTTTCTAGGCTCTTGGTTCAGTTCAGTTCAGTTCAGTCGCTCAGTCGTGTCTGACTCTTTGTGACCCCATGCATCGCAGCACGCCAGGCTTCCCTGTCCATCACCGTCTCCTGGAGTTCACTCAGACTCACATCCATCGAGTCTGTGATGCCATCCAGCCATCTCATCCTCTGTCATTCCCTTCTCCTCCTGCCCCCAATCCCTCCCAGCATCAGAGTCTTTTTCAGTGAGTCAACTCTTCACATGAGGTGGTCAGAGTACTGGAGTTTCAGCTTTAGCATCAGTCCTTCCAAAGAAAACCCAGGACTGATCTCCTTCAGAATGGACTGGTTGGATCTCCTTGCAGTCCAAGGGACTCTCAAGAGTCTTCTCCAACACCACAGTTCAAAAGCACCAATTCTTCAGTGCTCAGCCTTCTTCACAGTCCAACTCTCACATCCATACATGACCACAGGAAAAACCATAGCCTTGACTAGAC
>SJYV01032627.1:889260-904702 GCA_006410875.1 Neotragus pygmaeus
CTAGTCAAGGCTATGGTTTTTCCAGTAGTCATGTATGGATGTGAGAGTTGGACTGTGAAGAAGGCTGAGCACCGAAGAATTGATGCTTTTGAACTGTGGTATTGGAGAAGACTCTTGAGAGTCCCTTGGACTGCAAGGAGATCCAACCAGTCCATTCTGAAGGAGATCAGTCCTGGGTTTTCTTTGGAAGGACTGATGCTAAAGCTGAAACTCCAGTACTCTGACCACCTCATGTGAAGAGTTGACTCACTGAAAAAGACTCTGATGCTGGGAGGGATTGGGGGCAGGAGGAGAAGGGGATGACAGAGGATGAGATGGCTGGATGACATCACTGACTCGATGGACGTGAATGTGAGTGAACTCCGGGAGTTGGTGATGGACAGGGAGGCCTGGCGTGCTGTGATTCAAGAGGTCGCAAAGAGTCGGACACAACAGAGCGACTGAACTGAACTGAACTGAACTGAACTGAACCCCATGGAAGGGCAGGGTCTTCTGGTCAGATTTACCAGCTCTAAAGAAACTTCAGTGGTTAAAGAAAGAAAGTCTAAGAAAATAAAGTTTAATATTCTGAATTAAGGCCTGGGTTATAATCTATATTCAACTGATAGTCTGCTAATAGAGATACTTGGTCTATTGTAAAGCTTGAGGCTGCATGGACCAGCACCAGAGCATCTTGTCAGTCAGCCAAGTCCTTGCCACTCAGAGAATGGTCCCCAGACCAGTAGCATCAGCATCACCAAGGAGTCTGTTAGAAATGTAGGCTCTTGGGCCTCATCCACACCTATTGTATCAGAATCTGTATTTCACAACATTCCCTGGTGATTCATAAGCATATTAAAATTTGAGAAGTATTGATAAGTAACTTGGTCATTAACAGCTGGGAGAAATGTCAAAGCTAGTTTCCCCAAACCAGATGGGGATACAATTTATAACTCATTTTCAAGTGTCAATGATTTACTCTGGAGTTGTTAACATAGATGAGTACTGTATTCTTTAAGGAGGCAACTCAAAGAAATTTCTGTCTTGCCTCTTATAAAATTAGCGTATTTTTGTATTATTTTCCCTTCAGATTGAGGGGGTGAGGGGAGTAGAAGCCTTTTTTCTGTTTTATCTGCCTCTGGCTTGAAGTGAGTATGTAAAGGGCAACGGAGAAAGTCATCTTAAATTATCGACATCTCTGAAAAGTAGTGATTTCATCTTCTGTGGTAGGACTGGGTCAGCTCTCATCTTGCTCGAGCCATTTGTTCAGGACCAGAGGTTCCTGAACTAGAAATAGATAAGTATAATCGGCAGAATGGATTAGATCCTGAGGAAGCCATTATCATGGAGTGTCAGTGAGTAAAATTAACATGTATTTTTAATAAGTCTGTAATTACTTATTCTACAATAGACCATATGGTCTGTTCACTTTCATGGACTCAAACACTTAAGCCTTCAAATGCCGTTTAGTTTTACACACACACACACACACACACACACACACGCGCGCGCGCGCGCGCGCACACACACGCACGCGTGCACGCACACACACACACACACACACACACACACACACCCCTCTTCCCTGCAAAGAAAACAAAAGAATCACTTTTCAAGCTCCACAACTTTCCTTAAGGAGTAAAAATTCAAATTGCTGTCAAAGCCAGGACTTTTACACCTGTGTCTAGAAGGCGGAGTGAGGCGTCTTGTCTTGTACCTTGTGCCTCAGGCCTTCTTTTAATTTGTTGACTCAATAGTCTGAGCTGAGGGCAGTCAGGTTGTGCTAAGTTTTCAGCTGTTGGTATTGATTTCCTTGTTTTTGTGAATTTTTGTGTCAGACCTGGCATTGTTATTTAAATGGATCATTGAGTGTTTTTCGATTAGAATTCCATTAAATTGAGAAACAAAGAACCCTCTGCTACCCTCAAGAAGAAAATGCCTTCATTTCCCCCTCTTCTAGATTGCAAGTATTTTTTTAGTCAGGTCTTTTTATGATAGTCTCATGAACATACTTTCAGAGACGCGTGCATTTTATGACTTCACTTGGGTCTTTTTAAAACTGCTGATTAAGCAATACCCCTAACTTTTTTTTTTTCCTTCTCTAAAAGGCTGCAGGAAGTCTCATCTTGCTATCATTGCCTTACAAGGGGTCCACAAAAAATTGCTATCTTGCAACACATTCTGAAGAATGGGGTAATAAATGCCGGCCTTTAGGGGGACTGATCAGTTTAAGATGCTAGTGTATTTTGAAAATTCACTAACTGAATTTTTAAAAATCAAGCTGATCACCAAGGACAATTTCACCTTTTAAATAAATAAGAGATGTAGATTTGGTTGAAGAATGCGATGTGGATTACCCAGGCCCACAGCCTGTTTAGGGCAGTCCTTGAGCTGGAAATTTAGAACTTCAGTCCTTGAGTTGGAAATATCTGCAATTTGGAAAGACACATAGCAGAGAAGACTTGGGAGTCGAGGCTCCACTTGCCTTTCTAAAATTTTTAACTCAGTGCTTTCAACAATCAAGAAAAGGGGTTTCAGGGCTTCCTGGGTGGTCCATAGTGGTAAAGAATCTCCCTGCCAATACAGGAGACACAGGTTCGATCCTGGATCCAGGAAGATCCTACATGCCATGCAGCCACTAAACCTGTGCGCCACAACTATTGAGCCTGCGCTGTAGAGCCCGGGGGTCCAAACTACTGAGCCCATGGCCACAGCTACTGAAGCCCAGGCGTCTTCAGCCCCTGCTTCACAACAGGAGAAGCCACTGCAAGGAGAAGCCCAAGCGCCGCAACTCAGGGTAGCTCGCACTGGTCACAGAGAGAGAAAAGCCAGCGCAGCAAAGAGCCAGCATGGCCAAAAATCAATAAATAGAAATCAGTATTTTTAAAAGGGGCGCTCAGACTTAGGACTTAGGCCGTCCTGTTGTAATCTCTCCGTTCTCATGGAACCGCATGCAATCACTGGGTAGAAAGAGGGGCTAAAGATCCCTGTGCCATGCCCTGCACGGGAAGCCCTGGGACCCTGCTTCTTGGGTTTCGTCTCTCTGTCCCCAGCACATGGGCAAGTCCAGGACTCAATGTGTCTGTTATTTGTGGAGCAGCTTGAGAGTCAAAGCTGCAACCTTAGATGAGCACCTCCCTCTGGGGATCACCTGACTCTAACCGGAGCTTCTAACTAGACACCTGGTTCTTCCTTCACGTTTGAGAGAGGGGCTTCAGCAAACCAGCAGAGAGCTAGATGCGTATCCTCTGCAGCTGGGAACTCACAGAGGATTTATGCCAGATTCATCCCTGGGGAGAGCATCAGTGAGCCACAGTCACCAGTCGCAGGACGAAGTTGCCTGTATCCTAGGGACCCGAGATGCAGCCCAGTTTGGTACTATTGGCCAGGGCTGTTGTAGACAGTATACTTAAGAGTCAAGAGGAGAGAATGTCTGAGAGTGCCCTTAAGAAAGTCAACTGAAAACACCTATGGTCCAGAGGTCACGATGCCATTGTACGGCACTGTCATTCAACTAAGAACTTTACTATCTCTGTTTCCTTTCTTTTCTGCCCCAAAAGGTAGAAACTGAAGCCAGTGAGTGGGGAGGAGGTGGACCAGAAAAGGGGAAAATTCAACCATATCCTGAAAGAGTGGCAGCGCAGTTGCTGGAGAAGCAGGTGCAGAATCTCCATGGAGTTCACGCCACGCCACCCCCCAATATGGAGCCTTGGCAGAGTGACTATTTTGAGCTGAAGGGGGTTGAGAAGACCGGCAGTAGCAGGAAGGTCACTCTGACTTTCGCTCACCCTCCTCCCATGAAACAGGTCATAAAGCTCTCAGATGAGAAGTGACCTCCCATACCTGGAGGAGAGCAGCATCCTTATCTCTGAAGACAGAGGGTTTCCTGGCCAAGTCTCCCCCAGTTCACTCCCCTGACCATTTTTTTTTCAACTCTTTAAAACCTGTCTTACTTCTGCACAACTATCTACTGTTTATCAACACTAAGACAGAGGGCTCCCTTGGTAGCTCAGTGGTAAAGAATCCGCCTGCCAGCGCAGGGGACACAGGTTCGATCCCTGATCTGGGAAGATTCCACACGCTTATGCCATGGTACAACTAAGCCCGTGAGCCGAAAAAAGCAAAACTGAGACACGGCCCGGGACTGCTTCTCCAGGTCTTCATTTCCTCATGCAGGCTCTGGGTCACGTGAAACGTAACAGTGAATCCATGTGTATGCCTTTCTCCTGTCACTCTGTCTTCGTTAGTCTTGTGTTCAGACTCAGACAGGGATCCTAAGAGGGTTGAGGAAAACTTTCTCCTCTCCTGCAATCTTCCTGTGAATACTGAAACTGTTTGGTATAGCAGGCTGCACACAATCTGTTACTGACTTAGCTGAGACATGGCTGAGATGTGAAAGGACAGTGTGGTTTTTCTGTTGTCTGAGAGTAAATAGAAAAACTGTGGGGTATGGAGTGGCCGCACTTTTATCCTCAGACAAGGCAAAGTTTCCCCACTGGGTGGTTTAAAAGAGCAAGGCTGTCAAAAGTATTACACCCCTTGAGGACTGTGGGATTGAAAAACTGGATGCAGGCCTGTGTGTGTGTGTGTGTGTGTGTGTGTGTGTGCTTAGTTGCGAAGTCATGTCCGACTCTGCGACCCCATGGACTCTAGCCCACCAGGCTCCTCTGTGCATGGGATTCTCCAGGCAAGAATACTGGAGTGTGTTTCCATGCCCTCCTCCAGGGATCTTTCCAACCCAACGATCGAACCCGTGTCTCCTGTATTGGCAGGTGGGTTCTTTACCCCTGAGCCACCTGGGAAGCTCCTCAGAAGCCATATTCAGTTGTGATTTCGTTTTGGGTCCATGCCAGTTTTTAGCAAGGGGAGGATCAGACTTGCACTTTTGAGTGATTTCTCAAAGAGGAATAATAAGAAAAATTTAGATTCTTTAATCATATTGTTGAAATTTTTCTCTTTCTCTATGTGGTTTACACATTCACTTTAATGTGGTAGCCAGAGTACATGACTGTCATTTGGAAATAAATGCATATTTGAGAATTCGGGGACAGTTGCTTTAGAAAGGTCGCCCGACTGCAGCAGATGACAGCGTGGAACGTGGACTGGAGGCAGCAAGGGTGGAGGCTCAGAAACTAGTTGGGAAGCTGTCGTGTCGACTGAAGTAGGAATGGCAAATGGCACCGAGGATGGAAGGAAGTGGCTAGGTATGAAGCCGGCGATAATGTCACTGCAGGCTTGCGTGGGTGACTGTTCCATCAGAAACCTCAGCACCTACAAGCGAGCTGACAGATCAGGAGTATAAAGAGCAGCGATGTCAGAAGATCTAGCCGTCAATTCCTCGTTTCCTCACTTAATATGTGATTTGGGCCAGTCATTTACTTTCTGAGCCATAAAAATGGGGCTATTGAAACACGAACTTGCTACCGCCTGGAGCAATTGTGCTGACCCACTGAGATAATGAATAAGAGGTGATTCGGAAAATAGTGAAGCACTAGACACGCGATAGATGTTATTTCATATCTATCATCATTCCATGATAGAAAGATTCCATGGGCACTATATTTCTGAGTGTGAATTGTCAGGCTCCACCTCTAATTCTAATCAAGGAAGCAGACTACCCTGGTTCTTAGCAAAAGCCAGCATCATGTGTCAAAAATAGTAATAAATGGCTCAGGAGACCTGGATCTGCCCTTTCCTCCCTGCAAAGGGCCGAGACTCAGCTTCCTTATATGTGCGTGGTGCAGAACGGCCCTGTCTTGCCTCTCTCTGCACTGACCCCAGAGGGAGTCAATGAGCGCATCCCGAGCTGAGGAACTCGTCTTGGCTCTGCCCTTCCCATGACTTCCCTGGCTCACCTCTAACAAGTTACCTTCTCCCTCTGCGAAGTGGCCAGACCATTGGTATGACCTTTCAGTTATGACATATCATCATTGTATTAAAGATGGATCGTGAAATGAGATGAAATACAGAGCGCATTAGTGACGACCGAGAGTTAATTTTTCTCTATTCTGCCTGGTTTGGTGGGGAGGAGGGGATAAATAGGTTGAAAGGGGAAATAAAAAGTTTACCACTAACATTATCCACACATTAACCAAGCCATGGAAAATGGAAGAAGCTGTGAAGATGTTTTCAATATGCAGAGCCACCAGGCAATCAGTGACAATAAAATTGTGAATTCAGCACTTCCATGCTGGGTTTTAATTTCCTGGCACTGGCGTGCCCATTATTTAAGCATGCATTTGGGTTGGTGCCAGCCTGCCCGTCTTCCCCACAGCAAGGGAGGGGTCCTGAGAAGCCTCCCACCTCACACACCGGCAGGTTCAGGGCTCCCGTAAACCGGCTGCTCTTGAAGGTTCAGGAAAAGGAGATGGCACAACAGATCTTGTAAATGACAAAGGGAAGCTGGGGGAGAACTGATGAAAAATGAAGAGCGTGGAAAAGGAGGGAGGAACCGGAAGAAACATGGGAATGGGATTAAGGGAGGGGGGCGAGAAGGCCATGATTGTCGATGCTGTTTCGTGGATGGCACGAAAAGGGACAACTGGGTGTCAGAATAAGGTACGAGAAGAGACTGGAAGATGGTGATGTTCAAGGACTGTGTGGTCCAGACCCCTTTCGCCTCGCTGGTCAAGGATGCAGCCAGGAGGCCCCTCCAGCTGCAGAAATGTTGCACCTGCCACAGTGTTGGTCCTGAGCCTGGCAGCTCCCAACCAGGGGTGAGGGTCTGGGGTTTTTGCCCAACGTGAACCCTGCCCCCGGGCACCCCGCTGGGCAGGGGCTAAGGCTTTCTGAGAGCTGCCTTTACATGGAGACTCTTCCTACCCAATCTCCCTTCCTGCCCCTTCACGGTGGTTTGTTTTATATGTCAGCTTGGCCGGACTACAGACCCCAGTTATGTTAGCACACTAATCTCAGTGGTGCTGTGAAGGTACTTGGTACATGTGGCTAACAATCTCTAATGAGCTGATTTTAAATGAAATAGATGGCTTTCTGCAACACAGTTTGGGCCTCATCCAATTGGTTGAGCACCTTCAGAAAAAGTAAATTAATAAAACTGAGGTTTCCTGGAAAAGAAGGAATTCTGCCTCAAGGCTGCAGAACAACTCCTCCTAGGGTTTCCAACTTGCCAGCTTGTCCTACAGATCTACAGATTTCAGACTTGTCAGCTCCCCGCACCCCAAATCACACGAGTCAATGCCTTAAAAATAAATCTCTCTCTCTCTCTCTCTCTCTATATATATATATATATATGAAATATATTATTGTTTTTATTGTTTAGTAGCTAAGTCATGTCCAATTCTTTTGCAACCCCATCGACTGCAGTCTGCCAGGCTCCTCTGTCCATGGGATTTTCCGAGGCAAGAATACTGGAGCGAGTTGTCATTTCCATCATCGGGGTATCTTACCAACCCAAGGATGGACCCCACATCTCCCGCATTGGCAGACAGATTCTTTACCACTGAGCCACCTGGGAAGCCCAAGGAGACATACATGTAAGCTCTTCTTTTGGTTCTGTTTCTCTGAAGAGTCCTGACTCTTCTTTCACAAGCATCAGACCTGTAATCTATCTGAAGGCTCTCGCTACTTGCTCCTGTCCCCCCTCCTCCCCTTTATCCTTTGAGCTGTGACCCAGATAAGTCTCTTGCACTCTAACTCCACCAGGCCCTCTACTTCCTGAAGAGGCCACCACTGAAGTTCCGTGGCTTCATTTACACTTTCCAGACTGTGTCCTCATTTTTATTTTAGAAAAGCTAGGCATGATTAGACACAGGATCTTATAACACTTGAGTGGGAGGAAAAGAAATGGAAGAAACAGAGTGTAAAGGGAGAAATGAAAGGAAGGTCAAAGGCCAAGAGAATCCTGGGGTCACAGCTAGGAGAAGCATAAAGGAAACTGCCTTTCCAAAAAAAAAATGTGCCAATGTCAGATTCGGATGTTTTGTTAAATAAAATCTCTCCCAAGGGCTTTTTGCAAACAGTGGATTGGGAAGACACCAGGCAGGAAAGCAGAGGAACAAACACACACTGGTGTTGATCTCCCGTTTGCTTTTGCTTATTGGAGAATCCATGGAAAATGTATATTTCTCCTTTGCCGATTGCCATCTCTTAAATTACCTTACTAGAGAACACACACAAAAACAGTATTCATCGCATCTGCTTCAATTTTCACCCCAACTTTTATGGATTCCTCTGCCTGGCTTCTTAACAAAAATTGAGTCTGAATTGTAGAAACGTCTGTTATTTCACAGTTGATTTTTTTCCCCCCTCGGTTGCTTTACTTGTGGTTTATAGAGAGAGTAACCTGGATAGGTTGATTCCGGGGCCATCCCAGGTGATACAGTGATGCTGTGATGAGGTGAAGACAATGTGACCGAATCAGCCCACTACACGAAGGCAGAAAGGAAACGGCAAGTGCTAATTAGAGCTGCTGGACCTGTATCCTGGCACGACACTACCTGTGAGCCTGTGGTGCTGAGTTTCTGCTTCTGCCTTTGTACTGACTCCCCTAACTCTGAAGAGCTCCCATACACTCTTCCTTTTTCTCTGGTGTCAGCTGTAAAGTTTCCTCTTTGATTTATAATTTTGTTTAAGTCCTCTCTCTTTTTTCTTGATAAGTCTAGCTAATTCTGTCCATATGGTTTATCTTTTCAAAAAATAAATTATTAGTCTCATTGATCTTTTCTATTGTTTTTGTTTCTGGTTTCATTATTTCTGCTATGATCTTTATTATCCCCTTCCTTCTGATAACTTAGGGTTTAGCTTGTTCTTCTTTCTCTAGTCCCTTGAGATGTCAGGTTAGATTGTTTATTTGAGATCACTCATTTTTCTTCATATAAGTGTTAATCACTGTAAACTTCCTTCTTAGAACTGCTTTTGCTATATTCTACACATTCTGACATGTTATATTTTCACTTTCATTTGTTTCAAGATTTTTTTTATTTCTTCTTTGACTCACTGGTTATATAGGAGTATTAAGTTTCTGATGTTTTTCTTAGAATAGTAGAAGCATACTGCAGATAATATTTTGTTAACTTGCTATTTGTACTTGATCACATACTGTGTGAATTATTCCAACATAATATATATGTATTTCTCCATAACAGCATTCTTAATTAGTATAACATATTCTGTTGCATGAATATACCATTGTTTATCCAACCAATCCTCTACTGATGGACATTAAAAGAGTTTCCTAAGGCGCCCCAATTATAAACAAGTCTACACTGATTGTCTTCAGACATACATCTCTGTCCCTTTGTCCAAACATTTCCCTGATAAATTCCTAGGAAGGAAATTACTAGGTCAATAGGTGTGTGCTGTTTAAAAGGCCATTGGTGCCTATTGATAAACTGCATTTCAGAAAAATACACCAGTTGATACCAGGGCTATTATTTTAATAGCATATGTTTATCAGCTTATATTAGTTCCATATGTTACTAAAGACCTCTAAATCCTCTATTTCCAAAATTAACTTTGGAAGAAAAATGTTGTTAATCTTGAGATAATAAGAGTAATTAAGAAACAGCTTAATCCTAACCCCTTTGACTTTAAAGAAAATTCTCTTTATTGACTTTTAAAAAATTAAGTGTATTTCTCTTTGCTGATGAACTAGTCCACAATAAAATGGATATAGCACTACCTAAGAGTAAAGAGTTTAAGAAGCAGATGCTTTTTTAAAGAATATATGTATGTTGTTGGGGTTCAGAACACACTACTCCCAAATGTGGCAACTTGGCATATTGATTATTTTAAGCTGAAGGTTATAGAAACGGCAAACCCAAAAGGATTTTCTCATCTCCCCCTTATTCTCTGATGCAGGTCTTAGACCCTCCCATGGCAGGTGGCCTCTCTATATACCTGGAGGAAAAGGACATCCTTATCTCCAAAGATGGAGGGGTCCCAGAGGAACCCACATGGAAAGCCTTTGCTGCATTTCCCTCAGTTTACTTCTCATATCTCGTACTCCTTCCTCCTACTATGTCTTCCTCCAACTGTCCACTGTTCATCAAATCTAGTACAAAACTCTCTGGTCTAACCATTTCTTCAGGTCTTCTTCTCCCTCTGAAGGCACCTGAGTCATGTAAAAGTTATATTTGTATTTGTTTTCCCTCACTAATCTTTATTTTGTTAATCTAATTTAGAAGTCCCCAGCTAGAGAATCTAGGAGGGAAGGAGAAAAACATTTTTTCCCCTCCATTACATGCATATAAGGGCTTCCCTGGTAGCTCAGCTGGTAAAGAATCCCAGTTCAGTTCCTGGGTCTGGAAGATCTGCTGGAGAAGGGATAGGTTACTCGCTCCTGTATTCTTGATCTTCCCTGGTGGTTAGATGGTAAAGAACCCGCCTGCAGTGCAGGAGACCTGGGCTTGATCCCTGGTTTGGGAAGATTCCCTGGAGAAGGGAATGTCTACCCACTCCAGTATTCTGGCCTGGAAAATCCCATGGACTACAGTCCATGGGGTCACACAGAGTCAGACACGACTGAGTGACTTTCACTTTGTGTATATAAACAGAGTTGATGATGTGGCTTAATGTTTGAGCACAGGCAGGCTGGATGAAGAAATACAGAGATAGAATAACTAGGTATCCAGTTTCTGGAATCCAGACATTCAATACTTTTTTAGTAGAGGCAGATTTTCCACAGTCATCAGTATTATAGCATTCTGTCATTTCAGATCCTAGAAACTCTGCAGCCAGGCTTGAGGTAAGTTCAGGATAGCAGGTGAGCACTCACAGGAGTTGACACTAATGCCTTTCTTAACAGCCAGACATCATCAACACCAAACATCCCAGCTTCCACTGGCCAGTTTCCACCACCGGCCGCTGTAAACACACACCCACGTGTCTAACAGCAAGAATCACCTTGACTTTGTCTCGAAAGTCACAAAAGGGATTCTGTAAATGACTCAGCACTTTCAACCAGTCATAGACTGAGGCCCATACATGTTCGTTGCACTGAATTGCTCAGTGTTAATTGTCTCGTCCTTAGGTGTTGATCACTTTCTAAGCATAAATGGGATTGAGAGACAGAAATTTTTATTCATGGGTCCCTAACAAGATGGGAAGCAAGGGAAGCTGGATGAGAAGTGTGCTTAGGTGCCAACTTTATTAACATCTATCAGGGGGTCAGAGGGGTGGAGGCGGAAAAGAGATCGGTGCTCCTGAGCGCACGTTTAGCATAGCATCTGGACTGTGGTCCTGTGGTCTCAACCCTGTCTGTCCTCCGCTGACGGCCACCACACACAATTCCTGTGAGTCGGCACACACACGAATTTCATTCAAGGCAGCACTAACCTGGAGGTGAAGTCACTTCTGCCCCCACGATGCCGACTTCTGAACTGTCATCACACACCTTTTACAATCCGAACCGCCAATGTGCCAATTAAAAGCCAGGTTTGCGGTGGGACAATAGAATTGAACACGGGTTTCATTCTTTTCCACTGGAACAAAAGCAATGGCTTTGCTCCTTGAGCTCCGGGGACAATGAGCCTTTCTTGAATGGTCCCTGCCGCCGCACACTTCCCAAGTACAATCACTGGCTAGGTAGGTAACGAAAGGGGAGCAAATGGTAATGAATCAGAATTTGCAGAATCGAGCTGCTGCGGGGTGAGGGCTGGCTCCAAAGAACGGCAGAGCGACCCGTTCCATTTGTATCCCTTGTTAACCA
This sequence comes from Neotragus pygmaeus, assembly GCA_006410875.1. NCBI lineage: Eukaryota > Metazoa > Chordata > Mammalia > Artiodactyla > Bovidae > Neotragus > Neotragus pygmaeus. The sequence continues at coordinate 900,908 of SJYV01032627.1, forward strand.
AAAGCGTCAGTGACTTTTGGAACAATTACCGCCTCCCTGACACCAAAACCCTATACAGCATAATGACTCTTGAGCCTTCCCCCCTCTGCATTATTAATCACGTTCACGGCGCCTTCCTTAGCAGGTTATGATGTTAGCTGACTCCCAGACGCTCCTAACAAACAAATTGAAGAGGCTCGCTCCGCTCCAAGTCTATTCATCCAGTCTATTCATCCGCCCTAAATGCTTTTACACTTCCAATTGGCATTCTGGCCATGTTGCACATGTGTATATATATATATATATTTAAAGCCATCTTACAGGTCAATAATGTTAAACTCTTACCCATGACAATAATTTCCTCCTGTCCACTGTGTACACACAGAGAGGTACGCACACAGAGCGAGCGTGTGTGTGAGCACGGGCACTGAGCCCTTTGGTCTCTGTCTGCATCAGGGGGCCTCTCTTCCTATTGTGTCTCAGCCTTTTACTGGCAGTCGCTTTCTCCTGCAAAGAGAGATTACACATACAATCCTAGAATTGCAAATAGAATGGTGGATGCCTTTTGTTCAGCTTCCTGTCCAAGTTGTTACAATCTTTGTCATGGTAATGAGCCATCAGAATTTCAGAGCCTGAATATTCTCTCCACTCCTCTTCCCTGAGTATGGAGGGCCTATCTGTGGGTGAGTTTATGGTCTCCTTGCTGGACAAAGACGACTGTGAAAGTTGACCGGCTTTAAGAGGACTGAGGGTTCTAAGTGGAAGGGAATGGTTGTCAACTGCAAATGGCCACTTGCCATGGGCACTTGCCATCCACCTCTACAAGGATTAAATCATGTGTTGCTGCAGCTGCTGACCTTCGCCACCCCCTGAAAGGAGTTCAGGGTAGAGAGTAGAAATAAGGCCCTCTGGGCTGGGGTTGGGGTAGGGGGATGAGGACTGTCACGGCAGGTCTTCAGATAGTTAGGTATTTGTGTAAGCCCAATTCTTGTATTTCCTCATATCTAGCAAAGCACTAAAATCCTTCATGGTGTTGACTGTTTGTCATGACTAACAAAAGCTTCACACAACCAGTAGAAGACTTATGGAAAAATAAGTGCTTGATTGCATGTACGCCCCTTTCACCAAAATGATGATCTATACATTTACTGATCTATACCCCTGCCTCTTCGGAGCTGTTTCTCAGAGCTCTCTGAGGTGCTATCTCCCAGGATACAGTCCTCACTTCGCCCCAGATAAAACTTAACTTGCAACTGTCACCTTGGGCGATTTTTTTAATGTCAGCACGGGTTACTGATGTTTTTGAAGGGGTCACACTGCCACACATATCAACTCAGGAAAGCCCCCTATGTGGAGATCTGAAGATTAAGATACACACTTTCCACGTTTTCCATTGGGTCTTGAATGAGGTGGAGGGGTCTTGCATGCTTAGATGAATTTCCCCTAATTGTAACAGAGCAGTTTTCATCATTGATTCAAGGGATGTGTGTGGAGTGCCTGCTCTGTGCCAGGCATAGATGTTCTAGGGAAGAAGAGACATGGCAGGCCAGGAGAACAAAGACACACATGAATTTGTATTTATACCTAGCATGCAGTGTGAAGAAACAAAAAATTGAATTCATCTCTATGTATTACTGTTATGTGACTCTCAGAACAAACCTCACCAATGAGAGCCCATTTATAACCGCCAGTATGCTAATTAGTCACAAATTCACCAATGAAGACTCATTTCTGACCCTGATCCTGCTCTTTCCAAAACTGTCCGATATTGTTCAAGATAACAGAAGTGCCTTTGTAGTAACTGGACTTCCCAATGAAAACTCTGACCGCCCGCCCCTAAGAGGTAAGTTCCTTTTAGCATAACTCCTACACTTTGGTTGTGAATTAATCAAACACATACATGATATTCCATTATCTATGCTAAAGCACTTTAAAGCAAATTACAGACTTCGGAACAGTTTACAAGATGATCTGATCTATATTTGATTTCTGACATGTATGAATAATTTATTTCACCAGTGTTTCATCAAAATTGTGCCCTGTTAATTAGATGGAGGGTTTTTGTGACAAAGCACAAACTGTTGGGGTGGGTGGTCCTGTGAGGTTGTAGAACATAAAAGGGCTTTTTATCCCCCCAGCAGATGGGGTCCCCCAAGGATAAAAGAGACTCAAGAGCCACTTAAATGGGCCTCGGGCTGTTTGTGATTGAAGCTAAGTGCTAGCTGTGATTAAATTTATGTAAAGTACCCAGCACAGTGCCTGGCACTAGCCGCTGCTTGATAGCTGTGAGATGTTTTTCTCTGGAGTTGGGCATGCATAGTTAGAAAATCACTCTGCTGAGATACCTGAAACCATCTCCAAGTAGCTGTGACTCTAGTTCAGTGACTCATCCTGAGTTTCTATTGAGAAATCATGGATGGAGCTAAAAATAGAACTCAGAATCTGTGTTCAATTTTCAGTCAATACTTCCTCTCTCTGGGATGCCTGCCCTCCACCAGCACCTTTGCCAAGAGAGAACGAGAGTCTCAAAGAAACCCAAGTGCTCTGGTAGTTTTTAAACAACCAGTTCTTGCCTCCTCTCCAAATATATTTTACTCTTACATTTGCAATTTCAAAGCAGCTGAACACAGAGGCTTTTCTCCCTCCCTCCCCTCCTTCCTGCCTTTAAGTTCAGTCACCTCCAGTAGCAGGTTGGGGATTGAGCACGGTGGGAAGGAAAGACAAAACAATTTTCCCTCTGCCCTTCCGAGCTCTTAGCTGAGACTTCTGTAATAAAAGATTAACAAGAGAAAAACAAACAGAAGTTTATCAACATAGGTGATACCAGGGGGAAATGAGTAACTCAAAGAGGTGGCTTAGAATTCAGGCTTAAATATCATCTTAATAGGCAAATGGCAGAGGAGATGCAGGTCTCTCAGAGGAAAGTCAGTGGTATTTAGGAGAGACAAATGGGCCCATAGAAGAATAGACAAGAGGAATGACTGTGACAAAATCTGGATGTGGCGCCAGGTGGCAGTAGTGGTAAAGGACCTGCCTGCCAAGGCAGGAGACATAAGGGATGTGGGTTCGATCCCTGGGTGGGGAAGATCCCCTAGAGGAGGGCCTGGCAACGCCCTCCAGTATTCTTGCCTGGAGAATCCCATGGACAGAGGAGCCTGGTAGACTATGGTCCATATGGTCACAAAGTGCTGTACATGACTGAAGCGACCTTGCACGCAATGGTATCAACTTCTAGTCTTGCCTCCTGCAGTAAAGGTCAGTCTCTCCTGGCTGATCAAGCTCCCAGGGAAGGTGGGCAGTTCAATTCAGTTCATTTCAGTTCAGTCGCTCAGTCCGACTCTTTGCGACCCCATGAATCGCAGCACGCCAGGCCTCCCTGTTCATCCCCATCTCCTGGAGTTCACTCAGACTCACATCCATCAAGTCAGTGATGCCATCCAGCCATCTCATCCTCTGTCGTCCCCTTCTCCTCCTGCCCCCAATCCCTCCCAGCATCAGAGTCTTTTCCGATGAGTCAAACTCTTTGCATGAGGTGGTCAAAGTACTGGAGTTTCAGCTTTAGCATCATTCCTTCCAAAGAAATCCCAGGGTTGATCTCCTTCAGAATGGACTGGTTGGATCTCCTTGCAGTCCAAGGGACTCTCAAGAGTCTTCTCCAACACCACAGTTCAAAAGCATCAATTCTGTGGCGCTCAGCCTTCTTCACAGTCCAACTCTCACATCCATACATGACCACAGGAAAAACCATAGCCTTGACTAGACGGACCTTAGTCGGCAAAGTGATGTCTCTGCTTTTGAATATACTATCTAGGTTGG
>SJYV01032627.1:908487-977682 GCA_006410875.1 Neotragus pygmaeus
CGGGGGTCTTCCCAGTCCAGAGATCGAACCACACATCTCCTTCATTGGCAAGTGGATTCTTTATCCCCAAGTCGCCAGGGAAGCCCCACAAAAGGATTACAGATGGTTCAGTTCAGTCATTCAGTCATGTCCAACTCTTTGCCACCCCATGAATTGCAGCACGCCAGGCCTCTCTGTCCATAACCAACTCCCGGAGTTCACTCAAACTCATGTCCGTCAAGTCAGTGATACCATCCAGCCATCTCATCCTCTGTCATCCCCTTCTCCTCCTGCCTCCAATCCCACTACAGATGGTTAGAATTATGGCAATGTGCTCTTACAAAGTCATTAAACCAATTCTAAGACCCTGGAGGTCAAGACTCATATGATATTTGGACTTATATTCTTGACACCTAGGGAGGAAGCTAGAATTTAGTACACATTCAAGGATTACTCTTTGAATAAATATATAGTGAATGAAAACATAGCCGGTTAATGTTACATCTAATACTATTTTCTACTAGTACATTAAAATGCTAAAATATGTGGTCTGATTAGAGTATAGAGCACTTTAGCATAAGACACATAATAGTTCTTTGATTAGAATCTTTGTGGAGTGGCTCTTGGGAAATGGGATATTTGAGTTGAATTCTGACAGGTTATGCGGTCTATTTTCCTGGTACCCTACTCCAGTTGGGGTGGCTTTCTGTGTGCTTGTACTGGACTATCATTTCCTGGAAAGGTGGGAATCAATTATGACTTAACATTTTTGTTTCCGGTAGCACCTTCCGGCACCTTCCAGAACAGCACTAGGAGTCAGCACATTATATTAGAAAGAGCTGCCATTGGAATCCCACTGTCATCCGTTCTTTGAGCAATTTCTGAAAAATACTTGAAGCCATAGTTTCTCATCTAAAATAAGAGATCATTGCCATAACCTTCTAGACATTTGTTATAAGAATTAAATATTGGTGGTGATGTAAAGTGTCTAGTATAAAGGCTACAACTACAGCATATGGTGAATGACAATATCTCCTCTCCTTCAACTTCCTTGGTAAAGAGGAGATGCTGGAAGAGAAAAAACCAAAGTCAAAGGGCATCAATGCTGGTGACTGAGTATTTATGGTGGAAGGGTCTTGTCCTCTAAGAAAACCCACGGAAGAGAAGACAAAAGGGTCTTAGACTCATTGACAGGAAAGGTGTGGGCTGAGGACCAGGACTCTATCTGGGTCCTGCAGGAGGAGAGAGGGTAAGACCAAGGCAGGATATGGAATCCTTTGCCTGAGAAATCCTGATTCCCAAAGCAGGTGGTGCTTTCATTCTGTTTTCCATTTGGAACACCAGCCCTTGCTTACAACTCTGTCAAACCTCACCTCTCCTGGCCTTGAGCAAGCTTACAAACACCCCCAGATGCACCTCTTCCCAGGGGAGGTCTAGTATTCCTTTGGCCTCACTGATAATCTTTGCTAGCTTTACCCATTTAGTACCGAATGCCAGGACCAGTCCAGGTCCCACCCTATATACAGGGGATCAAGAGCACTGAGGACGGGCTAGAGCAAGGGGAAGTGGAGACTTTTAGAGGCTTTATACATGGCAAAGGCTATCATGACCTCATCTGAAATTAAAACAAAAACCAAAAATGAAGCTGTAAAATATTAACGAATTCAAGCGGGTTGATGGGATAAATATTTCATAAAAATCACCAAAAATCAGATTGTTTTTAGAAAAATTTCCTTGTGTGCAATTCTCCTGGTTAGTGCTTAGCCTGCCTGTTGGGACATTTAATCCCAAATGCACAGCGAGGATGGAGGTCCACTGAGTAAGCTCTGGCTGTCAAAGGAGTCTTTTCCAGGACAAAGGGGTCTAAAGCCCAGAGAAGAAAGCTGGTCAGACGTTAAACCTGAAGGAGAGAAGGCAGTAGGGCGGCCTCAAGACAAACCAGTCTAACTTGAAAGCAGGTGAGGAATGGGAGTATTTCCTGCCACTTCAGTAAACAGACATTAGCTACTGCAGCCCTCCATGAAGCAGTGGTGAGTCCTGAGGAACTCAGGATGTGAAAACAGGACACTGGCCTCAGAGAGCTGAAATGCGCATCAAAGGAATGATTTCAGTGAGCTAAGACTCTTGCATCTTTCCATACACAGGCTTCCCTTGTGGCTCAGATGGCAAAGAATCTGCCTGCAATGCAGGTGACCCAGGCTTGATCCCTGGGTCAGGAAGATCCCCTGGGGTGGCTATCCACTCAAGTATTCTTGCCTGGAGAACTCCACGGACAGAGGAGCCTGGCAGGCTACACAGTCCATGGGGTTGCAAACAGTTGGACATGACTGGGCAACTAACACTTTCACTGTTTCAAACACACACAAAAAGTGCAAAATTCCTTAACTTGGGATATCTGGTTTTCTTTAATTTACAAAAAATCTACCTGCCCTTTGTTGCAAAATTTCTATATAACCTGACTCCTCCTCTCGCCTCCTCAGAGCAGTTCTCTTGGGGTCATTTGAGATGCTTTCTCCAGGGCTTAAAGTCCTAAAAATTCCCACTGAATAAAACATAACTCTGAACTTTTAGGTTGTGAATACTTTTTAAGTCGACACAAGCAAAGAGAAAACAGCAGAGAGGGCTGCAAATTTTCACTTGCCAAAGACTTAATGAATTACATTTCCATTACATTTCCAGATGGGGCTAAGTGCAAATTGTAGCAGGTAAGTAGGATGTCCAAGTAATTTATCATTCAACCCATTTTTGAGAAGGAAAGGAGTCACTATTAGCAATTATATTGAGAAAAAGTATAGGAAGAGGTTAGAAAGTATGTCTCCCTATTTAAACAGAGAGCAATAGATTTGAAGATCTTACTATGGGTCCCTTGGATAAGGAAAATAAAAGGAAAATAAAAACGTACCTTTGTATTTGGGTGTACTGACTTATGGTACAGGCTTGATGCAGCATTGTAAAAATTCAACGATAAAAATACAAATTCCTTGGCTTAGTATTCAAGGTCTTCTGCCCTCAGGCTTAGCTTATCTCTTCCCACACTCTGGCCTAAGCAAAACCAAATTTTTTTTTATCATTGCCCTCCAAATTCTACTTTTTCTCACTTTAAAATTCTATCCAACCCTCAAGGACCCAGTCAAGGTTAACATCCTGTACCCCTGCTCGCACTTCAGGCAGATGGCTTTTAGAAGTTTCTCTCTTTGCTATCATTTAGGTTTACATTTTATTTTCCCGCTAACAGTTTTTTTTCTCATAGATATCCTTTCTAACATAGTTTGTACATTAAAATTGTATCCTGGGGCAGGATTTGAATTTAGCTTTGGAGTAACACTTAATAGTTCTTCTCTCATGCTGCACGGTACCCTTTCTGCAGGGTCCTATGGACTCAACCTTAAAACCAAGATGAATCCAGTGGTGCTCCTGGGTATGCAAGCCCTTTCAACAGTTGTTAATTAGGGAAGGGAGGGGATGCAGAAACTATGGTGGGGAGCAGACAAGAAACAAAAGTGCAGCCTTGGGGGAGAGTCCTGGTTCTACCTCAAGGGATACACGATATATAATACCTTTGCACTCTTTATAGAACTAAAATCCTCTACAAATGGAAGATGTTAGCATTCGTCATTTCAAAGGAGACTGTCTAAGGCCAGATTAAAAGAACCAGAGAAACTCATCAAAAGACTGAGATGTAGATTCCCCTGGTGGTCCAGAGGAGAGAGTGTGCCTGCCAATGCAGGGGACATGGGTTCAATCCTGGGTCAGGGAAGAATCCATATGCAACTAAGTCTCAGAGCACCATGACTATTGAGCCCAAGCTCTAGGGCCCATGAGGCACAACTACTGAGCCTGTGTGCTGCAGCTATTGAAACTTTGTGCCCTAGAGCCCATGTTCTTCAGCAAGAGAAGTCACTGTAATGAAAACCCTGCCCACCACAACTAGAGGGGAACCCCTGCTCCCCACAGTCAGAGAAACTCTGTGCACACCAATGAAGACTCAGTCTCTGGTTTCAGAGAGACGATCTGAAAGCAGATTAAAGGACTGCAGCAGTTTTGAGGGTCACTGTGCCCCTCTATTCCACCTGTGCTATTCCACATTCAAGGTCAGAGGGGCAGCCGTAGGGAGATACCCCTGGTCAAAGGTAAGAGAAACCCAAGTAAGACGGTAGGTGTTGCAAGAGGGCATCAGAGGGCAGACACACTGAAACCATACTGAGAAAACTAGTCAATCTAATCACACTAGAACCACAGCCTTGTCTAACTCAGTGAAGCTAAGCCATGCCCGTGGGAGCCACCAAAGATGAGCGGGTCATGGTGGAGAAGTCTGACAGAATGTGGTCCATTGGAGAAGGGAATGGCAAACCACTTCGGTATTCTTGCCTTGAGAACCCCATGAACAGTATGAAAAGGCAAAATGATAGGATACTGAAAGAGGAACTCCCCAGGTCAGTAGATGCCCAATATGCTACTGGAAACCAGTGGAGAAATAACTCCAGAAAGAATGAAGGGATGCCAAAGCAAAATCAATACCCAGCTGTGGATGTGACTGGTGATAGAAGCAAGGTCCAATGCTGTAAACAGCAATATTGCATAGGAACCTGGAATGTCAGGTCCACGAATCAAGGCAAATTGGAAGTGGTCAAATAAGAGATGGCAAGAGTGAACNACTTTGGCCACCTGATGCGAAGAGCTGACAGTAGAAAAGACCCTGATGCTGAGACACATTGAAGGTGGGAGGAAAAGGGGACAACAGAGGATGAGATGGTTGGATGGCATCATCAACTCAATGGACGTGAGTTTGAGCAAGCTGTGAGAGTTGGTGATGGACAGGAAAGACTGGTGTGCTACAGTCCATGGAGTCGCAGAGAGTTGGACACGACTGAACAACTGAACAACAACAACATAGATATGTATGTGTGTGTATATCTGTCTCTTCACCTGGACTGACAAAGATTGAGAGCTACCCCAGAATATACACCGCCTCCTTACTGGTCTTGATAAATGGTTTTTGTGGCCGTGGTGACGGGGTTGGCAGTTCTGAAATGAGTATCAGGGAGCTGGCACCGCTTCTTCTCATCATGATTTAAATTGAACCTAATGTGCTTCTTGGAGACTGAGTCCTTTTTGAAAAGTGTGGTTTTATTTTGGAATATAATTGACTAATGGGTTTCCAGGTGGGTTAGTGATAAAGAATCCACCTACAATGCAGGAGATACAGGAGATGCAGGAGATGCAGGTTTGATCCCTGGGTCGGGAAGATCCCCTGGAGGAGGAAGTGGCAACCCATTGTTCCAGTATTCTTGCCTGTGAAGTCGCAGGGACACAGGAGCCTGGCGGGCTACAGTCCACAAGGTTGCAAAGAGTCAGGCATGACTGAATGACTGAGCACACAGCACACAACCCACATTGTTGGTTAACAATGTTGTGTTACTTTTAGGCATAGAGCAGAGTGATTCAGTTGCACATATAGATGTATCCCTTCTTCTTCAATTTATTTCCCCATTTAGGTTATTACAGAATGCATATACATATATCCCTTCTTTTTCAAATTCTTTCCCCATTTAGGTTATTACAGACTATTGCACAGGGTTCCCTGTGCTATACAGCAGGTCCTTGATGGTTATCTATTTCTAAGGCTGAGACTTTTAGCATCTTAGATGCAGCTTCCTATTAGGAAGCTGGAATCCTCCACCAGAAGGCACTGCACCTGGTGGGCCACGAGAGGGCAGCCGTGTTGCAGTGTGTGTTCTGTCTGTCCTTGCCAGGCAGCTGGAATCCCTGGGGTGCAGCTATGTCTGCAGCAATTTCTCAGGGAGCAAACAGGTTGCTAGTGATGCTAGCTGGGAAACAGGAGAAAATGACTGTGTTGTATTATGCAGAAGAACTTAGCCTATTACTTTAAGGTAAACAACAACAGCAGCAGCCGTCCTCAAGAAACTTACCATGCCTTGGAAGACGAAAGATCTGATTCACCGTGAAAGAGGACAGCTTTCATCAAGTGACCCTCAGAAGCTGGAAGAGCTTAGAGGAAGAAACTTCCTGCTTAGCTCTGGAGAGCAGGGAAGTGTTTATCCAGAATGTGGCTTGTCAGTAGACTTTCAGAAGTTATGTGGGGAACTTCCTCCAGTGGTTAAGATTCTGTGTTCCCAAAGCTGGGAGGGGCACATGTTCAATCCCTGGTCAGGGAACTAAAATCCTGCATTCCACTCTGCATGAATCAAAAAAAAAAAAAAAAAAAGGTGGAGCCGAAAATGGAATTGATTCCGGACTTGTTGGAATAAGAACATGTACAGAGAAGCTCCTGTCGGGCCAGGAGGTGGCCTAGAGTCGTTGTAAGGAGGCGGTGAAAGTGCAACAGAAGGCCTCACCCATGCAGCATCCAGAGTGCGCCGGAATCAAACGCATGACCTTGGTTTTATTTGCAGCATTGTATTCTAATCTTTGGCACTGATGGAGCCTGAAGAATGGAGCGACAGTGACAGGCCGGTGATTCACAGGTGCATGGACTGGAATCCCACATAGTGACCTTTGAATAGCGGCGCTGATGGCTCATCTCCAGCTCTCTCTGCCCCTAGCTCTGCTTGGGNGGCCAGGAGGTGGCCTAGAGTCGTTGTAAGGAGGCGGTGAAAGTGCAACAGAAGGCCTCACCCATGCAGCATCCAGAGTGCGCCGGAATCAAACGCATGACCTTGGTTTTATTTGCAGCATTGTATTCTAATCTTTGGCACTGATGGAGCCTGAAGAATGGAGCGACAGTGACAGGCCGGTGATTCACAGGTGCATGGACTGGAATCCCACATAGTGACCTTTGAATAGCGGCGCTGATGGCTCATCTCCAGCTCTCTCTGCCCCTAGCTCTGCTTGGGTGTTACTTTTTTTAATCAAACTACACTCAAATATCAGTTATCTGCACGAAGGAAACAGAACTGTAGAACAGGTTGTCCAATAGTCCCTCCTCTTAGTCTTTGGAATGCATTATGTAATGGGGATTTGAAGAAGAGAATTCTTTCCCCTGATTCATTTATTTCAGACCAATATGAAAACTGCTATGCCCTTCCTTGTGGAAACCTTGGACTGTCTGGTACTAAAGATTTTCATGAACAATCTATGGTGGAATTGATCCCCTCTCACTAATGGATATCACTTGCCTACCGTCACTTTTATCTAATTACATTATTTCGTGTTAACAAAAGGGAATGTTTCTATATGAGTGCCAGGACAAGAAATGTCACCTCCTAACCTCTGGCCCAGATCCACCTGAATTCCACCGGGATGGAACTCTAGTTTCCATCTGAGCTCACTGCATCCTTGAGGCGGTATCCTTGGACAGACTCAACATGTTTACTTCCTCATTCTGCTTTGACTGTATTTCAGTTTCCTGATTATCAATGTTTAATGTGATTTTTTTCACATTTGACAAATCCTTCTGTTCTCCACCTCCCATTTGATGACTCCTCCACACCTTGTTCTCCGAGCAGCAGGGGGCCTTTGAGAGAAGAGAGTAGTTTCTCAGTCGTGTCTGACTCTTTGCGACCCCATGGACTGCAGCCTACCAGGCTCCTCAGTCCATGAGGTTTTCCAGGCAAGGGTACTGGAGTGGGCACTGGAGTATTGGAGAAGGAAGTGCCATTTCCTGTTCCAGGGATCTTCTCAACCCAGGGATCGAACCCAGGTCTCCCGCATTGCNTCACTCTCCTCTTTCACTTTCATCAAGAGGCTCTTCAGTTCCTCTTCACTTTCTGTCATAAGGGTGGTGTCATCTGTGTATCTGAGGTTATTTATATTTCTTCTGGTAATCTTGAGTCCAGCTTGTGCTTCATCCATCCCAGCATTTCACATGATGTACTCTGCATAGAAGTTATATAAGCAGGGTGACAATATACAGCCTTGACATACTCCTTTCCCAATTTGAAACCAGTCTATTGTTCCATGGCCAGTTCTAACTGTTGTTTCTTGACCTGCATACAAATTCCTCTGGAGGCAGGTTAAGTGCTCTGGTATTCCCATCTCTTTCAGAATTGTCCAGTTTGTTGTGATCCACACAGCCAAAGGCTTTGGCATAATCAATATAGCAGAAGTAGATGTTTTTCTGGAATTTTCTGGCTTTTTCAATGATCCAAGGGATGTTAGCAGCTTGGCCTCTGGTTTCTCTGCCTTTTCTAAATCTCTGCCTTTTTTTGAACATCTGGAAGGTCATGGTTCATGTAAAGTTGAAGCCTAGCCTGAAGAACTTTGAGCATTCCTTTGCTGGTGTATGAGATGAGTACAATTGTGCAGCAGTTTGAGCATTCTTTGGCATTGCCTTTCTTTGGGATTGGAATGAAAACTGACCTTNAGTTCACGGTTCACGTATTGCTGAAGCCTGGCTTGGAGAATTTTGAGCATTCCTTTCCTAGCATGTGAGATGAGTGCAATTGTGTGGTAGTTTGAGCATTCTTTGGCATTGCCTTTCTTTGGGATTGGAATGAAAACTGACCTTTTCCAGTCCTGTGGCCACTGCTGAGTTTTCCAAATTTGCTGGCATATTGAGTGCAGCATTTTCACAGCATCATCTTTCAGGATTTGAAATAGCTCAACTGGAATTCCATTACCTCCACACTAGCTTTGTTCATAGTGATGCTTTCTAAGGCCCACTTGACTTCATATTCCAAGATGTCTGGCTCTAGATTAGTGATCACATCATCATGATTATCTGCGTCGTGAAGATCTTTTTTGTACAGTTCTTCCGTAGGGGACTTAAAAGATAGAGTTCCTTTTGGAGTGTTTGTCTTATGCAGATAAGGGGAGTTGAGAGAAAGCCTCTACCTACATTTGCTGTTTCTCAAAATAGTCAGAGTGCTAAAGTGGCATATTTGGGGTGTCTTGTCCTAAACCCCTGCAATCATATCTTGGAGTGGCATATTCTTCTACCCTTCAAAAGAAAAGGGGAAAAAAAGTGCCAACTGCTTTATCTCTGTGTGTTGGGGGCACACAGGTGGCAGGAGGTGGGGGGTATAGAAAGAGGAGCACAGACTCATCTGATGCGAACATAATCGGTTCCAATTTGAGAAAAGTCTGAAATCCGGCTGGATAGCCCTGTTTTGTTTCTTCAGCTCTGCTAAGCTCAATCGTATCCGACTCTTGTGACCCCGTGGACTGTAGCCCACCAGGCTCCCCTGTCCATGAGATTTTCCAGGCAAGCATACTGGAGTGGGGTGCCATTTCCTCTTCCAGGGGATCTTGTTTCCTTAACTGCAGAGGAGGAAAAAGTTTTCCTTGAGCCTCTTAGAGTGCCTGATTGGGTCTGAACATTAAATTGACAAAGATTAACAGGAGATACGCATACAAATGTATCTAATGTAAGCTCTAAATGTTGCAGGAGTTTCGTAAGGAAGTGGAGACGACCTGACGAAGGTGAGATGTGGGTGTGTCTGTCCCGGATTTGATGGAGAGGGCAGTCATGAAGGAATACCTAAGGCCAAGGGTGTGAGGTCAGGGGCGTAAACCAGGGGACACGTCGCCAGGCCTGTGCGCGCTGATTCTTCTTGGCATTCCTTTGTCTTTGGAGGCAGGCATGCTCCTCTCCTGGTCCAGGGAGGGCACCTCTCACAGGATGGTTTTTGACTTGTTTCAGGGAGGGCAATCAGAGGAAAGGTCAGCGTGCCCTTCCTGCATCTTCCGTTTTCTCAAACTCCTTTAGCTTAACACATTCGATGCGCTGGGTGTTGCATTTTGAGATAGAAGGTCCTACACTCCATCCTTACCCTTACTCAACCAGATGATTAAGAGATCTCCGGACTCTGCTTTCTGTAACCACAGTCTCCTGAATTATCAAGATGAGAACCATGTGTGTGGGGGGGGTGTGCGGGCAGGGCGGGAATGGACCTTGCATCTGCAAATATTGTTATTCCACAAGGTCAAGGCCAACACTGCTTTCCAACAGCTGGGACGCCCACAGCTGACACTTCCTCACACTTTGCCTTGGCCTGAGGCTCCAAAATGTTAGAAGTAGCCTTGCCCTTTCTTCCCATCCCATCTCCTCCTTCCCTTCCCAGCTCCCCTCCCTGCCAAAGGGAAACTCTGTTTTGCTCAGAAGTTTCTCAAAAGCTACAGCGCAAATCACCCTAATTGTTTGCTAGATGAACAATGATCACTCTAACCTCCTAATTAACATTGTTAAAATCTGCTAACAAAGGACATGGAACAATATCTTAATTAGGAAGGATTTCCAATTTGTGATATGGAGCATGTTAGACAAACAAGGCCCAAGCCTCCCTTTGTTCCTGGGCTCGGCAGCCAGGGAGATTACTTGATACGACACAACACGGTCGTCGTCGGCCGTTTGTCATTCTATATCCTTTACACATTTGCGCTGCATAATTAGTGTCACGCCTAATTTTACCTGTGTTATTGTTTGCACTGTAATTTGGAGAGAATAGAGTGGGTGATGCGGGTGATGGAGACTGGGGCAGGCATCTGGTTCTGCCTAGAAACGATTGCGGCTTTAAACACCTCTGGAAGAAGACTCTGGTTAACAAACACACCAAACTTTTGGGGGCTTCCAGTCGTGGATAGTGGGGTATAAGGTGAAGAGCCTTTTGGAGTCATTCCCAATAAATATGTGGGTGACAAATTATCTTGGTTTCCTTTCCATTCCCAAGCTCTTACAGCTTATTTTAAAAGCTCCTATTAGCTATCACTTAATTATTAAAAAGTGTCTACTCTGTTTTCATAAATTATCTATGTGTTAGAGATATTGGCATGTGAGAGAGTCATGGGGATGAGGGAAGATTCTAAAGCCAATTATCCCAGCTGGGAAGGTTTTAGAATCTAATGGGACCCTTGAATTATTCTGTACTAGACATTAAAGGTTGTGTGTGTGTGTGTGTGTTTGGTTAGTTTCGTTGGGTGCTGGCAGTGGGAAAAGGAAGGGATAGGAACTCTAATGATTCCTATTTTTTATGCTCATCTGTTTGCAAGAACATCCTTACTGTTGAATCCTTTCCCAGGTATCTTAACTTCTTTATTCTGGAGATCTGGAGACAGGAAAAATGCTTGGGAGAAATTACTAACACCAAGTGTCATTTGAAATTACCATTTATATAAACTACATCATCTAAAGTAAATGAGAAAACATAAGAAAAAGGCTTAATAGCATGTCTGGCACATAGTTAATATTCAATAAATTGTAGCTGCAATAAACTATGCCATATTATAGAGCTGTATATTCTATATGATGGCATCTTGGGGTACTGCACAGTCGATGGTGCAATATATAATAGATAATAAATTGCATATAATATGTAATCTAGTCAAATGTTCAGAGGCTATCTCTAGACTCTGGTCTAAGTCCTTGAACGGTCTCTTCTATGGAGACATCAGGGAAGAGACCAGGGGTGCAAGTTCCTCCTCCCAACTTGTCAGGAGAAACCTCCAAGGATTGTCCAATAAGAAAGGCACCAAAATATAACGGAGCAAAACCACAAAACTTTACAATTAAATAACTGTGGTCCGAGGCCATTCGAAAAGTTACTGACCTTGTATTGGCATCTTCCGCTTCTCTCTTTTCCTCATCTCCCCACACCCAACAAAAACCTCTAAAAATCAAAACTAAACACCCAGTGCAGGCCATGCTTACACCCTTAACTAGGGAAGAGAGAACTGTACTGACAGGTACTGTAGAGAGGTTCCTGGTAGAGATAAGAAGCTTGGTGAGTGGTACTTTCATCACAAAATTTCCTAGCTTCCCTGGTGGTTCAGATGGTGAAGAATCACGCCTGCAATGAGGGGGACCTGGGTTTGATCCCTTGGGTCAGGAAGATCCCCTGGAGAAGGAAATGGCAACCCATTCCTGTATTCTTACCTGGAGAATTCCATATTATGACACTTTTCTCATAAAATTTTTGTTTGAGGAAAAATACTACTCCTAGCCTCATCCTTTTCATCTGCAGTTCTATAACTTCTACACACACACACACACAAATGTCAGGGGAAAAAATCCTTTCTACTACCCTGTATGTTCCGTTCATAGGAGCCTGCAAATTAAATTGACAAAACACAGATTAGCAAGAGAAAAGACAGATTTTGATTTACATAGATACATGAGAGTTCACAGAAAAAAAAATGTGATTCAAAGGAGGTTGTTGGAATTTGGGGCTTACATGCCACTGTCCCTTGTGGCTCAGCTGGTAATGAATCTGCCTGCAGTATGGGAGATCTGGGTTCAATCCCTGGGTCAGGAGGATTCCCTGGAGAAGAGAAAGGCTACCCGCTACAGTATTCTGTCCTGGAGAATTCCATGGACTGTATAGTCCACGGGGTCACAAAGAGTCGGACACAACTGAGCTACTTTCACTGTCATTTTCTTATAAGGGAAGGAGAAGAGCACTTTTGAGAAGACAAATGACTTTCAGGAGAAATCAATGGGCCCTCAGGAGAACGCATGAGAGGTGTGATGGTTTTGTGACAGTGCCTGGCTGTGTGGTGCTGACCAGGGGTCTCTGAGATGAAGAGATAGCGGTGGCCCCCAGGGAGGGGATATAGCAGCTCATTTATTTGGAGGAGACTCTCTTTTTTGGCAGATAAGGGATTCGGGAACTCAGCTGACTCTAGCTCAAAATAATTCTTATGCCAAAGCAGCATATTTGGGGTTGCCATGTCTCCTTCCACAACACACACCAAATTACTGTTGAGCCATATATAGGTAACATCCCTAGTGGCTCAGCTGGTAAAAAAAAAAATCTGCCTGCAATGAGGGAGATCAGGGTTCGATTCCTGAGCTGGGAAGATCCTCTGGAGAAGGGAAAGTCTACCCACTCCAGTATTTTGGCCTGGGTAATTCCTTGGACCATATAGTCCGTGGGGTCAGGGTCGCAAAGAGTAGAACACGACTGAGCGACTTTCACTTTCAAGAGTTGAAAGAGATCTTAGAAATCATCACTGCCTTACTTTATAAATTAAGAGAAGGGAGGCTCCCAGTGGAAAAGAAACTGCCTGATTTCCCCTCATGTTCGAGGGGAGAAAAGGATGAAACCCTTGGAGCCTGATCCCCAGGGTCTTCTGTCCCTGAAGGCAACCGCTAAACACAGTTCTCATTTCAAAGGGAGAGCAGAAAAAAAAAAAAAAAGATGTAGAAAGAAGAAGAAAGACCTCTTGTTCATCAAGCTTTGTCAGTTTTTGCTCATTTGTGAAAGGGTGGAAAAACCAAGATGATAGCAGTTCTCCTGTAGAGGGTGAGGGAGCAAAGGGGTGAGAGGGAAAAAAAGAGATTATTTAAATTGACATGGTCTCTCGTGATTGCTTGCAAAAACAATCACTTTTTGATGATACAGCAGCCTTAACAGGAGAAGTAATTTATAGACACCATTTCAAAGCTAGGGTGGGGGTGGAAAATCTACAAAATCTAATAGCATAGAAATGCAGAAGGAAATATTGCTTAGGAGAAAAAAATAAAACAATAAACTTCTCCTGCGCTTTCTATGTTGAAAAGGTTTGACTGTAAATCCTGATTTTGACATTCATCCCAGATCCATTTTAGAGGCAGCCCACAGACTCAACAGGGCGAGAGAAACCACTAAATCATAATTAGCTCATAAAAGCCAAGCCTGTTTCTCTGAATGCCTGAGAACTGGTGTTGCTTCTCAAAATATCATAAATCTATTGTGTTCTCTCCTGTTTTACTTAACAGCCAATTAATGTTACGGTTTAAAAGAATTAAAGCCATGGCTTGGATGAGGGTGTGTGTTGGGGAGAATCAGAGGTCTTTAAACTTTGACTAGCACCCAGATGCTGTTTGCAGATCGGCCCTCATTACGAAACAACTCATTAAAAGCCTCGGCCACAGAACAGTCCTGCCGCGATACACATCGGCCGTATATGATCTTGTCCTTATTAGCATACCAGAAAGGAAAACATTTTTCAACACTATCTCGAGTCAGTTTTAATATCCTACAGGGTGACAGCAGGCATGAGGGCAGCAGGCCTTGCTCCTCCCTGGGAAGTCCTCCTGCGAGAGCAGCTCTGGGCCACCCACGCGGCCAGCACAGTTAGCGGGAGCTGTAGGATGAGTCAGAACCAGACAGACAGGAAGCCCCAAAGCGTCCTCATGCCATCGGTGACTCTGGACCCCAATACAGCTTGTGACGACACACCATTTTTCCACACAAAGACAGTAAAGTCCTCGTTTGTTCTCTGAGGTCTCACTAGGTCATTCCATCAGTTGTCACCCCAAATTCACAGCGAAGACAGAGGCAGCTGGTTGTGGGCATTCCTTGGCACTGTAGGAGAACCAGCATGAACAGAAGCTGAGTTGGGAGCATTCAGATCCCAGCCTCAGTTCCTCGATCTGGAAAATGCAGATACCAGTAACTACCCATGTGCAAAAATATTCTAAAGTGACTCAGACTCTCACTTTTGTCACATCCAGATCCCTCTATACTGTTGTGAGATGTGGCCCGCGTGATATTCAAAACATGCAACAGCCAGTAACGCATAGGTACTGGGAGGGATGTCCAGACCACTGGAATGTGATGTGGTCCTTAGAATAGATGACAACTGGATATAACCAGTGTGGCAGGATCCCTGCGGACGGGAAAAAAATCCATCAATCTCTTTATCCTTGAGTAATCTTGAAGGTGACTGCTATATACTGAGCATTTGTGTGTCCCCCTCAAATTCATATGTTGAAGTCCTAACCCCCAGCATGTTGGTATTAGGAGGTGGGAGCTTCCCTGGTGGCTCAGACGGTTAAGAACCTGCCTGCAATGCAGGAGACCTGGGTTTGATTCTTGGGTCAGGAAGATCCCCTGGGGAAGGAAATGGCTACCCATTCCATTACTCTTGCCTGGAGAATTCCATGAACAGAGGAGGCTGATGGGTTATGGTCCATAGAGTCACAAAGAGTTGGACATGATTGAGCCACTAATGCACACACACACACACACACACCTTTGCGAAGTGATTAGGTTATGAGTGTGGAACCCCGAGGAATGGAATTAGTGCCCTTATAAAAGAAGCCCCAAGGAGCAACCTCACCTCTTCTGTTATGCGAGGACACAATGAAGAGACAGCTGTCTACAAACTGGGAGTCAAAGTCGCTCAGTTGTGTCCGACTCTGCAATCCCATAGGCTGTAGCCCACCAGACTCCTCTGTCCGTGGGATTCTCCAGGCAAGAGTACTGGAGTGGGCAGCCATTCCCTTCCCCAGGGGATCTTCCTGACCCAGGGATTGAACCCAACCCAGGGATCAGACCCCGGTCCCTTGCAATGCCAGCAGATTCTTTACCATCTGAGCCACCAGGGGAGCCCATGAACTGGGAAGTGGGCTTTTATCAGACACCAAACCTGCTGTTGCCATGATCTTGGGCTTTCCAGGCCCCAGAACAGTAAGAAGTAATTGTCTGTCATTTATCAGTCACTCAGTCTATGGATGTTTGTGATAGCAGCCTGAGTGGGTTAAGACAGTGAGAAGAAGATAGAAAGGAGGAAGGAAAGGAAGAAGAAAGACAATGAAGAGTATTTATGTCCATGGAGAGAGTTTCAATAATGATGATGTTGAAGGCTGGGTAGCTTGGGAGACGTTACAGCTTGATTCCATGTGTATTATCAGTTCATCTTTTTTTTTTTTTTTTCAAAATTACATTTCTTACATGTCTATCTCCCCCAGCAGCCACCATTAACATTTTATTAATAATATAATTTCTTACCATGATGATGTATTCTGGGCATAGTTTTGTCACAGTGTCTCACCTTTATTTACAATTTTTATTACGAATAAGGCCACGTCTAGATTGCCATGATCAGAGTTAGAACTTTTAATTTGAGACTTCAAGCAAAATTTTGCTAGGAACTGTTGTCTTCTCTTTTTTCTTTCTTTTCTCTCTCTTGCTCCCTCTCTTTCTTTCTCTCTCTTGCTTTTCTAACCTCACTCTATTTCTTCCAGCTAATTATCAGTTAATATGAGTGAATTACTTGTTGATTGTTTCCCTTGCTTATGGCCAGGTCTTAGGCCTTTTCCTGTGTAATTAATAGAAAAAAATCAGGAATTATTCAGAGCCTCTTGCTTTTCCCACTTGTACAAGACAGCTGCTGTGCTGTTCTTCTGATCCTTCGTTTGCAGAATCGGAGGGTAGGGCAGAACTCGGAGTAGCCAAGATCAGCTGGAGTGAAGCCCATTGTAGATGCCAGCGTTTCTGGTGGAACAGAATTCAGCAAGAGGTGAGAAAAGGAGTAGGGTGGAGCAGGGCTCTGGGACGGTGCAGTAATGTGGACCTAAGATGTTTGACGAGTTTGGAAAAAGAGAGAAGAGATGTGGACTGTGGGTGGGGCAGTCAGTGGGAGAGACAGTTTCAAAGGATGTTTGCATAGTACTAGAGACGAAATGCCATTTGGAGGGAGAAAAGTTTCAAATAGCCTTCAAATAAGGTTTAATAATTGTGGTACACAGGCTTAATTGCTCCAAGGCACATGGGATCTTCTTGGATCAAACAGCCTTTAAATAAATTTTAGTTGCCACCGTTCTTCCTTATTTTAGTAGCTTACTTGAAAGAATTTTTGTAGCTATAATTGTTTCAGTCAATAGTCATGATGTACATGCCATCTTGTTGCTGTTTCCATCTCTTCCATTTCATACTGATGACCAGTGAAATAATTGCTCAGATCAGTCCTTGAAATACCAGTCTTTAAAAATCCATAGAAAATTGCTGTAATTAACCAGACCCTCCAAATTGAGCAGTATACATGTCTCTTATGCCCTGTCCTTAGGTCAAAATGGAGGAATGTGCTCAGTTCAGTTCAGATCAGTTGCTCAGTCGTGTCCGACTCTTTGCGACCCCATGAATCGCAGCACACCAAGCCTCCCTGTCCACCACTAACTCCCGGAGTTCACTCAGACTCATGTCCATCGAGTCAGTGATGCCATCTAGCCATTTCATCCTCTGTTGTCCCCTTCTCCTCCTGCCCCCAATCCCTCCCAGAATCAGAGTCTTTTCCAATGAGTCAACTCTTCACATGAGGTGGCCAAAGTACTGGAGTTTCAACTTTCACATCATTCCTTCCAAAGAAATCCCAGGGCTGATCTCCTTCAGAATGGACTGGTTGGATCTCCTTGCAGTCCAAGGGACTCTCAAGAGTCTTCTCCAACACCATAGTTCAAAAACATCAATTCTTCGGCGCTCAACCTTCTTCACAGTCCAACTCTCACATCCATACTTGACCACCAGAAAAACCAGAAGGAATGGGCTAAATTGCTCCAATTGTGTCTGACCCTTTGCAACCCCATGGATTGTAGCCTACCAGGCTGCTCTGTCCATGGGAGTCTCCAGGCAAGAGTACTGGAGTGGGTTGCCATTCCTACTCCAGGGGATCTTCCAGACCCAGGAATCGAACCTGTGTCTCCTATGTCTCCTGCATTGGCAGGCGGGTTCTTTACCACTAGCGCCACCTGGGAAGACCCATGACTTCCTCAAGTCAGTTGATGAAAGCTGACGTTTTCTCAGCTTGAGTAATAACTGGGACACAGCTGCTCTCAACAGCAGACTCGTGACAGAAAATCAGTCAAAGCAGGCTGATTCAACAACTTATGCTCAAAGGGCCCTGCACTGCCTCCTGGGTGTCTCATACTTCTAGAAGCGTGAAGACAGAGGCATGTCTATATCCTCAAAGACTCCTGTGAAATGAGGAGTGCTGGAAGAGATGTGTGGGGACTAGGGCTGCAGTCAGAGAAACAGAGCTTGGCTGCAAATTAAACAGCCAGTCTACTGAGACCTGAGTCACCACCAGACGCTGCAAATTATCAATACCCACTCCTGCTAAATCCTTGGAATTTGCAAGACAGTGTCTCACTGGCTGAAGCTGAGTTTTCCAACTGATGACTTTACCCAGACTGAGAAAGGTAGGAACAGTAAGAGAATTAGTCAAGGTCTGCCCGGGGGAGACAGTCTCAGCAGCTCATTTCCTTCTTCCTGAAAGTGAACTGGTCACTGGACCGCAAGTCATCCAGGCATCTCAAGGCACTGGGCAGGCTAGTGAGTCAGAGTTTTACTGTGGAGTTGGCTTTTTTTGCTTGCTTTCATAATTAACAACTTGTAAATATGCCTTTCTGAAATCTTGGATTTTCACTTTCTAATTAAGCCGATGACTTGGAGTTAATTGAACAAAAATCTTCCACTCAGTCACAAATAATGCTTTCATTCCATAGGATTCCAATACATCTTCTGGGTCCCTTAAAACTGAAGTGAATAATCACTGCATTTCTGAATCTTTTTTTTCCCCATTACAAATATCCACACCACTGGGCCCTGGGGCTGTAAAGTTAGCTACAGATAGAATATAGCAACATTACACCTGGGGTCCGAAACAAAGGGAACTCAAGGGATGGACGAGTGGACAGCCATGTTCTGCTGATGTGGGTGCTCTTGTGGTATTAAGAGTTAAGCTAGTGGTTCCTATGAGCAGATCTCTGTCACTTTTCATGTGAGTATGTGTCTTATCACAGCCCCCTCCAGGGAGACGTGCCTGCATCGATTTCCCAACTCTATATATCCCACTCCACCAGCTTTAAATGCCTTCTCTGATAAGAAAGGGGGGAAAAGGTGACATGGGGGAGGGATGTGTGATGACCATTTGTGTTATCTACCTAACCTGTGTTATCAAACTCTGTCGTGTTTCAGACCTTTATGACAGCATATTAAGAGATAAGGACATGAGATGCAACCTACGTTTCTACAGAAAGGGTTTTGCCTTATTCCCAGTGCTCATCCACAGACTTCAGCCTCGGGACCATCAGGCATCTGGGGCTCTGATTGACAGGAGGAGGGCCGGGCGGGGTACAGAGAGCACTCGCAGCTGGGAGAGCGAGCAGAGCAGCAGGGTATTCTCAGTGGCCATCTTGGCGCACAGGTGGAAAGTGGTGCCCCAGTCTTCTCCTTGTCGGTGAGTTACCTTTAGCTTCTGCCATATGGTGATGCTTGATGTTTTCTGAAATAATAACAGAGACCCTGAGTCATCAGCTACCATTTCCTCCCTGCACAGGTCACTTCACGGGCATGGCCTCTGGTCCTTACAGCTCAGTGCAGCCCGGGGAACCTCAATGTTGTCCTACAGACTCCACCACCTAGACGCTCCCATGGTCTCTCAAAGGGTCCACTCTTATTCTGTCCTCCTTGTGAATGAGAAAGGGACTGCATCTCAGTTGAGAGATCCTTTATGCTCCAGGACAACGGTTAGCTTCTTTTGTTCTTTTTTCTCCAGAGTGAATAATTCTATTAACATTTACTCATGAACTTCTTCACAAACTTTCCTGTCATCTTTTTTTGCCTCCTTCTGTGCTTAGAAAATTGGGCTAATGGTTCTCGAGGCCCTGTCTAAAACACAATGATCTCATTTTTGCTATATATTTCTGATTAGTATAGCATGTCTAAGTAGATTCTAATTCAACTTTAGAGTTGAATTGAAAATTATATTAACATGGTCATTTGATACATAACTGTGTTAATTTAGTCTACATTTCTGCCCCCATAGCTAATGTTTTTCTAGCTATAAAATCATAGTTAGAAATATTAAAAGATCTAATAAGCCAGTTCTCAAACTTTTGACCACTAAAATTGAGAAACACACCAAGTTCTGAAAAACATCCAGGCTTCATTGTCTTTGTGTATATTCTTTCTTTCTCTGCAGGGTGTTATAGGAAAACAAAAGAAAAATATTGGATTGGAGCCCTTAAACCAATGCTTTTGTCTTTATGAACTCAGCTGAGTCACTTAAACCTTTTGTGTCCCCATTTTCTCATTTATAAAATAATAGGAATAGAAATAATTTGATTATATCAAGTGGGATTTCCAAAGTTCTTTTTCTTTTTTTGCCATGGAACCCTTTCTTAAAAGAAACCTTTAAGGAGAAGCATAACGCGTACGGACAGAGGAGTCTGGTGGGCCACAGTCCATGGGGTCCCAAAAGTCAGACATAACCAAACGGCTAAATGATCATCACCACCACAATGCCTACAGCAGATAGAAGCGAGCTCTCTGGTTGAAGCAGGGATGATGGGACCCTCAAGACTCACCCAATTAACCCCCCACCCCCACCCAGATCTCACCTATTTCCACTTCATTTTAACAGAGTATGGTTTCATACACGAGCATAGCTTGGGTATGTGTGAGCATTTACATTCATAGTGCATGTCTCGATAGGAATGCATGTAAGTGTGTGAGTTTATGTGTGCTTCCATGAGTAGATTGAAGAACTCCAAACTTCCCCCACCCACCTTCTGTCTGAGACTAGGAGTGAGATCTAAGGTTGCACACTCACTGGTCACCAGCCTGACACAGAATGGCAGCCTCATGCCCATTACCCCCAGGGATTCCTGGCACCTGCTCTCCTGGGAGGGTCAACAGATGGTCTCCTTTGCTCTAGGAGCTTCCCTGATAGCTCAGTTGGTAAAGAATCCACCTGCAATGCAGGAGACCCCCGTTGGATCCCTGGGTCGGGAAGATCCCCTGGAGAAGGGCTAGACTCCCCACTCCAGTATTCTTGGGCTTTCCTGCTGGCTCAGCTGGTAGAGGATCTGCCTGCAATGTGGGAGACCTGGGTTCGATCCCTGGGTTGGAAAGATCCCCTGGAGAAGGGAAATGCTACCCACTCCAGTATTCTGGCCTGGAGAATTCCCTGGACTGCTTTGACCACAGGGTCGCAGAGTCCGGCACATCTGAACGACTTTCACTGTGCACTCAANTCCCTGGGTTGGAAAGATCCCCTGGAGAAGGGAAATGCTACCCACTCCAGTATTCTGGCCTGGAGAATTCCCTGGACTGCTTTGACCACAGGGTCGCAGAGTCCGGCACATCTGAACGACTTTCACTGTGCACTCAAGGGGATGCAGCCACCTCTCCCCTGCTGCTCAAGGAGAGGACCAGAGGCCTCCTGCCCCACCAGAGGCCAGAACCTCTGCTGGTGACCATCACAGACGCTGCCCCGCCAGACGCGATGATCTCTTTGTGGTTGGTGATTCCGCACCACCCACAGCTGCTCTGAAGCGCAGGTGGGGCGCAGGGATGTGCTTTTGCCAACAGCGCCCCGAGGAGGCCCTGCTACTACTGAGTAGCCCTCCCTCGGGGGCAGCTGCAACCTCAAGGCAGAGAGTTCTTACCCAACAGACACCTTGCAGCGTGGCGGGAAGAACGCCCCCTTCAGTTTAGAAACAGAGCCACTCAGGCCTTGAGGTTTTAAAATACTTCAAGAAAAACCTCTTTCCATTTTTATTTACATTCTTTCCCGTTTGCCACCCCTTTACAGGACTCAAGCAGGCAGGTGTTGAAGCTGGGGACGCATCTACGTGACAGAGATCGCACGGTCCTCAGAACTGCTCCTCCCCGGAATGATGAAAACTTAAAACAAAACAAAACAAAACTGAGTTAAATTCATATGCCTGGCTTATTTCTCCCTTAATGCTTTCCCAGGAGGCCTCCCAGATAACCCTGCAGATAATCTTCAGTTCTCCAGATGTGTCCCAGGGTGTCAGAGCTCCAGCTGGGCCATCCTGGGTTCTTCCTGAGACCCTTTATACACACGTGCGGATGAATCAGTGTGTGGTTACAGAATAAATCAAGAGCAGCTCATCGTCAAGATAACCCCACAGCTAGGGGATTGGGATCTTCCCCTCAAAGTTTTTATTTCCGGATGCATATGGACACTCTAAGTGTGATAGGGAGGTATTAAGTGGTCGATGAGGCAATAGGATCCTTCAGGAAGTACCATGAGATGCTGTGCTTGGCACCCAGAGAGGGTGGGAGAAAAGAAATTCCGAAGGTATTAATAGGGGAAGGTAGGTATTGTTTAGCTGGGATCAAACTGGGGACCTTCAGAACAATCATGCTATGCTCAAGAGGAAGGGGCTTCAGACCTGGGCAGAAGTCTCACTTCACTAGCCGTGATACTGCTTTGTTTTTTTGGCAGCTGGTTTCAGAAATAACACAAAGCCTGTGAGTAAGAACTCTGTTTAGTATTTCCCAAAGAGTGCTGTGCACAACCGCCTGGACTATGAGATTTGCTGGAAACAGACACATGTACGACCCTGATGCTTGGAAAGACTGAAGACAGAAGGAGACGGGGGCAGCAGAGGACGAGATAGTTAGATAGCATCATCCACTCAGTGGACACGAATTTGAGCAAACTCCCGGAGACAGAGGAGGACAGAGGAGGACAGAGGGGCCAGGCATGCTACAGTCCATGAGGTCACAATGAGTTGGGACGATTTATCAACTGAACAACAGGGATCAGGTTTGGAGACCTCCACATCCTCTGTCTTAGAGGGTCATGATGTATTCTGGCCACACTCCACAGTAGAGAAAATATTGAGTAGAGAAACTTATAACTTTTTACAATTCATTGTGTTTAAATACGTTGACAATAGAACTCAAAAACTCTAACACGATATCTTCGGAAATAATGTTTTATGGAGTGCATTTTGAGAAAGTTAGCTTAGAACAGGGGTCAGGAAACTTTTCCTATAACAAATCAAATAGGAAGACATTTCTGGTTAATGGCTGTGTGGTCCGTGGCAATGACTGAGCTGTAACATGAAGACAGCTGTAAACAACACATAAACCAGCCTGCGTGGCTGTGCTCCAAGTAAACTTTGGTTGCGGACACTGATATTTAAATTTCATGTCATTTTCACCTGTCACAAAATATTATCTTTCCTTTGGCTTTTCCAAGCCTCTTAAAAAAATGAAAACAAAAACCAACTTAACTCAAGGGCTATACAAGAATACGTGGTGGGCTGCATTTGACCTCCAGGTTGTAATTTCCTGACCCTGGGGCTTGGAAGCAGCATCCGCTAATAAAGGAAGTGAGCATTGGTGCAGATACCAGAATCCCAGAGTTCACGGAGCAGACACCCTGTCTGTTCACCGCCCCATTCAACCTCCAGTGCTCTGTTTGCCACTTAGGACTGTGCTGAACTATATGGTGCATGCTTGTGAATATTTATTGAATGAAGGGATAGCCATCAATTCAGTTAACCTGTCAGTAGCATGGGAAGAAGTTAGTTTGAACTGGTCCTGATCGCTGGATATGTCAGCGTAGGAGGCAAGGAACATGACTCTGATGTGTTCAGTGCCAACAAGAATTCCACGCTTTTCTGAATAGCCTTTGGTTGTAGGTAAAGACTGTTGCAGCAGCCTGGGGTACAAATAATGAGCAGATTGACTGGCTGGAGTAACAATAAATGCATTAGAAAACTCACCTTGTCTTTGCAAGATAGGGATTTATAGTCAGTGGCAACCATCTGGATCAGAACATATCGTTTCTAGACACTTCTTTTCCCCACAGTTGAATTTTTACTCGTTTCCTAGAAAGGCTCTGTTTTGGTGTCTCCGTGGCTTGTGTTTGTCTCCATCAGTCTCACCAAAGTTCATTGTTATCAGCCTGCTTTCTGGGCTTACCCTCAAATTAGTGTCTTTCTGGGACTGTCTTGTCCTTCAGAAGTTTCTGCTGGTAACATGGAATCAATCCCTGGATGACAAACCTTCGGCCTGGTTGCAGACTCACCTCCTCGCTGACATCTTTCCTGACAAGTCCAGTCCTTCTTCCTCTGAACATATGGATTCATCCATCCATCCATCCATCCATTCATTCAAAAGATGCTTACTGAGAAGATGCTTACCCTCACACTGCTACGGCCTGGAGGGGGAAAATCACCTCCTTTCAAAGAGCTCACAATTTAATAGAAGAGCAAGAGCCACAGACAGTCAGGACAACTTCGTTAACACTGGGAACCTCTCCCCCAGTGCTTGACCACACACACTGGTACCTTTGGTTCCCTTTTCTGGGGCTGATGATAGCCTCCGACTCGTGGGATTTGGTGGTGAGGCTTCAGAATTAAGACTACATTGGTTTAGTATCTTTCTCTCTGTTGTCTGGGACAAATGATTTTACCCCCCTGAGCCTTAGTTTTTGCATCTGTAAAATGGGAAAAGGAATACCTTTTGCTCTTGTGAGGACTGCAAGAGAGACTGTGAAGAGCCAGGCACCAAGCAGCACACCACGATGGTAACTAGGATTATTGCATTTCTGCTGCAGGGCCAGCCTTCAGGGCCACGCTCCCTCCCAGCCACTGCCTTCGTGGGCCCCACGCCCAGGACGTCCCTGTGTTCTGCAGAGAGAATGGACTTGGTTAGCGATGGTAACCCCCACTGGGCTTTCAGGTTTGACTTTCCATAGATCTACTAAACACCTTACCATTCCTCCATCTGTTTCTCATCTCCATATATTGTGGTTCCAGGTTACAGACCTCTCCTGCCGTTGAAGAATACAGGGCCTGTGTTTTTGTTTCTTGTTCTCTTTGCTGTTTTGGAGCAATTTGGAAAAAGAGGGAGGCCAGGGACATCATCGCTCATCATCACATCATCGCTCTGTCATCGAAGAACCTGGTTATCTTTTCAGATACATCGAGAAGCACAACCCAGAACAGGGTATCTTAGAAATCAAAAGTAAAAGCCGAGCTCTCCCCCTTCCTCCCTGCCTCTCCCCAACGGAATAAAGACACAATAGCTTGCTTATTCTGTTTTCCCCACCATCAGCACATTTCTCCTGTGGGTCCCTCAGGCCCTGCTCACGGATGAAGCAGTCAAGGCTGGAGCTTGACTGACTGGAAGGAAGGGGGGATGGAATCAAGGGAAGAGAGCTTTACCACAAACCAGCTGCTCTTCCGAGGTTGATTTCCATTTTGGAAAATAGCAGAAGCAATTACCGTGGCTCATTAGAAGGCCTAACACACTGGCTGCAAAACTATATTTGGAAAACCGTATTCACTTAGCTTCCAAGTGGTGAGAGGGTGTGAGCGGGTGGCAGGGAGAGGAAATGACAGACAGGGGCCGGCCATGTGGTGACTCGAATCTGCAAACAGGTGATCTGATTGAATTGTGCGAGGAAGGAGAGACAGATAGAGCTAGGATACCGGTCTACGTGGATCTGTGTCTTGATGGACCTCTACGTGGACCTCTGACGCTTAGAAAACTCCAGCCTGTTAGAAACCTGAAAACTGAGGTTGCTCACGGAGAAGCCCTTCTTCCCAAGTAAAGGGTTCGAGCTAGAGTCTATTTCATGAGTCCTTCTGAGAAAGCCCAGCTACCACCTTGAGTGCTCAGGGAGCAGGGGTGGGCTTCCGTTGTTGCCCCTGAATTTACCATCCAATTACATCAGGGCTGTGAGCCTTTGGAACAACCTTCCATTCTTATCTCCCTGCTGCTTTCTGACCAGCAAGTGTCCACAACACAGGCTGCTAACTCCTGTCTTGTGTTTGTTCATAACTAAAGGAAGGGTTCTGGGACAGGAAGCACATATTTTGAGCAAGAAAAGGCATGATTCAGGAAGCTTGTTGGGTGGGACTACCCAACAAGAGAGAGAACTTGAAAAAAAAAAAATCACCTCTGCTCTCTATGGCTGGATGAGGGTACCTGGAGCCCTTCATCCTAGGAATTACATCTTATATAAGTTGTATGATGGAACTATCTCGTTTGTACTTAATCCTAAGCGTTTTTATGGTTCTTTATAATTTACAAAGTACTTGATATTTTGCCAGAGCTGTCAAGAGCTGCTTCCTGCTTAAAAAAATAGAGAGAGGAGTTCCCCTTCAGCAAAGCAGAAGTGGGGAGAATGGTCTTCACCCAGCATTTGTATTGATAGGCAACGGACAGGAGCCAGCCACCTTGGGATTCCACAGCCTTGCTTATTTGTATTACCTTCCCCTACCCTGTTGATGACCCCTGGATTTATCATAAAATATATCATTTAAAATCCAGGTACTTATTATTGTTTCTATTTTACAGAGGAATAAAATGAAGTTCAAGAAATTTTTATGACTTGCCCAGGGCCACCCATCTACATGGGGCTTCCCTGGGGGCTCAGTGGTTAAAAATCCAACTGCCAATGCAGGAGACGCAGGTTGAAAAAGCTGTACAACTGCTTCTGAGGTACTCCCCTGGTAAGGAAGCTCTGAGCACTAGTTTTAAGGCAGTTTTTCCCCAAGGGGCTCCTGATACTGGATAGTGATTAGACAAATCAATCAAACCCTTTCCGGAGGAAGTCTGACTTCAGAACTCACAGAGACTTGATGATGCTGGAGAGCCCAGAACAGGGGCCCTGGAGCAGAGCACGAGGGCTGCTTGATCCGAGCAGAAGTGAGCAGACAGACGCTGCGTCGTCAGTGCTACTAGCAGGTCTTAGACCTCTGTTTCTCCAGTCGCCTAGTCCTGTCTGACTCTTTGTGACCCCGTGGACTGTAGCCCGCCAGGCTCCTCTATCCATGGCATTCTCCAGGCAAGAACATGGAATGGGTTGCCATGTCCTTCTTCAGCATAAAGCTCTGACTGGACCCCAAATAGTGAGAGCCATGCTCCGTATCCCAGGGGAACCTCCAGAAGACTTGCCTGAGCCCTTGCTTGCTTGTATATCGCTATAAATGCCCCCCACTGTGTCTCTATTGCTTGCAAACTGAAAGGACTCAGATTCATTGAATACTCCTGAAGCATTTCTTTTACAATGAGAATATAAATAAGATCAAGAACGAACATACTTTTCACTAAAGAAGTGGTGAATTAGACAGACTGTGCTTCTCTTTGCATGGAGCTGGGGTCCTAGCCAGTTAATCGAACAGCTATGAAGAAATCATAAGATGGTCTCAGATGAGAGTGAGTGCTGTGTTTGAGGATGAAGGGAGAGGGTAGCACTTGGGTTACTTGGCCGGGGCAGATGTCAATAATGATGGGCATTTTTCTAGATCACACATATGTGCATTAATAGATTTGTTTTTCTCTTTCTTACTTCACTCTGTATGACAGACTCTAGGTTCATCCACATCTCTATACATGACCTAATTTCGTTCCTTTTTATGGTTGAATAATATTCCATTGTATATGTGGACACAGGGGAGGGATTAGGGGAGGGTGGGCTGGACTGGGAGATTAGGATTGACATATATATACTACCATGTATAAAATAGCTAGCTAGTGGAGACCAGTTGCAAAGCACAGGAGTGCTCTGTGATGACCTACAGAGGTGGGATGGAGGTGCAAGGTAGGGGGCAATATACGTATACACACAGCTGGTTCACTTCATTGTAAGCAGAAACTAACACAACGTTGGAAAGCAATTATACTCCAAGTAAAAAAAAATATGTATGTGGGCAGCCCTTTGTTCTTTTCATCACTTGGGGGCAGTTTCCTTCCTACCTGGAGAGGTTGGAGGACCACAGCAAAGGGTGGAGGGCCAAGCACGTTTTGCAAATTATGAGGAATTCCTGGAGGAAAAAGCATCCCATTGCCACCATCTGACAGCTGTCTGAATATCTATCTTCCCCAGAGACTGGAGGGGAAAGGAGTGAGAGAAGACAGAGGGAGCACAAGGAAGGGAAGGTGATCCTCCCCAAATCCTTTAGCAATGGATGTAAGGCTTGCTCCCAGATTTAAAGAACCGTCCCCTAAGGGCAGGTTTCCTTAGAGTCGAGTTCAGATGCTCATGATCTTCAGCTGCTTAGTGTTCCTTTCCCCTTCTCCCCCTCCTTGTGCCCGGGTCTCTCTCCTCTCTCAACCTTGCTGCCTCCCCTAGTCCCTCCTCCTTTCCTGCCTCTCTCCTTCACACCATGTTCCCATTATTGTCAGTAGAATGAGCTGCATGCATGCCAAATCAGGTCATTCACAAATTTAGAACAAACGTCTGTCACTACAGACTTACCACGATGACTAAGGCTTGGCCCTTCTGTCTGTGAAACATGTGCCCATTAGTTACGTGGGATCACAGCCCGCAAAGCCTCTTAACCCTATACCTTAGCTTCCTGGAGGGGAGCATTCCTCCAGTAACATCCGTTGGAGTGTCTTGGAGTGATTTATCGTGGTGGCTTGTCTAGAGCCAAGACAAAGTCAGCCTTTCTGTTTAATCCCTACCCCTCCTCCAGCATACACACAAAGCCATTTTCTGGAGTTGAGGGTTTAACTGTAAATATTTGTTCTGGCTGAAACCTGCTAGAGGATATTTACCTAAAATGAGATAACTAACAACACTCCATTAAAGAAAATAAGCATGAATGGAGGCGACTTTTCAAGAAAAATTGCTAACCACACATTAAACTCTATTTACGATTTTCAGAATTCTTTTTTGGATGTTTTAAATTCATCATGCACTTTTACCTTGTAAAAAGCAGGTCAATTTTCCATCCAGTCTGATATTAAAATATAACTGGTGATAACTGAGAGAAAGAAAAACTGAGAAAGAAATAATAGTAATTTTAACAAAAGGATAAAAGATTCCCAGGTGGCTCAGTGGTAAAGAATCCACCTGCCAGTGCAGGAAACATGGGTTCAATCCCTGGATTGGAAATTTCCCTTGGAAAAGGAAATGGCAACCTACTCCACTATTCTTGCTTGGAAAATCCTCTGGACAGAAGAGTCTGGTG
The DNA here is from genome assembly GCA_006410875.1 of Neotragus pygmaeus. Classification (NCBI taxonomy): domain Eukaryota; kingdom Metazoa; phylum Chordata; class Mammalia; order Artiodactyla; family Bovidae; genus Neotragus; species Neotragus pygmaeus. The sequence continues at coordinate 936,878 of SJYV01032627.1, forward strand.
GCCTGCACTCCATGGGGTCACAAAGAATCGGACATGATTGAACAACTAACACATAGGCAAAAAGGATAAAATGAATTTTTGAAATATCTATTTATCTCTAAAATGGTCTTGTTTTCAAATGGTTTAGTCCATGTTAAAGCATAGGTCCGACCTGAGTTTTACAGATAACTAAAGCAAAGTCAAAAGGTACATACGTATGAATAAGAAAATTGGTAACAAAGAATGTGGTTTAATACTGAACAAAAATTCCAAAAAGCTAGAGTCTTTATTTTAATTTCTGCAGAACAGTCCAGAGTAATTTTAAAAGACTTCTGAAACCTAAGGAGAAAAATATAAATAAAAGCACAAACTACTTAACCATACAACTTGTTTCTATTTTGATCATTAGGCTAGGTCTATTTTCATTGAGAATTTTTGTCTTAAAAAAAATTAAGGCAGGTGAAACCACAAATGTTAAAATGAGAAAATCAGACCTGTATTAACTGCCTCCAAATAACTATAATAACCAATTGACCCCCATTGTAAATGCCAGTTAATTATTAAAACATCAGTATTGTTATCACCTTTGTTAGTATTTTGTTCATTTCTTTGATCATTAGTTTTCTGGTTCAACCATCTTACATGGTTGTAACAGAAATTCATTACCATGTGATGGCTGTGGGGCTGCCTATGGGAAATGACTTGATAGTCTCGCAAACACTGAATCATGCAGAAAATTAACACTCATTTTCATGCACGTTTCCTTGCATGTTGATGACCTAGAAACACATGCTTACACTCCATATTTTTCCTTGTTGCTCTTGATTTGTTTCTTCTCTGGTAGGAATAGAACAATATGGGCTTCCTCCAGGGAACAAAACAACACCTAACTCTGTGACATGGAAGGGCGAGAGGAGCAGATGGGTGTAAAGCGTACCGAGAGGAGACCGGCAGAAGGCACACAGAGGGGAAGTGCAGCTACCTGGCATTGCACCTGGGCACTGCCAACCACCTTGGCAGTGGGCTGCCTGAGAAATGGGAAGGAGGAGTGGGCCAGGAGGGTGGGAGCCAACTATGGCTTGCAGAGCATTCCCTGGAGAGAGGATGTTCTAGGGAGCTCATTCCTGAGGCCGTGGAGTTCAGCAGCTCAGTCTTTACCCCACTCTCATCACATGGAAGAGGGGAATGACTTATATGGATGCCGTTTCTTCACTTCATCAAATACCTCCTGGCTTATCACAGTCTTTCCCCCTTCAGTGGACAAGAAGGCCAACTAAATTAGTCCTTTATTCACTGGACATCATCTTTCTTAGTCTCTAGAGTGAGGCCAGGGACAACCACTTTGTACTGTAAGTGGAGTTCCTCAGCAGTGCTGTACCGAAGAACTTTCTACAGTGATGGAAGTGTTCCACATCTCCACTGCCCTAAGTAGCCACAAGGTAACATGTGGCTGTTGAACACTTGAAACGGGCTATCTGAACTAAGGAGCTAAGTTTTTAATTTTGTATGATTTTAATTCATTTAAAATTAAGTGTAAGTTCAATTCAACTTGCACTTTCCATAATAAAAGTTGTGATTGTTCCAAGATTAAAACTTTGGTCTTTATCTCCCCCTCTTTCCTTCTATTATAACTTTACAATCTTCTCATTGAGAACCTACTAATTGTGAAGCTTGGCTCTAGGTACCATGTGAGACTAAGCCAGTAAGATCCATGCCCTTTGCTCCCATGTTATCTTATCTGTGAAAATTTTCTCAGAACTTTCTCACATGACCATCTCTTCCTTTGCTTTCCCATCGCTCTTTATTTGCTTCACTCATCTGGCTTTTATTTCATACTATCTTTGTTGGGAATTCCCTGAAACAATATCCCAAATCTTGATTGAAAACAGGATCTGGACTGGGCAAAACAATCTCCTCCTCCAAGTTTGATTTTGTCACCCATCTGTATTTAATCTTTCATTCAAAAGTAAGGTTCAACAATTATATCAGCCTTGTAATTGATCAGAAAATTGTGACAATCTTTTCAATTACAACACCACCTTATACTAATACAAATATATTTTGGAGTTATGCAAAATTTCAGTTAATATTTGGAAATGTGGCAAGATGACAGAGAAAATGAAATAAAAATCCACTTCTAAGCATATTAGCACAAGACAAATATTTTAGGCATTTACTTTTATTGAGTTCATTTCAACGAACATGTATTGACAGATCCCAATATGCAAAACACAGTTCTATTATACTTGCCAGTGCAGGAGACATAAGAGATGCAGATTTGATCCCTGAGTTGGGAAGATCCCTTGGAGGAAGGCATGGCAACCCACTCTAGTATTCTTGCCTGGAGAATCCCACAGACAGAGGAGCCTGGTAGGCTACAGTCCATGGGGTCGCACAGAGTTGGACACGACTGAGGCAACTCAGCATGTGCGCACATGTATTTTTTTCCCCTCTAGCCTATACCATGCCACTTCAAATTGGATAGGAGGTGGGATATAAATTGGCCTTGCTGGGAGTTCCCTGGCAGGCCAGGGGTTAAAACACTGCACCTCCAACTGCAGAAGGCACAGGCTCAATTTCTGTCTGGGGAACTAAGATCCTACATGCCTCACTATTTGGCCAAAAAATGGAGGGGGTGGGGGAAGAGGAAAAAACCAAAATTGGCCTTACTGCCTCCCTTCTGCATGTAGCAGCAATCAGTCAAAATAGTGCTCATCTCTGTGGATGTCTGTGTTTTAAATGGATATAAGTGGGAACTGGGGAGAATATTTTCACATAAAATCTGAGTAAATGTCAGTGGAAACCTCTCTGAGCTCTCTGTGTCCTGTCCTCCAGACCCTTTCTCTGTGATACAAAGTGCTCACAGAAGACATCGGAGTTGTAACAGAAATCCAAGCCTGACCTGATGTACTAGGTCCTCAAATGTTGACCTCTCCTGGGCAGATAAGTAGTGTGGGACGGTATTTGGGTAAGAAAAATACAGAGGAACCGTGAGTAAACCAGTAGATCCTCGGAATCAAACAACTTAACATAGAATGAATATCAGGCATTTCCTGGGGAAGGACGGAAATGGCATTCTGCCTATTGGCTCATCTTAGGACCAAACCAAATTTAGAATAGCCTCATACCTTTCTGTGGTAAAGAATCTGCCTGCAATGCAGAAGACCTGGCTTCAATCCCTGGGTCAGGAAGATCCCCTGGAGAAGGGAATGGCAACTTGCTCCAGTATTATTCCCTAGAGAATTCCATGGACAGAGGAGCCTGGTGGGCTACAGTCCATGGTGGGGTTGCAAAGAGTCAGACACAAGTGGGCGATTAATGCTTTTCACTTTCACCCCTTTCTGTATCATAGTGGAGACATATCACACTCACATTCAACTTATAAGCACTCAACCACATTTTTGGAAAAGCCAACAGTCACAGCGACCACAGCTTTTACTTAACATGGCCCTAAAGCCGACTACTTCATCTGATGCTCAAGAAACAGAGATGCATTTCAATAACAAAACAAAACCGGCTCTATTGGCTCCATTGAAAGATGGTGTGATATATGCAAAGCTTACACACTGTTCTCCATGGGCGATTTTTTGGTGGAAAAAGAGCTGATGTCTCAGTGCCCCTAGGGCTTCTATAGGCAGCTGGGGAATCAGACCAGTGGCTCTCAGAGGCTGCTCTTCCAGACCATCAGAGGATGAGGGCACCGGGAAGGCTAGGTCTCTATGGAAACCACCTTCCCCTTCCTTTCTATCCTGCATACTCCTCCTTCTTCCCTCTTTTTCCATTTCTCTTATCAGAGAGCTTTCCTCACTTCACAAGATGGGGCAGTAGGGGTGACGCAGTGAAGGTTTCATTCATGGGGAAAGTTGGTACCGTGCACTTTGGGTGGGATCTCTCAACCCAGATAAACCATGTGGATCCCTCAGGGCTCCTAAGCCCCAGTGCAACACAGTAGCTGCATCTGGCTAGACGCCATCACAGCTTGATGGTTTCCTAAGCATGAGAGACCTTGGGTCATCCTCACTATAAATTCAAGTTTGGATTATTTCTAGGCAGGTCACCATGGAGACTATTTTTATCTATGCCAAACAGTAGCCCTTCTTCCAGCTGAATGGTTACCAGGTTTTTAAGAGGATAGAAGTTATATTTATTTTTACTGTTGTGCAGAATTAGGGAAGAAACATGTAATTAGAAAAAAAAAAAATTCGGATCTCCTGAAAGAAAATGGGAGGCAAGTGGGAACTCAGATATGATGGCAAATTGCTAATCCATCAGGGGAGCGTTGTGATTACTCCAGAAAATCGAGGTCACGAGGAAAACCTTTGCTTAGAAACTAAATTAAGAATAAGGTCCCCATTGTTTGTCTTACGGTGGCCAGAGTTCATGAGTGTCTGCTTTGTCCCCAGGGGCTCTGTTGCTCCACTCTAGGCCAGCTCTGATGAAGAGGAAGCCATATATCTTCTAAGAATATTTCTGTCTTGTGCTTAACTCAGTAACAATCACAGAGGGAAATGAGGTTATGTGAACTTCCCATGGATATCTGGATGGGAGTGACTCAGTTGATACAAAGGATTCCCTGTGAAACATATCCAAGTAAATGGAGTTGAGTTGATTCTTGTGATTCCCCTAGGTTTCACCAGCTCAGCTATCCTCAGAGATGGTGACTCCATAACTATATGCAGATGGCCAAACCACATGGTAGGAGATGCCCCCACATAAAACAAAGCCATGCAAAAAACTTCCACTGCAAATGGGTTAGATGTGGAATATTTTAATGATGGAGTCATTTCTGATGCAAATAGCTTCCTCTTTGTTCCATTTTCCAAATAAAAGATTATTCTTGTTGCTAGTTAGTGTGTTAGATTCAAAACCTCTTATCTTTGAAATCTTCCAGAGCAGAAAATTGATAGCAATGAGGAAAATCAACTCTGAGGCAAACTAGTTTATGGATTCACTCAGAATTTAGCAAATGTGGAAATCAGTACATTAAAAAAAAAAAATCTAGCCATTTAATCCTAGAAGCTAATTTCTTACACTCAACCCATATACACACAAACACACGTATACACACATATACACATGCTCTTAGATTTTTACTTTTCAGGAAGTATTTATAGCCCCATAGGAACCATAGGAAATATTTAACCTTAACATGGGGAAAAGCAGGTCATTTCCCTAAGCAAGGGATTAGACTAGCACACACATTCCCATTTTTGGACCTCACAAAGAATCAGTTTTGATCTCCTCTCTGAAATATGAGTGAAACTGGAGTGTCTAAGTGGCAAAGTAGAATCACAGTGAGGGTAAACTGGAAGGAGAACAAATGTCTTTGGCATTGACCAGTAGGTTCTATCTGCCTTTGGAATTGCCTGAGACACAGAATGCTTGCCTCTCCTTTTTCAATTCTTATCCAATCAATCACCATAGTTTCTGCTAATAAACAAAATATATAAATAATAATATTAATAATTAATATTATTTCTTCCCTCTAATTTTTTATTCATCCCTCAGAGTGCTAAGCCAGTATCTTTTAAAATAGTAGTTATTCAATAAATATTTCATGGATGAATGGATTTTTCTCATTAACTTCGAGGCTTCAAATATTTGTCTAGCTCTATCTCTCCACAGACATTGGGGTGCAGGAGGTTTAGAAATACCACTATGGTAAATACTACAGGAATTATTTCTCCTATTTCCTTAACAGCCTTGGCATTATATGCTAGAGTGGGTTACTGAGACCTGAAATTACTTATCACTAAACAATGTGAATTGGGATCAAATTCAGATGTGAAGAAGACTTTAATACCTAGATCTACTTTGACAACACAGAAACCCTTAAGCATCTTTCTCTTCTTTCACTCTTTCTTTCAGGAACAGTAGCCAGTAAGTGTGATGATAATTCAGATGTAAAAGGAAAGGAAAAGGCCACTGGAAGCTTTAGACAGAGAAATGCTTCTCTGACTCCGACACAGCTCTCTTAAGAGCCTCTGCCCCCTCCTTTAAGAAAGCCACCAGTTTTTGTTTTCATCAATAACTTCTATCACCAGGTCCTGTTTTACAAACATAAATTATGGATAAAGAATTGGTAACAGAAGTTCCATAGCTTCTCTGGATCAGGTAAAATGAAAGGAAACTGTATTCCTTGATAGAAATGTTCCCCCCTAACAAAAGTAAAGGTAGAAGGGAAAAAAATTTGCCTTGATGCCTGTCTCCCTTGTACTTCCTACTTCTTCACCTTGAAAGCAAACTATTGAAAATGTTCACAGAAAGAAGGTTCTGCTCAGCCTTTGGGAGAGTACAGCACCGGATTTATATTCTGCAATGCCCTGAGTTGACAGTATCAGTAAATATATTGCACTCAAACAAAACCGTTCCAGGAGAGAATAGTAGTCCCAGCCATGGAGAAATGAGGCTAGGGCAGCACACAGCACTCATCCGAGTCACCATACTTGAGCGGGTGGAGGGTGGAGGGCGTTCCAGGCTTGGAAGAAACTAGACTCATTTGACTGGCATGTGCTTTGCAAAGTCAGATCCTTTGGAAAAGCCAGATCTTGTGTAATATTCAGATAATATACGTGTCCAAAATCAGCCCTGGAGACTTGCTCACGATCTTCTCAGATGTTCCCAGTTCTCTGTTTTGTCTCTAGAACCACTTCATCCCTTTCAACATATGACAACCCACCAAAGAAGTATCTCCTGGCCTTCTCACGTCTTTCCCTTTTTTTTTCTGATGAAAGATTCATTGTCGTTACTGAGTTTTCTTTTCTCTCACACAAGATGGTACTCAGTATTCACTGTTCTGGACAAAGCATTTTGTAAAGCACTTCTACAAGTGTATTCAGATGATGGGTAATGTGGGGGTTCTTGAACCACTGATGGGAGACTTGGGTCTGGTAATCCAGAGACTGTGAGGGTTGTGCCTTTGGTCTTTGCTGTGTGAAGCAGCTATGCAGTCAGAATGCAGAATGAATCTTTGGGGGCCACTGGACCCAGATATGATCATGAAACATAACTAAGAAGATCCTCATAAGGTACAGAAGTAGAAGAAAAAGGTTTGAATGATTCAGGAAGTATCTTAACCCTCGGTGTTGATGGCAAGGAGAGTGGCCTTAACAGGAAGTGGATGCCTTCCACTGTATTCTTAGTCTTTTGGGTCAAGTTGGTATAGATCAGGGGTCAACAAGCCTGGAGCCCCTGGAGCCAAATGGCCCCTTGTCCGTTTGTATATGCCTGTGATTCGAGAATGATTTTTACATTTTTAAATTGTTGGGGGAAAAATCAAAAGAAGAATAATATTTTATGACATGGAAAGATATCAAATTTACATTTTAGTGTCCATAAGTAGTTGGATTGGAACAAAATCACACTGTATTGATGAAGGATGATTTTGCACTACACAATCAGAGCTGAGTAGCTGCAATAGAGACCATATGCCTAGCAAAGGAGAAAAAGAAAAACTTACAAAAAGTTTTCTGACCCCTGATAAAGCTCATTCTTAAGTTCAACCTTGTTCCTTAAATAGATATCTGATGTCCTCATGTCTTGACCAACTCACTTGACCAACACTGACTATTAGGCAAACACAAAACCACAAGATACTGTTTCACACCTACCGCTTTGTGAAGGTACCACCAGGCTTCCCAGGTGGCGTTAGTGGTAAAGAACCTGCCTGCCAACGCGGGAGACACGAGAGATGGGACTTCGATCCTTTGGTCAGGAAGATCCCCTGGAGGAGGGCATGGCAACCTACTCCAATATTCATGCCTGGAGAGTCCCATGGACAGAGGAGACTGGTGGGCTACAGTTCACACTGTCACAAAGAGCTGGACACGACTGAAGCGACTTAGCACACACGCACGCACTTTGAAAAGAAATGTTAAGTCTGGTAACACACTGTGTTGTGAAGGGGCAGAGTACTGTATCCACAACGAGGGTTCCCCCAGCTCGATGGCAGCCTCCTGACAGAGAATCAGATATTGGCTTTTGTAAGTCAGGCTGGTGAGCATAAGAAAGGCAAGGGGACATATAAACGGAGCCCCAACAGGGTCTGTTTAGCAGCCCTGTCCAGAAGTTACAAAAAGAACAGCCAATGAACCCAAACAGAAGGCAATAATTAAAACAAATTCAAATGTATGAATAGATAAAGCTACAAAATTAGAGATTGGTTCATTAAAATACTAGTAACATTTGAAAATTACTGTTAAAACATCAAAACTAAGCAATATGATGGATTTTAAAACAGGACACTGCTATAGATCCCACAGATGTGAGATCATTAAGAGGAGAAATAGAGATTAAAGGCACAGCAAGTAGCAATTCCTCTTCCCAGGTGGCTCAGTGGTAAAGAATCTGCCTGCAATGCAGGAGCCTCAGGTTCAATCTTTGGGTCAGGAAGATCCCCTGGAGAAAGAAATGGCAACCCACTCCAGTATTCTTGCTTGGGAAATCTTATGGACAGAGGAGGCTGGCGGGCTACAATCCATGGTTCACAAAGAGTCAGACATGACTTTAGTGACTAAACAACAAGCAGCAATTCCATTCCTAGATATATAGTCATCAGAACTGAAAACAAGTTCTTGAACATAATACATGTATACGCATGTTTGTAGCGGCAATATTCACAAAAGCCAAACGGTGGAAGTAACCCAAATTTCCATCAGTGGTTCAAAGAACAAGTTGTGGTAGTCCATACAACAGAATATTCTTCGACCAGAAAAAGGAATAAAGTACTAATCCACGCTACAACATGGATGAACTTTGAAAACATTATGCTAAGGGAAAGAAGTCAGACCAAAATATATATATATTTATATACTGCATGACTTCATTTGTATGAAATATTCAGAAATTGGTAAAACCATGGAGACAGAAAGTAAGTTGTTGCTTGCAAGGGCTCAGGAGGAGCGAGAAGCATGGGGAGTTATTGTTTAAGGGGTTCAGGGTTTTCTTTGGAGGAAGAGATAAAAATGTTTTGGAACTTGATAGAAATGTGATTGTACAGCCTGTGAAATTATGAGATGACACTGAAGTGTTCATTTTGAAGTGGTTAATTTTACTTCAATTAAAAAAAAAGAGAGGATGAAACAGGAGTAGAACCACCTGGCCGTATATAAGTATGGAGCACAGACCATGTGCCAGATTGACAGTCGCCTGACTGTCAATTGTCAAATCCCTGACAATTTTTAATCTTTCGATGATCTCAGCAAATGTTCCAGCTGTTCCCGTAAGGCTGTTGCTGTTGTTCAGTCGCCAAGTAGTGTTTGACTCTTTGAACCCCATGGGCTGCAGCATGCCAGGCTTCCCTGTTCTTTACCATCTCCCAGAATTTGCTCAAACTCATGTCAGTTGAGTCAGTGATGCCATTCAACCATCTCATCCTCTGTCATCACTAATAATATTCATTTTTTACAGAGGAAAAAGGAGCTCATGGGAAAGAATCTGGTCATTTCCCTGTCTTTGTGTCACTTTGCATTTTGCAGAGTTGGTCCAGAATATCTTTTTTGAGAAACAGAACCCAGAAATGTAGATAAACTTACGTTAAGACTTGGAGATGTCTCAGCTACAGGAAGTGGGCCAGGGTGGAGTGAGGTGCTCTGACATTCCAAATATAGCCCGTGCTTGGCCACTTAGGAAGATGGCTTTGTTGCTAGCAACAAGTACTTAGCACGTGTGTGATTTGGCATGTCTTGAGCTGTGAAGTAGCTGCAATTCAGGCAAAAAATTGATGATGTTACAGGGAGGGGCTGTGCGGGGTGCTAATTGCCATCTGCAATGCCTAGAGGAGATGGGGGAGAGGAGTAAGGAATCTCTTTCTTTTTAATAGATTTTCAAGATGGGAAAATCATATTTCAACCCCCAAGCATTTGGGATCAATTGTACATAAGATGGAAAGTATACCTAACACGAAGTTGGGAAAACTGGAACTTTGCAGATTCTTGGGTGTCGGAAGAAAAAGATCAGAGCATTTCAATTGCCAGTAGTCCCCTTACTCCTTCTAGCCACTTATATGGAGCCCCAGAAGGACAGCAAAAAGAAGAATAGCAAGTACTGATGGCTGTGGGATTTCTAATAATCACCTAGGGTGACTTCTATGATTCCTGGAAAAGTATGCAAAAGATGCTTGGTGAGATGGGAGCAGAGAAGTGAATGAAGTCTAAATCTCAACCCTAAAGGCATGTCACGAAGCTAATTCTTTGGCCCGGTTTAGAATTTACATTAGAAGGTATATTAGCAAAATCTCTGAGACTCATGTATGTTATTCCCTATAATTATACCTGTTCAGTTCAGTTCAGTCGCTCAGTCGTGTCCGACTCTTTGCGACCCCATGAATCGCAGCACGGCAGGCCTCCCTGTTCATCACCATTTCTAGGAGTTCACTCAGACTCACGTCCATCAAGTCTATGATGNCTCCTCTTTCACTTTCATCAAGAGGCTTTTTAGCTCCTCTTCACTTTCTGCCATAAGGGTGATGTCATAGGTTAATATTTAATTTTTATTTTAATTTTACCAAGGAGAAAACTACATTACAAATGTTAAAGTGCAAATTAGCGTAGAATCATAGGTCCAAAAGTTGAAGACTTTTGACTAAGTCCTGCCTGGAAGAAATCAGACTATTGAAAGGAGAGGGAGGAGAGGAAGAAGGATTAAAATAAAACTAAAAGTAGAGAAACTTAGACTCACACTTCCTTTCTTAAACCTTAAAACCCTGAGTTTTTATTATCATGCATTCATCAAATTGATCAGCACTTGATCTGTTGATTTAAACTCTGCATTCAAGTCCTTTCTGCCACTTTCCTGCCTTCATTAAACCTGGGCTATTTCCTTTCCTTTTTCTTTCTTGTAAGTATGTTTTTTATTGTGGTGAAATATACATAATGTGAAATTTACCATTTTAACTGTCTCCAAACGTACAGTTCAGTAGCATTAAGTGTGTTAAGTGTCTGTTGTATACAACCATCACCACTACGGTGAGAATGGAACAGAACTGTAAGGATGAGTTTTCTGAATTGATTCTGGGAACTGACTCTCTTGTCTGATTATATTTGGAATAATTCACTCATCTGAAACCCTAATTATGTGTACACTTTTATGAATGTACAACATACTTCATTACAATTTTTAAGTTAAAAAAAAAATGCTGCTGATTTCTATTTTCAGTCCTCAAGGCAGGAGTAAGTTACATGAAGAAATGGTCAAAATGCCAGTCATCTCTCCCTTCTGCTACGTTGCCTTCTCTCTCCTACAGGAAGTGATTCGAGTCTAGTTTGCTGAGGGTTCTGCGTGGTATGCAGGCACCAGCCCAGAATGAACAGCTGCAGCGCCACAGCCCTTCTTTCTGGAACATCCCTGAAAGACAGAGGTGAAGGGGAATCCTCCCAGTGGGCAGAAGTGTGAGCGGTGCCCCTGGGCTGTCTCCTTTGCTTAGAAGGAGAAATGACCAGATGTGTGATTGTATGACTATATCCTGATTCATGGGCGGTGGCCAATAGCTTGGCTGGATGGGCATGGACTTGGAAGGAATATGATGGGAAAATTGGTGATAAGGAGATAGGGGGAAGAGGTACATGGATGGGTGTCTTTGATGGGGCAAAAAATGTGTGTCAGGGTCCAATAATTCTAAAGATATCTTTCACAGACAGAAAAAGTATTGCACATGTTGATCTCCTTTAAAAGGAAAACTTAAAACAAGCCAGTCCTGGAGGCAGAGAAGAGGCAGAGGAGAAAAGGCAGGTGACAAGCTCAGAGGCAAACGGCCCAGGGCTGGCTCAGATGGTATAAGATCAATTGCTGAGTCGCTCAGTCATGTCGGATCCTTTGTGATCCCATGGACTGTAGCCCACTAGGCTCCTCTGTTTATGGGATTCTCCAGGCAAGAATACTGGAGTGGGTTGCTGCTTCCTACTCTAGGAGATTTTTCCGACCCAACTATCAAACCCTGCCAATCTCTTGCATTGGCAGGAGGGTTCTTTCCCACTAGTGCCACCCGGGAAGTCCGTTCCCCTGGGTAGGAGACTCTGAATGAGATTTCTTCCAGTCTGTTTTTGTTGTTATTCTCACAACTGTTCTTTCCGTTTTTTATCTGAAAGAATTGCCCCCAGTACCGGGAAGATGTGGGGTAGAAACCTATATTGACATTGTAGATCTTGAAAAAGTGCTCCAGAGTCCTAAGCGGGTGGACTGGACTCAAAGTTTGGGGCCAAATCATTGCGGAAGGGAACATCCTGCATTCTTCCTTCTCAAATTAGAGTCCAATGCTACTATCTGGGCCAACAAATCTATTTTTAGGAAAGAGGCTCCTTTCTCTCCTTAACAACCAATTTCCTCTAAAATGTATGCAGTGTCCCAGTGCTGGGCACGGTCTCAGATCACCAGGCCACGCAGACCTCCCCACTAACTCCGCCCACCCCAGCCGCTCCTCCACACAGGGGCCCCTGGAGGTTACAAGAGTTCATTTTTAAATGAAAGGGCCACTGGAAAAAGCTTTTATTCTCATATGGGAAAAACCTCATAAAGCATTGACTTCTCTTGATTAGCGTTCACAACCCAGGATGCTTCCTCTGGCCAATTTGCTGTTGATCTTATAAAACAGATCTCTCTTCTTGATCTGATTTTTCCCCGCCCTGTGCATTTGTTCTGCTTAAACCTTTCAGCACATTTGTTAACTTGAGTGACACCGAAAAAACCCGCCACCCCATTAATGTGGAGTCATGCAGTCCATGGGATGTGCCTCGTTCATTTCATCGGGGCTGCTTGGTTCCTTCCCAGATGTTCCCTTTCAGCAGATAACCATTGTTTTTTAAAACTTGGGATAATTATAGCTCTGTAAACCTAGAGGACAAGATTGGTTGGCTCCGGCCAGCTCCTCACTCCTTATGTAATAGCTTCATTGTTTAGTAATTGCCTCATTCACGGAGCAAAGGGATCCACGTCAGCCAAGACATCTATTCAGAACACTTCCCTGTGGATAAACAGGAGCTGGAGCGGCCTTACCCAGAGAACCAAAACCTCTGTGAGACTTGCTGCAAGTTTGACCTGGGCTGCTTTTCTCTGCTCAAATGCAACACTCCTTCAGCACTGGCTTCACCTTTTCTTTAGTAACAAATCAGCCCCCAGGTGGGTCTTTCCCTCTGCTGGTAAATCCTGAATGAGTGGGGTGGTCCACGTGGATGATGAGGAAATGCTAGACCACTGAGCAATGAGATGAAGGGTGTGGGATGAGACACAGCATGGGGCAGTGGTCTACACCTGCTGTCCCTGTTGGGGAGGAAGAAAGTTTCCTCTGTCCTTCTAGGTTATTCTTCTGGTCTAAGAATTAAATTGACATGAGACAGATGAACAGGAGAAAAATCAAACAAAAATTTAATAACACTTATCCATGGGTGAAGGACATGTACAATGGAAGAACTGATGCTGAAGCTGAAGCTCCAATACTTTGGTCATCTGATGTGAAGAACTGACTCATTGGAAAAGATCCTGATGCTGGGAAAGACTGAAGGCAGGAGGAGAAGGGGATGACAGAGGATGAGATGGTTGGATGGCATCACCAACTCAATGGACTTGAGTTCAAGCAAGCTCCAGAAGTTGGTGATGGACAGGGAAGTCTGGCACACTCCAGTCCATGGGGTCACAAAGAGCTGGACACGACTGAGTGACTGAACTGAACTGAAACATGGGTGAGGGGCTTCCCAGGAGGTGTTAATGGTAAAGAACCTACTTCCCAATGCAAGAGACATAAGAGATGTGGGTTTGATCCCACATCTTCCCCTGGGTTGGGAAGATCTTCTGGAGGAGGGCATGACAACCCACTCCAGTAGTCTTGCCTGGAGAATCTCGTGGACAGGTGACTGGCGGGCTACAGTCTATATAGGGTAGCAAAGAGTTGGACGTGACCGAAGCAACTTAGCACTCATGCATACATGGGTGAAACCCAGGTATCTCATTTGCAAAATAGACAAAACCCTCAACTACCATCTTCAGCTAAAATCAAAAAGGAATGTTGAGGGTAGTGATTTGGGACTTCAAAGGGAAGGCAGTCAATTGACATGGAGGTGGATGAGTAAATGGTGGGTAAATAAGTACTGGACTAGGCAGAGACGATGGGACATGGAGGGAATTCTGACCTTTATATCTTTATATTTAGCCTCTGCCTAGATAACCCCCACCAGACGCAGCCTGTATTCTCTGATGACATCTTTGGTGATAGCTCTATTCTGGGTATGTGCCCTCTATCTGAATTCTTTTAGGTGATAAGGGGCAAGGTCAAAGTTTCTTCCTGAGACTTTTGGGCCTTGATTGTTTTCAGCTTGAAGTAATCCACATGCCAAAGAGACATTTTGGGGTAATGAGTTTTGCTGCCCTACATTCCGAAGGATAAGTGAAAGGAGAGATAAAAGCACTAAGTTATTTTCTGGAAGACTCCAGAATGATTTCTGGGAGCTCTCCTGGGGACTCTGGGGTGGGGGAGCTGCACAATGCAGGAAGAGATAGAGAGCTTTCAGACTTTGTGGAGGGTCTTCCCCAGGAAGTCTAGACCTCCACTTCCCAGCCTAGAGCATCCCAGTGAACGTCAGAGCCCAGATTCTACTGACTGTTGCTCATGTGGGCTGCCGTGGAGCACGTGCCCCAGGGAAAGCAGCCCCCGCCCCTCTGGTGTTTCAGAGATTCCCTGGGAAATCTACGTAGAGGGTAAAGACCTTGAGCCACAGAGAACCAATGTCCTCTAACATTCCTGGTGGGCCCAAGAGCTCGGGGCAGAACCATCAGGAAATGGCAAAGCACCCCAGTACACAAGCCACACTTCCACCTCCTCAGCCCTCTCCCTGTCCTGATCCTACAGCCCCAGGAGAGCGAACAGCGGAGAACAGGAGAAAAAAACAGAGGAAGCTTTAAAACCTAACAATAAAGAGTGATACAGAACAGCCACTGAAGCTGGTTTCATATGGACTCAGAAGGTACAGAAATGCTGACCCATCCTTAAGAATCAATGTGCTCGTGATTGATTATTAGAAACATGTCTGTTTCTTCTCCTATCTTTCTTTCTGCATATATATGACACATATTCTTTTCATCATATGTGTATATATTTTGTAGGAATCTATCTATATATATGAACATATACATATATATGTATGTGTATGTATGGGCCTCCTTGGTGGCACAGGTGGTAAAGAATCTTAAGCACATTTTATAAATATATATAACAACATGATTTGGGCATAAAAATTAATTTAGAGTGAAAATATTTGAAATCTTATCTGAACAAAGCAAAGCCTTCCGAAAAATACAGCTGCCACCAACCCACCTCCAAGGGGTTCCCTGCAAGTTCTAGGAAGGAGACAGGTGGACCATTTCCAGCAGTGTCATGGAAAACCCAAAATAACTGGGTGAAGTGAAGCATGGTTTTCCCAGTGAAGCCCCCTGCCCTTTTAAACCTATATATACACCTTTACCTCTGAGTACTGAGCAAGTTACTCATTACCGAGAGCTCCCCAGACACACACAAATAAACCTTGTCTTTTCTCCTGTTCAGCTGTCTATCATCAGTTAATTTGCAGGTCCTGACCATTCAACCTAAGTGGATGGAAGAAGAGTTTTTTCCCAAGAGTTTTAATGTGCAAATACACACACACACACACACACACACACACACACACACACACACTCTGTTGACAGTGACTGCAGGCGCTTTCAGATCTTAAAGCATTCTGACTTCCTGTTTCACAATGCCGCACAGTCAGCCTCACCCTGACACACACGATGCACACTTGCCACTAGGAGCGGCTCTCCTCCCATCAGGCTCTGCTTCTGTCGGGCAGCATCAGCTGTGATCCTTCTGGTCCGCTGGGCACTGATACCTCCAACCACAGCTGAGGCCCCCGGCCTTCAGGACACCAGGGTCGTCAGCGAGCCTCCTATTGTGGATAGGAACTGGGTGGGCAGGGAAGTCCTTTATTCCTTCTGTGATTTTTCTGTGAGACACCTTATTTTTAAGCACACAGTTTTAATTGTTTTGCTTTGTTTTCTTCCCTTTTAAATCCTGCCTTCTGCCCATGGGGGTTATACCTGTATCTGATGTGACCCAGAGAGTTCCCGTTCCCCATTAGGGACCCCCAGCCCCTGCAGGCACCTGGGCTGCAGTCCTCGGGGCAGCAAACACCGCCTGGCACCAGGCCCAAGTCCACAGTCATGGATCCATAAATCTAAAATCCAGAAGTCCCCCAAAACAGAGAGATTGCTTATAACCACCTTGGTGGCCAAATGTGAAGTGATACAAGGCTACATTTATCCCCCGAGTGTGGCTCTTCATGCACTATTTTGCTGATACAGGACTGTGGAAATATTGATGCGTTTGATCCCAGGGGTTGCCTCTGACCTCTTTGGGATGTTATCAGACATTTGATTCACGCACCACACTTATGCCTTGCCAAAATCGGAAATGTTCTGAATTTTGAAACCTGTCTGTCTTTCAGGGCTTCAGATACGTGACCGTGGCCTTCGAATGTTGCAGTACGTGTGCTGATTGAAGTCCGATGCGCTCCCCACTCCTCACACCTGGGTTTCCTTGCAGGTCAGGTTCTCCATCTCTTGACTGTACAATAGCAACTGTCCCCAGGCTTCACACAGACTCAGTGTGACCCGTGGGGATGACCCACACAAGTTCCTAAGCTGGGCCCTCACTGCATGTTGGGAGTTTATGACACAAAACTCATCCTTAGCATTAAGTTAAGAAAAAATAATAGACAAAATGTTTTCAGATCTCAGCAGGCACTTGGGTCCAGCTTAGTTAATGGGAGAAAACTTAACAATATTGAAACAAAAAAAATTTTTTTTAATCTTCCTAGTGGCCATTTGGAGTTTCCCGGTTGCTCAGTTGTAAAAAAAAAATTTGCCTGCCAATACAGGAGATGTGGGTTTGATCTCTAAGTTGGGGATATCCCCTAGAGAAAGAAATGGCAACTCACTCCAGTATTCTTACCTGGGAAATCCCAAGCCTGGAGGGCTATAGTCCATGGGGTTGCAAAAGAGTCAGACATGACTGAGTGACTAAACAACAACATCTGAATGGATGAAGACTGACACTCCAGCCATGGTGGATCAGTCTGATGGCTGTTTTAAAATCATTTTTGTTATTTTACTCCCCCTCCGTTTCCCCTTCCCTTTCTGCACTGCCCAAGGTCTGGACTCTGCCCTCCTGGTGTTCCAAATGGACATGCTTGGATTCATCAAACCTCATTCAAGGACCTGTGTCTACCTTTATATCTGTATTCAGGATTTCTACTCCTTCAGAAGGTGCCTCCTCCCAGACTGATAAGGTCCAGACTTCACAAAATAAGGATGCTCTCTGGGGAGCTGACAGGCATTCCTGGCCCCAACCTGGGGACCAGTGGGAGGGCCCCTGCCATCTTGAGTTTTCACCTTCTTCCTGTGGATCATATACATGGCAGACCTTCCTCATGCTGGTAATGATGGCTTCTCACTACATGACTTGAATATTTTGTTAAAATGCTTCCTCCCTCTCAGAAGTCAGAGGCCAGAGAAAATAAGTGACTTAAAGGAAAGTCTGTCTCTCAGATAGGCATTTTTTATTTCATTTGTAAATAAGAAAGATGATGCTCAAAGAGCTGAAAGTCATTTATCTAAGATCACAGAGCTGGTTAGAAACCTGGTCAGAATTTGAACCCAGGTCCTCAGCTTCTCAATGACTGTTTCTTGCTGTGCAGTCGCTCAGTCATGTCCAACTCTTTATGACCCCATGGCAGCACGCCAGGCTTCCCTGTTCTTCATTATCTCCCAGAGTTTGCTCAAACTCATGTCCATTGAGTTGGTGATGCCATCCAACCATCTTATCCTCTGTCGCCCCCTTTTCCTCCTGCCAGCATCAGAATCTTTTCCAGTGACTCTTCCACTTTTTCTCATCAGGTGGCCAAAGTATTGGAGTTTCAGCTTCAGCATCAGTCCTTCCATTAATGAATATTCAGGGTTGATTTCCTTTAGGGGTATTGGAGTTTCAGCTTCAGCATCAGTCCTTCCATTAATGAATATTCAGGGTTGATTTCCTTTAGGATTGACTGGTTTGATCTCCTTGCAGTCCAGGCGAATCTCAAGAGTCTTCCCTAGCTGTTTCTTACTTTATCCCATATTCCTAATCCAACAGAGGCAGTCATTTGAAGAAAGAAAGAAATTGGATCTTTCTGGTCAGAGCTGGCTTCCAAGGCAGGGTGGTGCTAGGAATAAAGAATCTGCCTTCAATGCAGGAGACATAAGAGATGCAGGTTCGATCCCTGGGTCAGGAAGATTCCCTGGAGAAGGAAGTGGCAATCCACTCCAGTATTCTTGCCTGGGAGAATCCCATGGACAGAGGAGCCTGGCGGGCAACAGTTCACAGTGTCACAGAGTCAGACTCGACTGAAGCGACTTAGTGTGGTCAGAGCTAGTTAAGAAGCACCTTGGCTTCTGAGTAGCCAAGATCTCATGTTCAGTAAAGACATAATCTTTGAGGCCGTGTCCTCTCCTTTCATTTTTTTACATGAATGGGTGTTTCAGTAGGAATGGGATTCCTACATTTCAGATGTTAATGTGCCTACCCCATTTAATAATGTTTTGGCTTAATTTTTAGAGTACTGAAGCTGTTTGGTAGGGTTGGTATAACAAAGCACTGCAAACAGGTGACTTAAACAACAGAAACTTGCTGAATTCGTGGTTCTGGAAGTTAGAATTCTGACATGGAGGTGCTGCTGGGGCCAAGCTCCCTCTGAAGGCCCCAGGAAAAAAGCTGTCCCTGCCTCTCTGTTAGCTTCTAGTAGTTTCTTGGATTGTGACAGCATAGTTCCAATCCTTTATTTTTTTTTCTTTTAATTCATGCTTCTTTCCAACTTCCTCAGTTTCCCCCTCCAGTCCTTTATTTTTTCCAGGATACATCGTACTCAGGTGTGTCAGGACTCCCTACGTCCCTCTTGGCTGTGACAGTTTCTTAGACTTTCCATGTAGTTTTTGCTGTGGGTTTTTTGTTTTTGTTTTTGTTTTTTGGCCACACCATGCAGAATGTGGGATTTGAGTTCCCTGACCAGGGGTCAAACCCAGGCCCTCGTATTGGAGGGGTGGAGTCTTAGCCAGCAGACCAGCAGGGAAGTCCCCAGTCTTCACATGATGTTCTCTAGTGTGCATGTGTGTTTATGTCCAAATCACCCCTTTTTACAAGGACACAGGTCATATTGGATTAGGGAAACCCTCTATGGCAGCATGACTTCATCTTTTCTGTGTCTGCAATGATCCTTTTTCCACATACAGTCATGTTCTGAGAGTAGGCCTTTGGCACGTGAATTCTGGGGGACACATTTTAACCCATAATGACCTATCCTCTGGCCCCCTAAAATTTTTGTCTTTCTCACATGCAAATCACATTCATCTTATCCTAACAGCCTTAAGAGTCTTCAATTATTCCAACATCAACTCTAAGTCCTAAATCTCATCTAAATAAGGTATGGATGAGAGAGTAAGATTTACCCAGGGCAAAATTCCTTTCCACCTGGGAACCTGTGAAACCAGACCACAAGTTACCTGCTTCCAAAACACAGCAATGGGACAGTCAAAACACAGAGAAACAGGGAGAAATCAGGAGGAAAAAAGGACATGGATCCTGACAAAGTTTGAAACCTAGCAGAGTAAGTTCCATTAGATTTTCAGGCTTGAGAATCATCCTATTCTGCCCAGTACTTTGTCCTTTGAGCCCACTCACATTAGGAAGGATAATCTGCTTCACTCAAAATCTACTAATGTAAACATTAATCACATCTTAAAAAAAAAAAAAAATGCTTTCCCAGCAACATCTAGACTGGAGTTTTACCAAACAAGTGGGCATCATAACCCAGACAAGTTGACACATAAAATTGGCCATCACAGATATTTTTTGAAAAAAGTACTATAATGTGTTCAGGATGGGGGAAATTCAGGAAGAGATACTTAGGAAAGTGGAGGAGACTTTCAGGCTGTTAGACCTGGGGGGACGTACCAGTGGGGCAGGACCCAGTGGGATTGAAATGTGAGTGTATGTTCCTCGGTTCTTTGTCTCGACACAACAAAGATTTGGAGCGATGGACATTAAAGCCCTCGGCGCGTCACAGCTCTCAGGTCTTGGACAAACCATGTTATAGCTCTTAGGCAAATCAGTGTTACAGCTCTAGTTTATTTAGAAGATAGCAGGAGAATCTATCCTCGAAATGTGAGGGCATCCAACCCAAAGACTCGAAGGGAAGAGAGTGGAGGAGAGGGGCGGGAGAGAGAGAGGGAGAGAGGGAGAGAGGGAGGGAGAGGGAGAGACGAGATGTGTATAAGAGACAGTTGTAGGAATCTATCTATATATATGAACATATACATATATATGTATGTGTATGTATGGGCCTCCTTGGTGGCACAGGTGGTAAAGAATCTTAAGCACATTTTATAAATATATATAACAACATGATTTGGGCATAAAAATTAATTTAGAGTGAAAATATTTGAAATCTTATCTGAACAAAGCAAAGCCTTCCGAAAAATACAGCTGCCACCAACCCACCTCCAAGGGGTTCCCTGCAAGTTCTAGGAAGGAGACAGGTGGACCATTTCCAGCAGTGTCATGGAAAACCCAAAATAACTGGGTGAAGTGANGGTGAGAAGGCGGCGGATGCGGGGGGAGGGGGTGGAGGGGGGTGATGTTGGCAGAGTAGAGGGATTCCTCTCTCCACCCTGAGAAATTACACTGTCAGAGGCAGAAGGCCACAGTGAAGGAGGCGCCCAAACCATTCCAATGGCAGAGTTTGGAGGCGGTGGGGTTCGGGATTCAGGCTCTGCCCTCCTGAGTGGGCTTCATGCTTGCTCCATTGGACGAGCCTCCACGGTTTCATGGGAAGAACAGGAAGCCTGAAGTCACCACTAGAACAATGCCTAACTGTCAAACAGCCTTGCCTTTGGTGCCCAGCAAATGCCTCTGCTGCTTACCCAGCACTGACCTTGGGCACAAGTCACGGCTCCTTCTATCTCGGCTTCTTTATCTACAGATATTTCCAACGCTTCCTAGCCTTGCCTTCTGGTCATATGGGACACGCTGAAAAGCAGTGTCCCCTCAATGAAGATCCTCATGGGAATGATGGTAAGTGCCAAGGAGAAGGAAGGGGTGTCCGGCATCCGATTAGGGAGTGAGAGAATGAGTGCCTTGGCAGGAACACAGTGTTATTCCAGCAGGTATAAGCTGTGACTTAGGGCTCATCTGCACTGTGCATGCCTTTAAGAGAGAACACAGTTTTTATAATGCCACAGTCCTCCACATCGGTGTCAGCTGGCCGCCTTCCTTTTGGTCTCCCTCTGCCCTCACGGGGTGAACCGCCACTCCATCCAGAAGCAGTTGCCAGTGAGCTGCTCGGTTGAGGGATGGGCTTCCTGTGTTTCCACAGCCCATTTCAACGGTATCGAACTGGGGCCTGAAAAGCCTTTCCTCCGGAAGCCACACGAATGACCCGCCAGACAAGTCTATCGTCCTGGAGCGATTCACCCTGAATTTTTAAGCTCTCACCCCGCTTTTAGGTCTGTCTCCTTTTGCCTTCTGAAACCGCAAAGCAGTTGGAGATTCTAATCTCTCAACCCAAGTCACTTCGTCATCACAGTCAGATGTCCCCTGGGGTCACCGTCGCCTGTCTGCGGTGGAAAGTTCCAAGGAGCTGCCGTTGCTTTTGCGATCTGCCGGTCGACGTGGAGAGCACGCCCTGAAACCCAACAGGAAGGTGGTTTCGGAGGCGGGTTAAAAATACATTTACGTTTGTTTATATCCGAGAGATTATTTTTAGTCTGAGGCAGAGGCCTGACAAGGATCTGGAGGCCTGTGATGGTGTGGCTTAACCAGCAGGATTTGCACCTGCACAAAGCCAGGAGTTTGGCTGTTTCTGCTTCTGGGTGGTTGTCTCACATCCCTGACTCCCTACCGGTCTCCCAAAGGCTTCAGGATCAGGTAAAACGGATCCCAGAGCTGCCTTTGCAGCTAATTTCTGTTTCTCTGCAGGCTGGCAGGCCACCTCGAGGCACAGGCCACACTTGAGAGGCCCAGGGCTGAGTTTCAGGCTCCTCCTTGAGGTTCAGGGGCAACGGATGTACCTTCAGAAGTCTCTGTGCAAAGCTGGGCTCTGTTGCTAATGACGGTGACGTACGTGGCTTCCCAGCTCACGTACCACCATCCCACAACGACCCCCGCCTCCATGCAGTCAAGCAGGGGCGTGGGGACCAGAACAAGCTGACATGAATGGCACACTGCCAGGGGGCCACAGGCTGACAATAACTCTGGGATCGGTGGCAGGGTCGGGGGCAGTCACGAATGACCAGTGACCACGTGGGTCCTCCTGTCCCTGCGCCCCCACGGATTGGTCCTGCCGGCTTCTCTTGGACCTGCTCTGTGATGACCTGCCAGCCCAGGGCTCTCGGGTCCAGACACGATACAGGCGATGCAGGCGGTGCTCGGCCCACACCCCCAGGGTCCCCTTCTCATTTTCCTGCTCCAGCTCCAGGTGTGCCGAGCAGCAACTGTGTCTCTTTGGCAGCAGGTTACCCTCCGGGATCTGGAACTACTTTGCCTACTTGAGGAAGGTAACAATGAGAATTTGCATCCTTCCAGGGATGACAGGGAAGCCTGGCGTGCTGCAGTCCATGGGGTCGCAGAGAGTTGGACGTGACTGAGCGACTTAACAACAGCAAAGGGATAACAGCCCTTAACCAGCAGATGACAGGCGGAAGTAGGATTAGATACTCCGGCTTCTCTGGGTCCTAATCAGGACCATGGTAGGGGCCATGGGGAGGCGCTGGAGAGAGTGTCAGCCCCTCATCGCTCCCCTCTCTGGGGCTTTGCACCACGCTACACCCTTACTCAGTATCTTCTTCTCTGGGCCCGACTTCCCAAACCTTCTACCGGATTCTCCTGGGGACATTCCTTCCGCGAGTCACTCAGTGTCTGCTTGCAGTGAATCTAACCTAAGTAAGAACAACACAAGGCGTGGAGGGCGATGTTTGCCCCATGACCCAGGCTGACTTAAAAAAACAATTCTGCACAAAGTGAGAATTGCAAGCTGAGTTTTACTGGGGGCAGAATGGGGATTGCAGCCCGGAGACAGCACCTCAGATATCTGAGAAACTGCTCCAAAGAGGCAGGTGGCGAGGTTAGAATGCATGCGATTTGGATGAAGGAGGAATACAGGCAATCAAGCACGGATTTTTCCAGAAGGTTTCTACTAGTTTCGAGGAGTCTTTGCTAGTCACAAGGAACAGCCGTTGCCCTGAAGGATTTTGGCGTTTTCCTAGATATGAGGAGATATAGGAATTGGGCTCATGAGATTGGCTCCTGAAAATATCTATCTGAGGACCTGTCCTACCAGGTTTCTGCACCCTCAGCATGGAGCACCTCATTGCTGATCTCCACCCTGAACTCCTTTCATTGAAGGCCAGCAGTTGCAGAAGCTCGTGACTTAATCCCTGGAGAGGTAGATGGCAAGTGCCCATGGCAAGTGCCAATTTGTAGCTGACACCCAGAACCAACCCAGTTTCCCCTCAGCTCACATCGTTTGTCATCTCCTTAAAGTTCAGGCTTCTCAGATCAGCCCGTAAAGACTCTTCGAGTGAAAGAATCTCTCACGCTGCCGTTGCACAAGCATAATGGACCACTGTTTTCCTGTTCCACAGAGTCTCCTGTAAGATCTCGACTCAAAGTCAGCACCAGGGCCCCCGGGGGACATTCTACTTCCTAAGTCTTAACTCTGAGTAACATAGGCCTCGGCCAAAGCTTCCAACCACACAGCCACCTCGTGTTTCTCCCTTCCTTGACCCTGCAAAAATGAAAGGCAGTGGGAGACTTATGTGACCTTCACCGACTTTGGAAAACTTTTCAAAAATAGATTTAGTTCCTTTCTTTCGTCTCCCCAGAGTCTGATAATTCCTGGAAGGAAGACTATAGCTTCATTGTTATTCTTGGGGACTCCAGCAGAAAATCAGTCCTGTAGTTCAAGGAAGCTGGACAGAGCCCCACGTGCTCCCCTGTTGGGAGCCATCAGCCGCCCACCCCCCGCCCCCCAGGCCCTTTGAGCCTTGGCGTTAACTCCTGCTTCTCCGTGGAGCAGGCAGCCACGAACACGACACAGCCAGGGAAGAAAATGGTGCAAACTGGGAGAATGCCAGTTCCTCCAGCTTCTCCTTCCTCCTCTTTATATAAACTCCAAGAGCATCAAGTTTAGGACAAACACCAATGTCGGTTTCAACATGACATGTACCACTGGGCTTACTGTGATCACTGTGAGTCTTGACTCGACTTCGGAAGCATCATGAAAATACCAGCTTGGGCCAGAAGAACTACAGGCAAACACTCCAAAGTCCTGTGAGTGATTCTGTCTTGGCGCTCACCACTCCTATCAGGGCTTGGGTGTGGGGATGGGGAGCGGGGAGGGAGAATCAGGAAGAGGAGAGTCAGGCACGCCCTCCCCATGCCCCTAGATCTTGGGCTGAGGTTCACCTGTCAAGGCCTGACGGCCTGGTCATGGTGGGCTGGGACCTGGGCATTCATCCAAGTTCTAATCCTGGAGAGGATGATTCCTAGGTGTGTCAAGGGAAAGAGAAGCCCCCTGGGAAGGAGAGAGGTGGCCTGAGGGAGAAGACAGAAGCGGGTGGGGTGGAGGTCAGTAAGAAAAGGTGCCTTGTGTGGGCACTCAGCTATTCAAGTTGGGCCAAAAATGTCCTTCAGGGGCTGGCTTTTCCCCCCAACCCGCAGACCCGAGGGAGGCCCGGGAGGCACGGCCACCCTCCGCAGGACTGTTTGGGTTGGAGGAGCGATTGTCTTGAATGCCAACTTCAGCAAAACTCTTGAGGACTCTGCCAACCCAGGTGTGGCAAACAATGAAATTTTTTTTTTTTCCTTTCTTTTCCTTTCTCTGTCCTTTCTTGCCAGAGCGAGGAAATTCTGTGCTTGCCATGGTGTTTTAATTAATTTTTGATGGAAAGAAAAGGTGGGGGTGGGGGGACGGGGAAGGGAGTTAAAATTAAAGCTTGCTATATAAAAGCAAAGCAGTTTCTGGAAGGTCAGGAGCTGCTGCTGGCAAGTGCGTCCAGGAGAAACAACACACTTGCTGTTTCAGGAGCAAACCGGCAGAGCACGGCAGGCTGGCAGGGCTCCCTTGGCGTGAGTCGATGCCGGGTTCGGTCAGGGCGTCACACGAGCCTCGCTGAAGCCGACCAAGGAGGCCGGGCTGCAGGAGCATTGGCCCATCCATAGTCCGAGGGCCAGTTCTCTGGTCTTCGCTCCTCAGGGCTTCCACGGGAAGGAGGTGGAGGGGTGAGGAGGGAGGAGGCTCTTTCCCCATCAGCCAGCACAGCACTCGGCATGCCACAGCACGGGCTTGCGGAGGATAGCTGAGCTCCCCAAAGCTATCCTAGTCTCTAAAACTTCACTGAAGAGGCTCAAGCAAGATCCAGGGGAAAAACATATAAGGATCTCCTTAATTTCTATCATAAACTATAAAAATTAGATATGCCATTAAGATTTTGTGAGAAAGGCGAGAAAAGAAGAGTTTCTTTAAGTGAGCAATCCATAATGTATTTCTCCACGTTAGGGGCAGAAAACCAGTTTGGTATAGTGGAAAAGAACAAATGCGAGCCCTGGGTCCAGGCTGCCTGGGTCAGTGGCCTTGCTCTGGCATTTTGGGCAAGTTACACCTCATTTATAAATTGATCGTATTAACAGGACCTATCTCACAGGATTGTTGTGATGATTAAATGAGCTGACATATACACTTCCCACACAACAATGCCTGGTACATGGTAAGAACTATTTAAGCATTCTTCTTATTATTATTATTTATTGCTTTGGGTCAATCATAGCACTAGGAACTTTACAGAGCCTGTTTTGTGTTTCACTTACAATGTCTCTATCAAATAAACACTATTTATTGTATAATTGAAAAAACTGAATCTAAGCAAGATGCAGTCATTTGTGCGTCTGGTGATTGTTGGACACTTGTATTTGAGCCTAGATCTGTCTGACTCCAAAGTCTGTGCTTTTTCTAAGTTCCACTCAAGGTGACATGTTTGGATCCTTCCCTGCTCGCCGTCCTGTCAGCATTCTCTCAACCACCAAAGCTTAGAAAAACAGCACTGAGGCTAGCTTCTCCCCAGACTCCAGCAGAGGAGCAGTTGTATCTCCGTCAGAGAAAATTCTGAGCCCCAGTAACGGTTCTAGCTGCAGCGCAGTACTTAGAGGAAATGAATTTAGGAAGTCTCAATTAGAGACCTCTCAAGATTTCAAGGATTAGATGAGAAAAATATGAAGCAGTTGAATAATCACTCTTCTGCTCTGATTGGGGAGGCCAAATTTCCTTTATGTAATGAAGATGATAGTTCGAGGGCTCAGGAATAGAGTTCTCAGCTACCGCATATTAAAAAACAATAGAGCTTCAAAAATATCCAGTCAATCCAGCCCAACTCTAGGGGAACTTAAGTCTGAGCCACTGGGTATAGACAGCCAAGTGTCCTGTGAGTTAAACCACATCCCATGAGATGTAACTGTGGGGACTGGCAGGAGGAAAGGGAGACCAAAGTGGGGCCAGAACTGCATTATATTTCTTCTGACTTGACCTCGTGCTGTTCTCTCGACCTGATAATTCTGAGATGAACCTCTCTGGTTGTATCCAGGAACTATTCCTTCTGTACAATGGTCACTAGCTCAGATGACCATTTAAAAAAACTTTTTATTTTCTGTTGGCATATAGCTGATTAACAGTGTTATGATAATTTCAGGTGAACAGCGAGGGGACTCTGCCAAACATATACATGTATCCATTCTCCCCTAACCTCCTCTCCCATCCAGGCTGCCACGTAACATTGAGCAGAGTTCCCTGTGCTGCACAGTAGGTCCCTGTTTGTTATCCATTTTAAATCTAGCAGTGTGTACCTGTCCATCCCAAACTCCCTACCTCTTACTCCCATCCTGATGACCTTTAAAGTTTAACATGTTGAAGCATCTGGGCCTTCGTGTGGACATTTCCAAGTGCTGTCTCTATGTACAGCTGTTTTGCAATCTCACCTAAGAATCTGTACAGCTGGTATGTCTTGCCCTACTTTGGGGATTGAAACAGCTAGTTGGAAGAAAAGTAGTTTTTTTTCTTTAATTTCAATAGACTTTTAAGACCTTCCTGATGAAGTATTGCATACATACAGAAAAGCACATAGATCATTAAGTTTATACCTCAATGAACTTTCACAAAATGAATATACCTGTGTAATTACCACCCAGCTCAACAAACAGAATGTTATCAGCATCCAAGAAATCCCTGGCAAGTTTCCATCAATTATTACCACTTCTCTCCAAAGGCGCCCACTCTTGAGCTGTAACACTGTAGGTCAGTTTTATTTGCATTGAGGCCACAACTGAGTAGAATTGTACTTTATATATTCTTTCTGGTCTGGCTACTTGGCGTTATATTTGAAAGCTTTTCATGTATATATATATAATAGGAGTTCATTTATTTTCGTTGCTGTATAGTATTTCATTTTACAATATTTATTTATTCTGCTGTCCATTTAATGGACATTTGGGTTGGTTACAGTTTGAGACTATTTTGAATAGTTCTTTCCTGACTTATAAGTGAGGAAGGGGACCCCATTGGTGACTGCTGAGAATAGGCACAGTCAGACATGCCTTGGGTATGACTTGGGGCCTCTGACCATCAAGAGATTCCTTAAAGGGAAGTTATTTCCCCACTGGTTTGTCAATTCTTGAAATGCTTTTGATCAAGACAAAGATTTTCAAAGAAATATCTCTGAGAGAGGAGACCTCTGGAGAGGAAAACAAGCAAAAGCAAAAAGAATGTGAGGAGAAACCACTGGGGGTGGGCCCTGATACCTGGGCGGAAGTGGAATTCCAAAAGAGATGGAGCAGGATGAGGGGGAAGCCTGGAGGCAGATGCGGAGTGAGGCTGGTAGTGCTCCCTGGAATTCACCTCCAGATCATCCATCTCACAGAAAAGGTGAATTAGGACTCTGCTTTGAAGGTCTTTAGAGAAAACGTCACACGCAAGGGACAAGGAAGTGCTCCCATTTTTCTTAGAATCTGAGAGCAACGAAGATAAATGGGCAGAACACCAATGACTGTCAAAATTCAAGCTCCTCCTTCCCTAGTAAAATGCTCCTGATGGGCAAAATCTATCCAATCAGCGAATATTTCTAGCACCCTCTGGGTTGGGCCAATAGAATATGTGTAGACTCAGGATTTGTCACTCTGAGCCACAGCAATTGAGAAGAAGACAGAGCTTCTCTACCCTCAACTTTTCTTTCCCTGGCTGGAAACTAAGCACATCTAATTCCTATGAGACAGAAAAGCCATGAGATGTCAGCCTCTCCATCCTCGACTTACCTCACTGAGGAAGTTGGTGCCCACCTGGCACACCTGCATTGGACCGTCCTGTGGAAGAGACATAGACTCCTGCTGTAAGTCACTAAAGGTTGGCTTTATTTGTTACAGAAGCTAGTGTTATCCTCACCAATGCAGCTGGCTTCTGAAATAACTCACAGTATCCACAGAAAGGGAGAAAAAAGAACAATGTCATTATATTACTGCCATTTGATTTGATAGAAGATAAAAAATGAGAAGGGAGGTGAACTCAAAAGAACTTTCCTCAAACTTAAGTCATTGGAGAATATTCGCTGTTAATATAAAAATAGGACAATGATAATGTCAACACATAATATCTGTGCCTAATAGATTTACACTCCCCCAAATTGCATTTTAATTTCCTGGAATTGGCTCATGACACATTCTTATGTGGGATTCAACATTTAGCAACAAATAAGAGTCCCTTTTCTCTTGGCACTTCTTATTCCTCCCTCCCCCTCACCCAGTCCTCCCCACTGCTTTCTTCTTCCCACAAAGCTCATTTTTGGCAAAACAATTTTCACAAACCACACATTTTAATGAATTAAGCATAGCCCCACAGTCACATTCGCCTTCTCCCAGAGTCCCCCGGCTGACACATGCCTCCAGCTATGGGAATTCTCCCTTACCCCTCTAGGAAAGAAAAAAAAAAAAAAGCATTAAAAATTCTGTCTATAAGTAGAGAAGCTATGCGGAATGTGATGGCTATTCTACTTTTACTTTTTGGAAAGTGCAAGAAGGAAGATGATTTTCAAACATTGTGTGTCTTCTGAGAAACTAAAAAATCCAGCGCTCTTTTGCTTTTGGCAGTAGCAGAACTGGTTATAATCATAAATCCGCCAATTCCCCCTTTATCCTTTTCAGCGGGACCTTCATGGAATGGCTGCTGTCTTGTCAAGAGAAGAAAGTTGAGGTGTTTGACAACAGGAAATTTTTAAAAAATTCCAAAGACGAAAAGGACCTTGTAAGTCACGGTTTCCAACCTTCTTATTTTAATAGCAAAGTTCATGTAGGTGGTTTAACTCCTCCAAAGTCATCCCATCAGCTGACAGCTTTTGGACAGTTCAGCTACAGTTGACCTTTAATAGCTCACGTCACATGGAGTTTCAGGCACGTGACCTTCCTGGGTCATCATGTCAGACAGCTGACACTGATAGAACCACTTCTCTTGACAGATTAGGGGTCAGGTGAGCGCTAAGAAGAATGCCAGGTCTTAAGAGCTAGCCCCTCATCACTGAATCCATGTCCTCAAATCCAACAACCTTTCTTTGTTCTTTGGGGGGGGGGGGTTGCTGCTACACACTAGATGCTTGACTAGACAAAGACATGACCCCTGCCCCTCAAAAGCACACAGCTCCCCAAAGGCAGATGAATAAACAGACAATTCCAACATGGTCTGATGAATGCTCCTAGCAGGCAATCACTTCCACAGCAAGGGTGGCTTTTCCCAGGAAGAACACAGCACCAGAGCAGCAATGCCTCGCTGAATCATTCAGCAAGGAGGCACCAGCAGCTTTGCCTCCCAACTCGGGAACATCTTACCCAGCCTCCTCCCACCCACCATCCCGCCTGTAGGTTCGGAACCGAGAAAGATTTCGGGAACTAAAGATCATGGGCTAATAAGATGCTCAAGGAAAGCCACCCTCACCACCCACCACCAGAGGTAGTTTGTGTTACTCCTGAGCCCCGCACTTCATGACTCCAGCTCCTGCCACTTTGCTGGGTTTGAAAGTGTTGCTTATCCAGAGAGCTCCGAGATTGCTTTTGGCAAAGGACTCGAGGCAGGCAGTTCCAACACTCCTCGCTGTCTCTCTCTTGTTGCCAAAATATAAGAGTCTTGGTTTTATGGGAAATGCGTGTGGATTCTCCTTCCAATGATAACCTGAGACTGCAGTTAAAATGAAGCAGGAGAGGAAGACTGGGAATCAGGAGAACTAGGATTTGGCTCTGAACTGACTACTTGTTAAAATCATCTCTTAGGCTTCTAACAATTCTGGCTCCACATACACTCAAAATGTTACTTCATTTTAGAGAATGAGTACATATTTCTAGTCATCTTAATGGGGAATGGGATAAAATGATGAAAACTCCAACCCCCTAACAAGTAGATTCCCTAGAGGGCTAAGCAGTTGAGGTGTGCGATCCCAGAGCTGTGCATGGACATCTGTGAGGCTCAGAAGAATGGTACTATGTACCTTCTGATTCAGTAAAGACAACCAGAGCAGGCCACCCCAAAATCTGTCCCTTTGGCATATGGTTTTGAGCTGAAAGCACTTGAGAAGCAGCAGCAGCAGGAAGGCTCCCCACACACCCCTCTTTCTATCTGAAAGTAGGACCCAGACTTTCCATGAGAAAGGGGCTCATCCTTCACCAGGAAGAGGTGAATATTCTTGCACCCAAGAAGTGGAGTTGATATGGAGATGAATCTGAAACAAACCTACTAGAATAACCTTTATCTTCCATTAGCTTCCCCCGTACATTTCCTAGTCACTGCCCCATAATTTACTGCTCCTAGCCCAAATCCTTTTCTCCTTTGTCTTGTCACATTGCCACGGTATATCTTTCTTTGAGGAAATCGCATATAAGCTCTCAGACCTGCCTACTTCTTTGAATCTTCCTTTCTATGAAGGCTTCCGTGTCATGTAAAAATATTAACATCAAATAAAATGTGTTGCTTTTCTCCTGTTAATCTATCTTTTATTGGTTTAATTCTCAGACTGGGTCAGAACTTAAGAGGGTAGAAAAAAAGTCTTTCTTCCTCTATACCACTTTTTTCTCTTCCCTGAGAGGCTGACCTACATGGACCACAACCAAAAAAATTCTCATAAGCTTCCATCAATGGAGAGCACTTCAGGCTGTCTCTTATACACATCTGCCCCACAGTCACATTCGCCTTCTCCCAGAGTCCCCCGGCTGACACATGCCTCCAGCTATGGGAATTCTCCCTTACCCCTCTAGGAAAGAAAAAAAAAAAAAANTGTGTGTGGGGAGGGGGGGGGGGGGGGAGGGCGTGGGGGTCGGGGGGGGGGGGGGGGGGGGGGGGGTCCAGGGGCATTTATTTCCCTCTCTGGAAAATGAAAGTGAAGTCGTGTCCGACTCTTTGTGACTCCATGGACTGTAGCCTACCAGGTTACTCCATCCATGGGATTCCAGTCAAGAATCCTGGAGTCGGTTGCCATTTCCTTCTCCAGGAGATCTTCCTGACCCAGGGATTGAACCTGGGTCTCCCACATTGTAGGCAGATGCTTTACCAGCTGAGCCACCAGGGAACCTAGGGTTTCCCTTCCCTCTTTGGAAGGATGGCTCAACTGAAAGCCACTGCTCATCCTCAACGGACCTACCCACTACCTCACCTTCTCCCTGGGGACAGCTCCGCCGCCACTGGCCCTAGATTCCTACACTAGTTCTTGTGGTTCCACTCAACTTCACCCACAAGTTTATAATTAGTCCCTTGTTGATAAACTCTCTTTTAGTCTAGACTGATCAGAGGGCCCATCTGTTTCCTGCCTGGACACTGGCTAATATAGGCATGGAGGCCATTTTGAGATGTGTGTACCTCAGAGGCCAATGAGGGAATAGCAAGATGAAGAGAAGGAAGGGGCAGGACACAAAAATGGGAAAGTTATCCTGGAGGAAAACAAAGCTAAGTCTTGGAAAGTATCTTGTAGGTAAGGAACTTCCAACTAAGGGGATGATGAGAGGGAGAGATCATTTCAGAGAGCAGGTAAAGTAATTCAACAAAGGTAATTATCAAAACCAATGTGTAAACTCAATCCAAAACAATCATAGAATTTCTTTGCTCATTCAACAAATACTTTTTGAGGGCTTGTGTTGTGCCTATTTTTTTATTCCTTATGTGGACAGCTGTCATGAAGCTGAGAGAAAGGGCTTATACTGTTAAAATAATTCATGCTTTCTTCCTTTTTTTTCTTTGTATTCTTCATCATCTTTCTAGCCTTCTTTCCCTCCAGCTTTCTTTCCCCAATATGTACATAGCTTCCACTTCCAGAAGGAAAAACATCCCCAAAGTCAGATTTTAAAGACAGGATGAAAAAAACTTGCCTGAATTATTGATTCATAGCTTTATAATGCACCCAGGATAGTAAGGACATTTATAGATTTCATGAGCTGTTTAATATCTATTTGTGGAGCACCGCCACGTGCAATCATCTTGGACTCATTATGTTTCTTTGGCTGCCCAATGAGTCATAATGAGCCTCTGAAAATGTAAAATAATGGGTTAGAACTAGAGGGAATGAAGTAACAGGCAAAGTCAGATATAAAATTATTATTACACATGGTCTGTAAGAGTGATCAAGACAAGAAGGGGATACAGGGCTTATTATTACTCATGTGCACACAAACGTTAAAGAGAGCTTGCAGTAAAGTTGGGGGGGAGTAGGTGGGGAACCCTATGAACAAGATCCTTACAAGTGATGGGTTGCAGATCTATTTTCCATTAATATTCAAGCAAGAGGGGGCAGGGAGCTCAAATTATGGGGAAGAAATAGAAAAGCCAGTGGAGACCCTTTTGAGAAGATGGAGCCCTCTACTGAGAGGATAAAAGAGACTTTATACTCCAGCACTTAAAATGAAGAGGAAGAGATCATTCCTAAACAGGGCACAAGAAATAGCTGCACTTCTCTCCCTATTAACCTCTGGGCTTCCAAAGAAAGCCAGCTGAAGCAAAGCAGGACAAAAACATTCTATTTGAACACAATGAAAAGTATCTTCTGTAATGAGAGCCATATTTTGGAAAAGTATTCATGTAATTTTCCCTTTGAGTTTGCAAGTATAGGTCCTTCTTCCTAATTGGTTCCAGGGTCATCTGTCCAGAGGTCTGTGGGTATGTTACATACAGTATGCAAAGAGAAAGAAAGAGCTGATATTCAGGCTTTTGATATTCAAAATCTAAAAAAAAAAAAAAGTTTTTTGAAGCAAGACAATAGTCTCGCAAAAAGACCATTTTTTCCCTCAGATCCATGGAAATTCCTTTATTTCCTCCTTTGACCTGCTAAGCACCAGCCAGAAGCACCCAGAATCTCAGTATTCTCCTGCAGATAGAAAAGTTATTCCCCTGGAGATACAGCCTGTTTGTTGCTCCAGGGGAGGAGGAGAAGCCTCAACGGAGCGCAGGTAAGTCCTGCCCTTCCTGTCCAGGAGATGACGAGTGGATGGAGGGAGTTGGGGGAGAGCTTGATTTAGGAGCATCCCAGAGTCGATGCTGACACCAAGGGCCAGAGCACTGAGATGACACAGAAGAGCCCCACATTGTGAGGATAGGGTGGAGGTCCAGCCAAGGTCTGCTTTGCACTTCTAGGAGATGAGGTCAGACTGTTTATGGTAGTGAGAGATGGAACAAACCAACAGGAGATAGTTCAGTTCAGGTCACTTGCTCAGTCATGTCTGACTCTTTGTGACCCCATGGACTGCAGCACACCAGGCTTCCCTGTCCATCACCAACTCCCGGAATTTACTCAAACTCATGTCCATTGCGTCAGTGATGCCATCCAGCCATCTCATCCTCTGTCGTCCCCTTCTCCTCCTGCTCTCAATCTTTCCCAGCATCAGGTTCTTTTCCAATGACTCCGTTCTTCTCATCATGTGGCCAAAGTATTGGAGTTTCAGCTTCAGCATCAGTCCTTCCAATGAATATTGGGGACTGATTTCCTTTAGGCTGGACTGGTTGGATCTCCTTGCAGTACAGTGGACTCTCAAGAGTCTTCTCCAACACCACAGTTCAAAAGCATCAATTCTTTGGTGCTCGGCTTTCTTTATAGTCCCACTCTCACATCCATACATGATCACTGGAAAAATCATAGCTTTGACTAGACAGGCCTTTGTTGGCAAAGGAAATAGTTAGGCCATGTTTAAAAATAGAACCCTGACCTAAAATCTGCCCAGAAGGCCAACTCCTTATCTACGATAATCAGCCTAGGCAGGCAGCCTAATACAAGTCAGTCTTGTGGGAAGGAAGCCAGATTGCTATCCCTAGTGAGACTCCAAGAAGCTAAACAATAACTTCTATAATAATCAGCTCCAACTGGCCAGTACTTGATTAATAACTGACATCTTTCCTAACCTTTGTCCCCACCTCCATCTTAGGGCCAATCAGAAAAAATCAAATGCACACACCCCCCAATCAATCACATAGGATACCCTGCCTCTGGTGAGTCTGTCTAGAGCTTCCCCACACCAACAGATCCAATCAGGGCACACGTTTCCTGCCTTCCCTTTTTCACACTATAAAGCTTTCTTACTCCTCCGCCTGCCCTTGAATCTGCCAAAATGCAAGTGAGGGTGGCTGACTCCCTCGATATATAGCAAGCTCAAAATAAATAGCCTTTGCTTTCCTCATCAGGTTGGTCTTCATCTATTTCCACAGTAGAGAAGCTTATCTTGAAGCAAGTTGGTCTAATCTAGGGGCCCGATGGCAGGGTAATTTGGCCAGAATGTTTCTTTCTCCCTGAAATTCATACTGGCTTCCCTGGTGGCTCTGTAATAAAGAATTCACCTACCAATGCAGGACATGTGGGGTCGATCCTTGGGTTGGGAAGATCCCCTGGAGAAGGAAATGGCAACCCACTCCAGTATTATTCTTGCCTGGAAAATTCCATGAGCAGAGGAGCTTGGCAGGCTACAGTCCATGGGGTTGCAAAGAGTGAGACGCTGAGCAACTAACACTCACACACACTTAAATGACTACATCCTTGACTTTGTTGTTATGTCCCCAATAGCTGACTCATCCAGAAGAGCAGATCAATTATATGCAACATATTGAAACCATATTTTCTCTGTATGCTTAAATTGTAGTATAAGCAACATGTTCAAACCCAAAAGAATCAAAAACTAACATATTTTTCCATTCTTGTGCTAAATGGTTCTTGGAGAAAGCATAATTTCCTGCTTTTGAGTTGAACAATGCTGGAACCAGGCAAAAATTACTAAACTATCAATAAATGTTTGCTCCTGGCACATTAGACATTAACTACTAAAATAGCGAGCATATTAGTCCTGTAGCCAGCAACTTTCCTGAATTCATTGATTAGTTCTAATTAGTTTTTTGGTAGAGACTTCAGGGTTTCCTATAAGTAGTATCATGTAATCTGTAAATAGTAACAGTTTTCCTTTCCCCCTTCCAAGCTGGATGCCTTTATTTCTTTTTCTTGTCTGGTTTCTGTGGCTAGAACTTCCAATACTATATGAAATAGAAATGGTAGAGTGGGCATCCTTGTCTTGTTACTGATTAAAGAAAAAGCTTTCACCCTTCCATTATTGAATATGATGCTACCTGTGGTTTGTCATAAATGGCCTTTATCGGGTTGAGATAAGTTCCCTTTATGTCAACTTTGTTGAGAGTGTTCATCAGGAATGGGTGTTGAATTTGGCAGATGCTCTTTCTGCCTCTATGCAGAGATGATCATACATGGGGAATATAGGTAATATTTTACAATAAGTTTAAATGGAGTATAATCTATAAAAATATGGAATCACAGTGTTGTACACGTGAAACTAATATAACATTGTACATGAACTAAACTTTAAATAAATAAATAAAATTCAGATAAAATGGCTAACTTATCAAGACTACCAGTCTCTTCATCAAAGCTCACTTTTAGATACTCACGTCTGTGCCTACCAACCCATAGCTATTGTGCATTAAAATTCTGCCTAATCCCAGCTATTTCCCTGCCTTGCAAAACCCACCGTAAAGCTACTCAGTGCAAGCCTAAGTCATCTACCCCAAGTAATCTTCCCCTGACTTCTCCCTTCTGAGGTGCTTCTAGATTCTGTCATGGTGAAATTCCCCCTTATTGTAATAAGGCGAAATAACCTCGCTTTTCTCAACCAGCATTTTTTCCTTCTGGTAGTCTTTTAGGATAAGCCATAGCCGATGTTTTTGGTGTTGTATGGCCCAGCTGTGAAACCCTAGGGAAAAACAGTCATGAAACTTGCATACGGCAACAGGAAACAGATGAACTCCTTCTGAGCAAAAGTGTCTGCAACTCAGGAGGTCGAAGACCAAAAGTCTCCACAGGAGAAGCTATAAACTCAGACCATCATGGCAAATGCAGGGGCGGTTTCTGTACGTGGCAGAAACTAATTACCCACTTTTATTTTCCATTATTTCCTGCACAGAGAAGGAGTAAGAGTTAAAGAAGGGTATAAAAAGGAAGACAGCAAACACCTCCATAAATGTAAGCATAGATACAACAGGTAATAGGGAGCACACAAGTTAGAGGGCTCGTGTTTCACCCTTTTCATTCTTTTTATTCAAGTGACTCGGCATGTTAGAAAAAAAATACAGGGGGAGGAGGAAGAAGAGAAAAAGAAGGTGGCCCCAATTTTCCTAAGGCCCTTTAGCTGAGCTAACTCCATACTCTCCTTTCCAAGCCTGCACAAAGAGAGGCTAAAGGATGGGCCTGGAACTTCCCTGGTGGTCCAGTGGTTAAGAATTAGCCTTACAATGCAGGGGACACGGGTTTGAATCCTGGTTGGGGAACTAAAAATCCCACGCACCACAGCACCCTCACGCCACAATTCCTGAGTCTGATGAGCCACAACGAGAGATCCCACATGAGACAATGAAGATCCTGCGAGCCACATCCAAGACCCCACAACCAAATAAATTAATTAATTTCAAAAAAGAGGAGGGGCCCCATGGACAATGGAAGAAACCTGAAGAGTACATGGATCCAGTGCTCCTCGGCTTCACAGGTTTCCTTTGCACATGCCCTTGGTCCTCACTCATGGCTCCAGGACCCAACTACGGTGCCTCCGTTGTGGAAGAGGGCTCAGGGTTGGGCTTCTTGTTTTCCACATAAACCTTTAGCCTGTATCTTGACACCTGTAATGAATTAATGCATTTTTTTTGTTGTTACGTTGCTAAGTCATGTCCACCTCTTAGCGACCCCACGGACTGCAGCAGGCCTCCTGTCCATGGAGCCAGTGATGCCATCCAACTATCTCATCCTCTGTTGTCCCGTCTCCTCCTGCCCTCAGTCTTTCCCAGCATCAAGCTCTTTTCCAAAGAGTCAACTCTTCACATCAGATGACAAAAGTATTGGAGCTTCAGCATCAGTCCTTCCCTTACCCAGGTCTACAAATCCACTCCGTGTCACCACCAGCCCTGAATGCTTTATTCCCTCTGCCAGTATGTCCAGTGAGAACTGCAGAGAACTGGCTTCTATATTCAGCCTCCAGATGCACGGCTGTGGAGTCTTGGAAGTAGCCAGAACTCTCTCAGCTCCACCTCAGTTGAGCTGTCATCTCCCCATTGCTGGCTCTGATCACACCTCCGTGATTTCTTGGACCATGACTGCCCTGTGTTAGGCCTCTGGAAGGACCTCAGCCTGCACAGTAGCACATCCACCTCGCTCGCTCTCCACCCCATGCCCACCCACCTGGCAGCCCAGAGCTGCCAAACTTCCTGCTGTGACGCAGCAGAAAGGCCCTGGATTCCTTATGGCGGCAGACACAGTGCTGCTCCTGTTTATCTCCTCCTATTCCCTCCTAGGCCAGGCCCCAGACATCTGTCCTCCAAACATCCCTCTAGATGAGTGAGGGATAGATGAGTGAGTCCTTCAACCTTGTACATCTCCTTATGTCACCTATGCAATACCATTTCGTTACAGACAAATTGCTCAAAAGAAATAAGATTGTACAACTTGGGGCAGGGGGAGAAATTTGATGGAAAGATAAATATTTAAATTCTTAATGGTGAGAAAATATTGCACTTTTGTGTAACTCCACAGAGCTGAAACTATCAGGGGAAATTATAAGAAAGAACCTCTTAGCTAAAATAAAGGAGACTTTCCTAACAGTAATGTGAAAATGAACAACCCACTTGTAGAATTTTAAAATTTGGGTGCAGATTATTTGGATGTATTCTTTTTGTGAGGGTTGCCCAGGTGGCTTAATGGAAAAGAACCTGCCTACCAATGCAGGAGATACAGAAATCGCAGGTTCGATCCCTGAGTCGGGAAGATCCTGTGGAGAAAGGAATGGCACCTCGGTCCAGTATTCTTGCCTGGAAAATTCCGTGGACAGAGGAGCCTAGCAGGCTACAGTCCATGGTGTCACGAAGAGTGGGACACAACTGAGCATGGTAACTTGTAACTTATATTGAGCAATGCACTTAGGTCTTCGCACTCGTCTGTATGTATGGTATGTCTCAGATACAAGTCACTGAAAATGAGCAGGTCTATCCCTCCACTG
Source organism: Neotragus pygmaeus (assembly GCA_006410875.1). Classification (NCBI taxonomy): domain Eukaryota; kingdom Metazoa; phylum Chordata; class Mammalia; order Artiodactyla; family Bovidae; genus Neotragus; species Neotragus pygmaeus. The sequence continues at coordinate 975,498 of SJYV01032627.1, forward strand.
TTTGAGCCCAAATGACACTTCACTGGAGCCACCATGGGAGAGTCACACCCAGGACGGAAAGCTGGATAGCATCTCAGCTTCCTCAGACTACGATTCTGTTTTCTGGTTCTTCCTAAGATAGGGAACTAGCACAGTGTGCAAACTCCTGCCAACAAAATCAGCCCTTGAGAGACCACAGCAGCAAAAGGGAAAGCTGGGTTCTGGGCGGTGAGAATGATAATGACCGCACAGAACATTGAGTCACCACTGGCCTGTCTTCAGTCAGTGGGAATGTGGGATGTGGGGCTGAGGAAGGTGGCTGGAAGGGACAGTGAGAGAAGAGGATGGACGAAAGCTTTGAAAATTCTGCTCTGGTCTCCGTGCCTTCACCACACCTCCCAGGAGCCTGAGGACAATCCCTGACCACCCCTCCCGCGTAGAAATTGGCTGCAGGGTGCTGGTGCCTATTGTCTGAGGTTTCTAGGGGGTTGGGGCGGGGCTATGATTTGAGCAGAAGAAACCCTGGTGGGGGATAGTGTAATTAAGGCTGCATAGCTGCCCTCAAGCTTGCTCTGCCTACACCCCAACTCCCAGGCTGGTAAGCAATCTTTGGAGATGGCCCCCTCCCAGTGCAGTCTCTGGAAGGGCTTAGAGTTCAACCGAACCACAGAGGTTTCTGGTGGAATGATGACCGGAGGTCCTGGGGTGACCAGCTCCCCCCCCACCGAGGGCTCATGACCTCTCCCCTTAAGCTCACCTAGGCAGGACCTTGACTGTTCTCCAAAGCACAGCACTAGAAAATAGTAGCTGGTATTCCCAGGGGCACCGTGAGCTCATCTGACCACAACTAGACCCCTGAGGAGTTCCGATGCTGAAAAAACCGGTATTTGCACAACAAATAGCATCTGATACCAAAGTATTACAAGGCTAGTGTTTCAACTGATCATGAAAAACATAAGCAAAGACATAAAGACTTCCCACATACATACTGGATGAAGACGTTTCTGCCATCCAGTGATAACTCCAGGTTCTGTGCAGTCATTATCATTCTTATCACCCAGAATCCATTTTACATTATCAATAAAACATGGTGAAAAAATTGTGAAGAACAATGAGGAAGTCGAAGCACTACATATGAGGACACTACAGGTTCGGTTATCCTGTTATTCTAAATACTCTATACAGGTTATTCATTTACTTCTTACAACATGGGCTGGGTACTATTATTAAGGCCATTTTACAGATGAGAAAGTCGAGGCACGAACTGGTTAACTGTTGGACAATTACAGGCAGAGTTGGGATTTGAACCCACACAGAGCCTAGCTTGTATCACTGACCTTGCTCTCAGGCTGGATGAAGGAGCCCAATGGAAGGGGAAGTGGTGGACCGAGGGCAGTTAAGGAGTGAACCCAGGGGGTGGAGTATTAGATTAAGGAGCCCTTCCTGAAAGCATAGGAACGGATAAGGAATAGAAGCTACAGTAGGAAATACAAGACACATATAGAGGCTGAAGTCAGAGTGTCAACATTCAGACCTGGAAAGTGGAAAAGAGGCAGAAAATACAATTCTATAATATCTATGTTGTTGTTTAACTGCTAAGTCCTGTCCAACTCTTTGTGACCCCATGGACTATAGCCTGCCAGGCTCCTCTTTCCATGGGGTTTTCCAGGCAAGAATACTGGAGTGGGTTGCCATTTCCTTCTCCAGGGGATCTTCTTGACCCAGGGGTCCAATCTCCGTCTCCTACGTTGGTAGGTGGATTCTTTACCACTGAGCCACCAGAGAAGCCTAATACCAAACTACTTAGTTCAGTTTAGTCGCTCAGTCATGTCTGACTATTTGCGACCCCATGAATCACAGCACGCCAGGCCTCCCTGTCCATCACCAACTCCCGGAGTTCACTCAGACTCACGTCCATCGAGTCAGTGATGACATCCAGCCATCTCATCCTCTGTCGTGCCCCCTTCTCCTCTGGCCCCCAATCCCTCCCAGCATCAGAGTCTTTTCCAATGAGTCAACTCTTCTCATGAGGTGGCCAAAGTACTGGAGTTTCAGCTTTAGCATCATTCCTTCCAAAGAAATCCCGGGACTGATCTCCTTCAGAATGGACTGGTTGGATCTCCTTGCAGTCCAAGGGACTCTCAAGAGTCTTCTCCAACACCACAGTTCGAAAGCATCAATTCTTTGGCACTCAGCTTTCTTCACA
>SJYV01032627.1:980881-1007172 GCA_006410875.1 Neotragus pygmaeus
GTCGTGCCCCCTTCTCCTCTGGCCCCCAATCCCTCCCAGCATCAGAGTCTTTTCCAATGAGTCAACTCTTCTCATGAGGTGGCCAAAGTACTGGAGTTTCAGCTTTAGCATCATTCCTTCCAAAGAAATCCCGGGACTGATCTCCTTCAGAATGGACTGGTTGGATCTCCTTGCAGTCCAAGGGACTCTCAAGAGTCTTCTCCAACACCACAGTTCAAAAGCATCAATTCTTCGGCACTCAGCCTTCTTCACAGTCCAACTCTCACATCCATACATGACCACGGGAAAAACCATAGCCTTGACTAGACGGACCTTAGTCAGCAAAGTAATGTCTCTGCTTTTGAATATACTATCTAGGTTATTCTGCTTAAGAGAGTTCCTAACACCTCCCCTGACTGAATTTCAGCTCCTACACTCTCTACCTGTCCTGTGGTGGGGGGGTTTATCGACAAAATCCTGAACCTTGAAATCACCAGCCCATTGGCTTTCACCGAGGGGGTCTCCTTGTCCAAGTCCAACACCCAGAGTCAGTACCAAGAGAGAGGAAGGGTGGAAAAAGCAGAGCCACGTGAAGAAGCCAGAGGTCACCTCTCCCTGAGGCAGCCGGCTAGACGCACACACAGACTGCAGCCCATGAGCCAATCCTGCCTGCCGCCTCTTGCTCTGAACCATCTTTTATTGGGGCCAGAGACAAGCCCATTCGTTTACCAGTTGTCTGCGGCTGGTTTTGCCCTACGACCACAGAGTAGTTGGGACAGAGACCGCATGGCCCACAAAGAGAACAAATTATTTACTACCTGGCTCTTTACGGAAAAAGTTTGCTGACCCCTGCCCTAAGTTGGAGAAGGCAATGGCACCCCACTCCAGTATTCCTGCCTGGAAAATGCCATGGACGGAGGAGCCTGGTGGGCTGCGGTCCATGCAGTCGCTACGAGTAGGGCACGACTGAGCGACTTCCCTTTCACTTTTCCCTTTCGTGCATTGGAGAAGGAAATGGCAACCCACTCCAGTGTTCTTGCCTGGAGAATCCCAGGGATGGGGGAGCCTGGTGGGCTGCCATCTATGGGGTTGCCCAGAGTCGGACATGACTAAAGAGACTTAGCAGCAGCAGTAGCAGCCTTAAGTTAGTGTTTCTCAGTCAAAATGTGGCGGGTCATTTTAACCCTTGTTTGTCCCCATCCCTCCATCTGTCCTCAGAGGACTCTTCCACTCATTCCCCCTGTTCCACCCCCACCCTCCACCCACGGCCACCACGTGGCTTGCTAACTGGGATTCATCCATCACCTGGGGGCTCCCGGTGGAACGTTCAGTGCCTTTGTCGGCATCTGAGCAATGAGAAGGGTGGTTTCTTGTCCCCTATGAGGTGCCCTGTGTGTGTGTGTGTGTGTGTGTGTGAAAGTTGCTCAGTCATGTCTGATTCTGCGATCCCATGGACTGTGGCCCAACAGGCTCCTCTATCCATGGGATTATCCAGATAAGAACACTAAGGTGGGTAGCCATTCCCTTCGCCAAGGGATATTTCCAACCCAAGGATTGAATCTGGGTTTCCTGCTTTGCAGGCAGATTCCTTATCATCTGAGTCACCAGGGAAGCCTCTGCAAGGTGCTGCTGCTGCTGCTGCTAAGTCGCTTCAATTGTGTCCGACTCTGTGCGACCCCATAGATGGCAGCCCATGAGGCTCCCCCGTCCCTGGGATTCTCCAGGCAAGAACACTGGAGTGGGTTGCCATTTCCTTCTCCAATGCATGAAAGGGAAAAGTGAAAGTGAAGTCGCTCAGTTGTGTCCGACTCTTAGCGATCCCATGGACTGGGGCCCACCAGGCTCCTCCGTCCATGGGATTTTCCAGGCAAGAGTGCTGGAGTGGGGTGCCATTGTGCCCATCTGTAAATCCAGCCTTCTTGATGGTGGGTTGAAGGGAAAGGGGAAAAGCTGTGAACAAGCAGGGGGCCAGTTCCCCCAGCCATAAGGTCACTCAGTTTATACAAAGAAGAGTGAGAACTTGACTCACTGCTCAAGGGGGGAAAGATACAGCAGAATCTGGGTCTGGGAGAGAAAGAAGGGGCTCTCTGGCCGATCTGTTGGCCTTGCCTGGACTCCATCCCCCTGCCGAGATAACGTTTCACTGCCTGAGAGGAGCAGGAAGTTCCCCCACTGCAGGGGCTCATGAATTGGCTGGGTGTTCGGCTTTGCTGACACACTTTCTTTCTTCTCAAGTTAGCTGAGCACACAAATCACCTCACACTTATTTGCAAAGTCCATATGTGTGATAGAGGCGAGACGGTTGGCCTGAGCATGGGAGAAAGGGGTGAAGAGAAGGAAGCGATGGAGGGGCAGGGATGTCTGGCCAGACGCAGATGGAGTCTTCCTCAAATCAGGCCACAGTTTATAGAAGGAGTTAAAATTAAACCAAGGACTCATTTCCAGCCTCTCTGACATTGGACATGCTCCCTCCGCCGCCCCTGGAATGCAGTACAATGAACAGTACAGAGCACGTGACATCACATCCAGAGAAGCATGAATCATGAAATCACACTGAGGGAGAAGCAATGAATTCCAGACGCTACAGAACTAGGCTGGAGGTGGATGCATACTCACTTTCTCTCTCTGTCTCTTAACATCTTAAAAAATTTTTTTCATTTATTTATTGGGCTTCCCAGGTGGCTCAGTGGTAAAGAAAATCTGCCTGCCAATGCAGGAGATGCAAGAGATTGTGGGTGTCAGGAAGATCCCCTGGAGAAGGAAATGGCAACGTACTCCAGTATTCTCACCTGAAGAAGCCGTGGACAGAGGAGCCTGGTGGGATCCAGGTTCCCCTGGGTCCTCCCCATGTTGCCATGGGGTCACAAAAAGTCAGCCATGACTGAGTACAAACACACATATTCATTTATTCTTCATTTTTGGCTGTGCTGGGTCTCTGTTGCTGTGCGGGCTTTTCTCTATCTGCAGAGAGGGGGCTAGTCCCTAGTTGCGGTGAGCAGGTTTCTCATTGAGGTGGCTTCTCTTGTTTCGGAGAGGCTCTGGGGTGTGTGGGCTTCCGTAGCTGTGCCCGTGGGTCCAGTCGTTGTGGCTTACGGGCTCTAGAACATAGGCGCAACAGCTGTGGTGCATGGGCTTAGTCGCTCCATGGATGTGGGATCTTCCCGGATCAGGGATCCAACACATCTCTCCTGTACTGGCAGATGGATTCTTTACCACTGAGCCGCCAGGGAAGCCCTCTCTCTGACTGTTGCCACTAAGTTCTCCCAAAGGTTTTGCCTGTCCTGCCACATTTTTATCCAGGGAAAGGCACATCCCCTGAGAGCTACCACACATGGGTTTGGCCAGTAGAATACGGCTCCAAGCCCTTCCTCCACCCTCCAGCGCACTGTTACCCTGTAACCCTGCCTTCGTGACTCTTCACTGCGACCTCGAAGGAACCACTAATTTACAGAAGGGAAAAGGAGAATTTCGGAGACTCGCTGAAGGTCCCGGAGCAAGCAAGCTGCTGAGAGATGCTGCACGACTGGTTTTCTGGGAGCTTCCCGCTACATCACGGCTGCCTGCTGACCTTCTGTGCGTTCTGCGCACCTCCCTATGCTTGGGACATTAAACAGCACCTAGAATGGGTGCTCCCTGAGTGCCAGGACTCTGTCAGTCATGCTCCTCCGTGCTCCCCTGTACTCCAGCACACTCCCTCTGCCTCACACCAGGCACTCAGTACATCCATGTTCCAAGGTCTTACATCTGCCTGTTTGTTATCTACTTGACTTGTTTCCTTAGTCATCCTTAAAGGACTGAATTGTGGTTTTTCTTTAACATGGGGTCGAGCCAGTAACCTCATCCTCTGCCTCCTCGGGATTTAAGTGAAAATAAAATCCTGAGGTTAAGTGGAACCCACCCAATCCACCAAGCATCTATCCCTCTATAGCCCCCCTGCTGTCAAAAATGTCTCCTTTTCTGCCTGGGCATTGCTGTCTTCATTGTTGACGTGCTACCTCATTCAGCATCTCCATCTGGTAGTCAGATTCCCTCCTCCCTGCTTGAATTCTATATCTACGTGTTTAAATACGCCAGAAAACACTCACTGCGCCAGCTCCAAATTAGTTCTTCCTTTCATGCCTTTTCTGCTTCCTGGCTCCATGCCAGACTCCCCCCGAATCAGGAAGTGGAGCTCAGAGTCATATGTCTTCACCTAGTTAGCACCTCTCTTCTGGGGTGGTTTCTCTTAGGGCGGCTCCTGCACGTGCCAGGCTCTGCTCCTAGTGATTCCCAAGTTGTTAGTGTCAGGCGTGGGGGGCTGGGCGTTGTGAGTCTGATCTCTGACTTTCAGCACGTGGGAGGTGGGTTGGGGAGAGGGTGCTTGTGTTGTCACATGAGATGTTCTGTCTCAGTGATGGAGGGAAACAGTTTCTTGGCCTTGCATCCAGGATGTGCTTTAAGGAAGCCAAGAAGGATTGCTCACATCTCGAGAAGAGCTATATTTGAAACCTTTATATGGATAACAAAAGCTTGCCACTCCATCTTGTCCACCTCTCTAGCTGTTGTTTTAATTTTAATTTTTTATCCTGAGCTTCATCAAGGTACCTAGAATTCAATCAGCCCAAGTCAGGGTTCCATAGAAGTCGTGAGCCAGTCTTGGGAAGCCGCCTCAGCTTCATTCTTTCCCTCCGACCCCCATACCATCCTGCATGGGTCTTATTGCTCTGGTTGGGATAACTGACTTCCCCGTCTCTCCCTCCTTTCCTGTCTCCTCTGTTCACACGGAGCTGGGCTTGTAATAGAAGGTCAGCAAAAGTCAGTTGAGTGGATAAACAAATGAATGAAAGTTTCGTGACATCCAGATTTTTCCCTCAGACTTCGAAAAAGGATCACAGAAGCAGAAATGACCCAGGGAAATCACCTACATGACTGTCGGATTATGTTTTAGATTTTAAAATACATCGCTTTTGTAGTCCTCCTGTTTCAGCTTCCTGTTACTTCGTACCTACCACCTCCCATCATTTCTTATGAGCCTGCAGCTGATTGGAGTCAGTGGGAAGCTCTTCAGTACTAAGTGCAGTAGCTGAGGTTACTCACGAGGCTGTGCTCACCTGGAAGCTGGGCTGGGACATCCTAGCTGTCTTCTGACCTCTTGCTCCATGGGGTCACTCATCACTCAGTGATTGTGTCCATCAGCCTGGCAGGTGGATCCAAGAGGAAGCTTTCCAGAGAAGAAGCCCCAGTGTACACGTGTTCATCAAGTCTCGGCATCGTCACATTTGTTGCTGTTCCATTGGCCGAAATGGTGCATATGGCCAAGTCCAGAGTCAACATAGGAGAGCCCACACGAGGGCCTGTCACAGTCTTAACACCACATCTCCTGTCCTTCCTAAATATGTTTTTGTCTGATACACTGGTGGTTCAAATGTGCTATGTAGATGAGTTAACCTTGAATTGATCAACAACATGTACTGAATACTGACTAGAGGCCAAATGCCCTGGAAAGTGAAAGAGGAAGTGTTAGCCGCTCAGTCATGTCTCTCTTTGTGACCCCCTGGACTGTAGCCTGCCAGGCTCCTCTGTCCAGGGGATCTTCCTAACCCAAGGATCGAACTTGGGACCTCCCACATTGTAGGCAGACTCTTTACCATCTGAGCTACCATGGAAGTAAGTGCCCTGGAGTGGCAGGAAATAAGATTCTGGCCTCAAGGAGTGTATATTTTATTTGGGAACCTACAAAGATACATCTTTGAAAGGATTTTAAACCTTCCATTGGTGTTACTTTTGCACATCATAAATATATTATTCACTAGAGCCACTGAAGTAAGCACAGTGAAAAATTTAATTATCAGAGTTACTATGTGATCCAGATTGACACCTTTGTTTCCGTGTGAGAAGGCTGTTGTCTGTTGATGCCAATTCTAAGTATGAGGACTCCAATAATTCTCCTAGAGAAAAAATGCCCCATGAATAAAACATAACTGTAGCTCTCTGTCATGATTATCACAATCTCTATAGTTGTTTTGTTTAGCATTTAGCTTACTTGCTCTTAACCACTCATCTCAGTGATCATCCAAAGCTGTCCTGAGGGAGGTGAGTGAAAGACAATATCAATGAAGGTAGTGTTTTACACAGTTTGATCCTTAACCAGCAGTACTTTGGAAGTGGTTAGAAATGAAGATTCTCAGGCCCCACTCAGATCGACTGAATTGGAGACTCTGGAGGCGGAGTCGAGCAATCCGTGTTTTAACATCCCTCAGTAATTGTGATGGACACTAAGGTCTAAGAATTACTTCCATAAGGACCGCAGTGTTCAGTTCAGTTCAGTTGCTAGGTTGGGCTGTGGTTTTCAATGTAGCTATACATTGAGGTGCTTCCCGGGTAGCAGAGTGGTAAAGAATTTGCCTGCCAAGGTAGGGGGTGAAAGAGATGAAGGTTCAACCCCTAGGTGGGGAAGATCCCCTGGAGAAGGCAATGGCAACCCACTCCAGTTTTCTTGCCTGGACAATCCCAATGGACAGAGGAGCCTGGCAGGCTATAGTCCATGGCCTATGACGTCCACTCAAGAGTCAGACACAACTGAGTGACTGAACACACACGTATGCATGCTATTTCCCTAAAGTTCCTAGGTTGAAATCTAATCCCCAGCATTATGGTCTTTGGAGATGGGGCCTCTGGGAAGTGATTAGATCAGGAGGGTGGAACTCTCCTAATTCCATTAGTGCCCTTATAAAAGAGACCTCCTTTGTCCCTCCCAGCATGTGAGGTTACAGTGATAAGATGGCCATCCATGGACCAAGGAGCAGGTTATCACCAGATTCCAAACCCACCAGTGCCTTGGACATCCTGGCTTCTAGAGCTGACAGAAGTCTATGGTACTCTGTTTTAGCAGCCCAAACAAACTAGGACAGGTGACTTAGCTGGGGCAGAAAATTCTAATTATAGGATGATTGCTCACTTGCTTGCTCTCTAGTCATTGTTGCAGCATCTACCCTAATGAGCAGTGAGGAATGAGATGTAATGCCTTCCATAACATTATCCAATTTTTCAGAGGTTAGAAAAACCTTCAGAGGATTTCTGTGGCATGGGTTTAGCATGTTATTTGTACTAATTTAGATATACCAATCAGAAATTTCTTTTTATTCCTCTTCTATAGAAATTTCATACAGATGCTCAGAATTCCAAGCTTAAGTAACTGCTAGAGGAACTCTTTGGTGGAGTGCCTACTTTCACTCTATTTTTTTTTTTTCTTACTACAACCCAGGCAACACTGATAGATGAGAAATCTGAAAATCAGGTCAGAAAGAAAGTAATCATACTTCCTTGAAAAAAAGTTTATTCTCAGACCCAAGATGAATATTATAAAGAATTTCATCACTCCAGAATTGTCAAGCCATCTGGCAAAAGAGCTGACTGATACAATTTCTATTTCATTGACCAGATCTTCATTTCCACTTCCTTTTTCCTTATAATCGCAAATATTTTCCACTTAAATCTTTGGAGTTGGCAGTGGTGGTGTGGATGGTTTATCACTAAAACACTGTTGATTTTTTTCTTTTTAAAACTAAGTGGAGGAAAATTAGAATTATGAATTAAAAGTTTTACACATTCATATTTTTGATCCAACAATAGCATATCTAGGAATTTATACCAATGAAATAAATTAAGAATGTGTGCAAAAAAAAAGCCATAAAGTATCCATTTCATCATCATTTATAATAGGAAAAAAAATGAGAACAACCTAAATATTCCACAATACAGGATTGTTTAAAAAAGTATTAATATAATTAAGNTAGGAATTTATACCAATGAAATAAATTAAGAATGTGTGCAAAAAAAAAGCCATAAAGTATCCATTTCATCATCATTTATAATAGGAAAAAAAATGAGAACAACCTAAATATTCCACAATACAGGATTGTTTAAAAAAGTATTAATATAATTAAGCATACACAGAACTAGAAACTATAGCCATTAAAATGGTAATTGATAAGGATTATAGAAGAATATTAACTGACATGGAAATATATTTAGGATATATCATTAATAGGAAGAAGCAGATTTTTAAATAGTGTGTATAGCTACTTTGCACCCATTAGGATGGCTATTATAAATTATATATATATATGGCAGGAAATAATTACTGATGAGAATGTGGAAAAACTAGAACCCTAATGTATCACTAACGGGAATACACGATGATACAGCCACTGTAGAAAATACTTTGACAGTTCCTCAAAAAGCTGAGGAGAATTATGCGATCCAGCAATTCCACACCTAGATATTCAATTCCAAAGAACTGAAAATAGGATTCAAATTGATAGTGTGTACCAATGTTCATAGCAACATTATTCACAATAGCCCAAAGGTGGAGACAACCCATGTGCTCATCACCAGACAAACACAATGTGGTATGTAATTCAGCCATAGAAAAAATGGAATTCTGATACATGCTACAATGGGTGAACCTCAAAAACATTATGCAAGATGAAATAAGCCAGACACACAATGACAAGAAGTATTCTATGGTTCCATTTATATGATGAATAAGCAAATTTACAGAAGCAGAAAGTAGAACAACGGTTATCTGGGCTGGGAGGAGGAGGTTGGGAGAAAGAGTTATTGATTAATGGGTAGAGGGCTTCTGTTTGGTATGATGAAGAAGTTCAGAAATTAAATAGTGGTGATAGTTACACAACATCATGAATATTCTTAATATCATTGAATTGTAATCTTAAAAATGATCAATTTATGTTAGATATATCATAAAGACAGGGAAGCCTGGCGTGTTGCAGTCCATGGGATCGCAAAGAGTCAGACACGACTGAGCAACTGAACAACAACAATACTATAAGAAAAAAGGAAAAAAGCAGCTGCTGCTGCTGCTGCTAAGTCGCTTCAGTCGTGTCCGACTCTTTGGGACCCCATAGATGGCAGCCCACCAGGCTCCCCCTTCCCTGGGATTCTCCAGGCAATAACACTGGAGTGGGTTGCCATTTCCTTCTCCAATGCATGAAAGTGAAGAGTGAAAGTGAAAAGTAAAATTGAAGTCACTCAGTCGTGTCCGACCCTCAGTGACCCCATGGACTGCAGCCTTCTAGGCTCCTCCATCCATGGGATCTTCCAGGGAGTACTGGAGTGGGGTGCCNGAGTGGGTTGCCATTTCCTTCTCCAATGCATGAAAGTGAAGAGTGAAAGTGAAAAGTAAAATTGAAGTCACTCAGTCGTGTCCGACCCTCAGTGACCCCATGGACTGCAGCCTTCTAGGCTCCTCCATCCATGGGATCTTCCAGGGAGTACTGGAGTGGGGTGCCATTGGGTGAAATAGGTGAAGGGGTTAAAAAGTACAAATTTACTTATAAAAGGAATATGTCATGGGGATATAATGTACAGCATAGTGACTATAGTTAATAATACTATATTGCATATTTGAAAGTAGCTTGGAGGGTAGATAATTCTCATCATAAGGGAAAAAAAATTGTAATTAAGAATGGTGACAGATGCTAACTGGACTTATTGTGGAGATTATTTTACAGTATATACTAGTATCAAATCATTACATTGTACACATTAAACTAATTTAATGTTATGTCAATAATACCTCAAGAAAAGAAAAAGAAAAAAAGCAGTTAAAAAATAAAAGATTGTATGTACAATATAATATTTTCTACAAATATGTGGTACACATATATATTTTTGGATTTAAGATGTCATCATTGGTAGGAAACTACTTTAAATTAATAACAGCCTTTTAGGAAAAAAGGTGTGTACCCATAGATTCAATCTGATTTCAGAAACACCAAAATTTGAAAAACTTGGGGCTTAGAAATTAGGAAATGAATACATAAGCATGGAAATAGTCTGAAAGATACTCACAGCTACTATTTTCGGTGCTGGAATTATTTTGGTGATGGTATTCTTCATTACTCTATTTTTCTTATGTATATATTTAAATTTTTTTCTCTATATAGTACTATTTTTGTAATAGCAATTTTTTTAACTAATTAAAAAATGCTTTTTCTAGAATGATTGTTTTGTTCTTTTTGGAATCCTACAACACACACTCCCATTCTGAAAATAATGAGAGAGAATTAAAATCAATGTGAAAAGACTTTTCTCCTTTCCATCAGGGTAAGGGAACTTGCTCCTTTTTTTGCTTCATCCAGCCTCCCGGTGCCTGGCATCCACATCAATATTTACACACTTCATCATTCCTCGGGTTATTTATTTTCCTTGGTCCATTTTGCACAGCGACTAAGTTTCGCAGCACGGACGTTGACAGGATTTGTCGCTGATATCAATCTTCATGAAGTTTACCGGTGAGGGCTCAGAAAATGGCGGTTCTGAGGAAGCCACAGAGTGGGAGCAGGAGGAATATTGGGTGAAGAGAAAAGCTGTGCTTCTTTTTTTTTGAAAACGGTGTTTGTTGTCCTTACTCAGATCCTTGATTTATCTAGGTTTACATCCTCTGTGATGCTTTTTGTTTTTTAACACAAATGAGCAAAATCTCCCACTCTGCTCACCAGCTGCTATCATCTTGAGATGAAGAAGAGATGATCCTCATGGTCCCTCACCATCACCGGGGCCTGAATCCCAGGGACCGACCTCTGATGTACATACAGCCAGCCGCTCACAGAGAGCTGGGGCCCTGTTGAGAAAGCCTCATGTTGTGGGTCTCCTGAAACTGAAGACAAAAAGATGGCGGCAGGAAGTTGATCGTGTCTTGTTCTGTGTGTGTGTGAGGAGCAAGGGCTCTAGGAAGAGGCCAAGTCTCTGACTCCCCTGCTTGCTAACTGTGTGTTCTTTGACAGAACTGCTCTCTGCCTCTGTTTCCTCACCAGCAACGTGGGGAATAGTTTCTATCTGTTTTATTGGTCTAGGTTCTTATAACAAAACACCATAGCCTGGGTGGCTTAAACAACAGACACTTATTTCTCACAGTTCTGGAGGCTGGAAGTCTAAGATCAGGGGGCCAACACGGTCAGGTTCTGGGGATACCTTCTTGCTGGTTTGTAGGCAGCTGCCTTCTAACTGTGTCTTCTCATGGTAGAAAGCGGAGAAAGAGAGAAGCGAGAAGCTCTCTTGACTCTCTTCTTATAAGGGCATTAATTCTATCATGAGGGCTCCACCCTTATAACTTAATTACTTCCAAAGACCTCACCCCCTCACATTATCCCATTAGGAGTCAGGGTTTCAAAATACGAGTTTTGGTGGGAACACAAATATTCAATCCATAACACTACCTCATGCAGTTGTTACATAATTAGGTGAGTTATTGCGTTTTAAGACAGTCGTTAATTATGTAAGTTAATACATTTAAAGTACTTAGAACAGAATGAGTGCTTCCCTGGGGGCTCAGCGGTAAAGCATCTGCCTGCAATGCAGGAGGCACAGGAGACATGGGCTCGAGCCCTGGGTCGGGAAGATCCCCAGAGGAGGAAATGGCAACACACTCCAGTATCCTTGCCTGGAAAATCATATGGACAGAGGAGCCAGGCAGGCTACAGTCTATGGGATCACAAAGAGTCGGACACAACTGAACACATACACATACAAAAAAAACAAAACAAAAAGGAGATGAACAGAACCTAGAACATAGGCACACACTCCGAGGGTTAGTTTTGTTATGGCCTCACGTGGTACGTGGGATCGTCTCCAGCCAGGGATGGAACTTGTACCCTCTGCACTGGGAGTTGAGTTTTAACCACTGGACCACCAGTGGTTAAACTGGAAGTTCAAAGATTAGACTCGATATTATAACCTGGAACAGGATCCTATGAAAGCTGGAAATTCTCCTGGTGATGTCTGTTTCTCCTTCAGCCAGGAAGATATGGGACGGGGGAGATAGCTCCTTCTCACTGCTCGTTTGTACCACAAAGAAATGGTACTTCTAAGCTGGCCTTCATGCCGTAATTCATTAGTGTTGGTTGACAGCCTCGAGCAATGAGGCTAGGCAAAAGGGTGCTAGGGACCAAAATGAAAGCAAAAACTTGCCTAGAGAGCAGCCAAGGGAGGCAGAGCAGGGCAGCTTCAATGAGCTGCAAACAGCAACTGGGTTTAAAGTTCTCAACCACTGTCTCAGATTAGCTTCATCTTACATGCAGAAGAACATGTAATAAATAGTTGGGTCATATCAAGCTTTTTAGCCATTTTGCCAAGCATGAAAATTATTTCCATAAGCAAAATACCCGAATTAGCTTTTGGACTATTTTTTTTTAATTGAATGAATTTGTAGAAAGTAAACCTATCCATGGACTTACTACCTAGACAAAGGTATAGAACATTACTAGGATCTGAGAACCCTCTAATAATTCCTGGTTATTAACCACCTCCCTCCGAAGGTGACCATTCTGACCTGCACATCACAGATCAGTTTTTCTTATTTTGGACTTTATATAAAAGATATCAATATATAAGTATGCTTGACATGGAAGAGCTGAGATCAGAACCTGATCTTAAATTAGATAATACACTTACGCGTGCCCCATAGTATACAAACTGATCAACTGATGCTGGTTTTCTTTTCTTCTAACTCTAGGTCTGGGGCAGGGGTACTGAATGAAGAAGTGGGGTCTTACGATTTTCTTTGTGGAGCCCACAGTGGATAGTCCGACTACTCTAGCTGACCTGAGACATTGGGATGCGCAGGCCAGAGGTAACAGGATAAGAAGAAGGAGGCACACTGGCCATCAGAGGACAATAACCCTCGATGAGCATGGGAACAAATGACGTAACTGGCAAAAAAGCAAAAGCGCGCCACTACCGACGACCGGAAGTACCTCCAAATATGTCTCCCTCCCTCCCTTCCTTCCTCTTAGAATCCTCCATACACTGGCTCCCCAGCGCTCATGAACCCGCTGACTTCCTAAGGTTCTTCAGCCGCTCTGGACTGACTAGACGAGCTTTGGTTTGGAGACTCAGTTCTGAGCCGCCAACTCCGTTAAGTGTCTGCCTCAGGCATCTCTCTGAAGTCCTTAGTGTCTCAACTCAACCAAGAGGTGGCCTTCCCTCAGCTCAGCTTCTAGAACACTGCTGGCTCGGATGCTAAAGGGGTGAAAGTGCCAAACACACGCTTTCCAAAACTTGCCTTCCACCAGTGTGAAGACCGAATGAGAAATTAGGTGTGTCCTGATTTCAGCTACAGGCTCAACACAATCACAAAGGAACAGAAGGTCCTCTTCCTTTGCTCCAACCCCAACCTCAGAACATTTCACACCTCTGAGAGAACAGTGAGTCGAGGAAGTTTTCGGTTCTGAGGGTGAAATATCCCTTGCTCCAGGAGAGAATGAGTAGATTTTGCTTTAAGACTATGGTCCTAAAGCTACAGAACTGGATTGTCTAGGAGGCTATGTTATTGTTGTTGTTCAGTTCCTAAGTCATGTCTGACTGTGAGACCCATGGACAGCAGTACTTCAGGCTTTCCTGTCCTTCACTATCTCCTGGAGTTTCTTAAATTGGTGTTTATTGAGTCAGTGATGCTATCTAACCATCTCATCCTCTGCCGCCTTCTTCTTTTGCCTTCAATCTTTCCCAGCGTCAGGGTCTTTTCCAAGAGTCAGCTCTTCTCCAAATTATTGGAGGACATGGGTCCATTGATCGAGAGACAGGGACAGAGAGACAGAGAAAGAGACTCTGAAACTGGGTAGTTGGACTTGTAGAAAAGACATCATCCCCATCCCACTATGGGAATGCAGCTAGTCCTCTTGTGGAGATGGCTGTGGATTTCTGGGAGCTCCAGATGAGGGTCCTCCAACACTGAGTTCAGCTTCGGCGGCCACTCTATAACCTGCCCAGAGCACAGCCAGGTGCCCAACAGACGGTGGAAGACCAACACTAGAGAGCGCATCAAGGAGCCCAAAGTGTGAACTGGTAGGGATGGCCATTTTTATAGACTAAGGATCATGCCGCTGTCCCATTTTGCTGGTATCACATAAGTCTCTCAATTTATAACAATAATCATCAACGTTATGATCAAACTGACACCTTCTAAACATTTGATATGAAACAGGCGTTGCTCTAAGCACTTGTACATGTAAGTGTAAGATTCATTTAATCTTCTACAACAACCTTCCATTAAGAAGAGAGGTACGAATAGTCCCATTTTACTAATGGGGAGACTGAGGCACAGAATGGTTAGTAACCTGCCAAGACCAGGGAATGACTGAGTGATGGAACCACAGCCCCTCAGGCCAGTATTAGCCAGTCCTCCAACTAATGGTGGGAGTATGGAGCCCCCATGTAATTTGGTTTAAAAAAAAAAAAAAAAAAGAACTGCTATCCTTCCCATTCCCAGATGTTAGATTGAAGTTTTTACCGTCTGTGCCAACCAGGCCTGATAAGCGGTTTGGGCTTTATTTGTACAAGTGAAGTGAGTTTGAATGCAGCTATCATGATAGGACTGTTCATACTCAGAAGTGCCTATGGGGAAAAAAAAAAAAAAAAAAAAAAAAACCTCCAAATTCCCCTTCCCTGAAAAGTATTGAGGAAGGAGCAGGCAGAAAAAATGTTTTCATTAGTCTGAGCAGTCTTCAAGAGAATTCCATGGGGGAAAAATAAAACCCCAAACCAAACAATAACAAACATCAAAAACCCCTGAATTTTTTTTTTCAATTTGAATTTCTCCTTATGGATGGACACTAATTCAACTAATTTGCTACTTAATTTAAAACTTAAGCAAGAACTTCAATATAACTGGCAGATTTTCAACCGAATATCTATTATTTCTGTAAATTATACTGTCCAAGGCAAATTTCCCCAAGTATTTGTATCAGCATTTTTAAGGGGCAGAGAATCAGGTGGACAACAGTTCAAACTGAATGCCATTAGCAATTACGAAGTGAATGAAAAACTTGGGTTCTTACGTTCTACAAGCTTAATCTAAGAGGAGGTGCCAGAAAAACACACAGCTAAGGGCTTAACAGGATGTCCCAAAAGAAAGCATTGTTCTAGAAAACGACGTCCCCTCGAATAAACGATAGCTACTACTGTCATTATTTATTGAGAACTATGTGTCAGCACCTAGGTACTTTACACACGCTATGGCATATAATCATTACTGTCAGATGAGGAAATCGAGACCAGAGAGGTTAGGTGACTTGCCCACAACCCCACAGCTGGCAAATGACAGAACCAAGTCTCAAAGTCAA
Organism: Neotragus pygmaeus; assembly: GCA_006410875.1. Classification (NCBI taxonomy): domain Eukaryota; kingdom Metazoa; phylum Chordata; class Mammalia; order Artiodactyla; family Bovidae; genus Neotragus; species Neotragus pygmaeus. Next base: position 995,986 of record SJYV01032627.1, read on the forward strand.
GTCTGTCTGATCCCATCACCCTTGCTCCCACCACTTTTAAAGACACACAGAGCAGTGGACTCAGACCACGAGTAGACCTGGTAACATACAAGTCCTCAACAGAGAACAATTTAAGGTCAGTTTAGCTGGGAGGACCCTGTGCAGATGTCACAGTAAAGGGGCACATGTAAAAACTTAAAAAATAAAATGCTGTCACCAGCAGTAACACACACACACACACAACCACTTAAATTTTTAAAAATAACAACAATAAAGAAAAACCCAATAGGGAAGGATGAGGGCATGTTGACCCCTATTTCAACTTCCCTGGTTTCTTCCTCCCAACTCATGTAGGGAATAGACAGATAATAACGGGAAGGCACGGGCACTTAATCAGAGATTTTTACAAACCACTAAATCAAAAGAGACTGTGAAATTCCCGCCCGGGGAAGCTAACAGTGAGATTAAGTGGATTAGTCTACTGTACAGGAATCCGGGGAACGCGGCTGCATGTGCTTCTGTGGTGGATTACTCAGCAGTAACATTATGGTTTTACATCTTCCAGAACCATATGGCCACGTGCCCTTCTGCAAACCAGTGAGGAAGAGGAGCGCTAGCCTGCCGCTGTCCCTACCCCATGCTGGCCAGCTTCAGGAGGGGAAGATGCTGACATTTTATGGATGGTTTGTGCAGGGACTACATTGGGAATGAGAAGGAGGCCAGGCTAATCACACCCCAAACTTGCATGATCAGAGCCCGGTTCCTGACAGCTGAGGGAGAAAAAAAAAAAACAAAACAAATAAACAGAGCAGCAGGAATTAGGAGCTCTGGCATCATCTTTGCAAAGAAAATGGGAGAAGACTTTTTGACAGCACGGTTCCTCACCTTTGGAGGAAACTGCTAGCTGCTGATGGCGAGACGTGTCCTTTCTGAGCAGCTTTCCTTTTGGTGTTAACTGCTCCTGCAGCAGCACGTGGAATTAATCGGAGAAGCACACAACTTGCTCGGTTTCAGAGATCCTCACCCAAACTCCGAAAAGCTAGAGCACTTGATAGATATGTGTACAAATGATGACCTGCCAGAGTTAGCAGTTGACATCAGCAGCCTATAATAAATAATTAATACAGCCTTAGGAGGTATAAAGCCAGTGACATGGTATCTCTCCCTTGGCTCTAAGTGGAACTCCAGATAACCTACTTTGAACAGCAATGTGTTCACAGTATGTGGGAATTAACTGTTCAATATAATAAGTACTATTGAATTTCCCATCTCCATGCAGATAAAGGGTAACTGCCACCAAAAACATAGTAATAACAGTAACTGAGTGATGGGGGGGGGCGTAGGAAAGAAGAACCCCGTTTTTTATTACCACCTTAAAATGTTATAGGTTAAAATAATCTTAAAGGGTTTAAAAAAACAGCAATTAAACCTTCCATGTCTGTTTTCCAAGACTGCAGCTGAGAAAACGAGGGCCTAAGAGCCATCCGGCGCTAGCCTTGTTAATAACGCTCTGTGAAAAATCTCATTAATTCAGTCTGGCTCTTCAGATCAGCCGCTAAATCCTTGTATTGTCACTCATCCTCTGGCCTTTTCAGGATTTCCATAGCCTAACTAGCAGTATCTCCATGGAAACCAAGCAGTCCTGCTTTGCACATCCCGGAACTTTTTGTTCCTGACAAAGCTTGACAAATCACATGCAGCATGGAGAGTTTAACACAGCGAACTAAACCCTGACCCACACTTAGAAATGATAAACCCAAGCATACCAGCTTTATTATAAATGATTTCCTTACAAGATACTTAACCAAGCCGGTGAAATGTTGAACCAGACAAGTTTCAAGAACAAGGTACTGGGGAGAAAAAGAGGGGGGGAAAAAAAAGGCAAATAAATAAACAGATAAATAAGAAACCCAGGCATGCTCAGCTGTAGGTTTTGTGATCTCATTTTCTGTCTAATTGACTTAAATTGAAAGCAACTAATGGAGGAAAAGAGTGAGAGGAATGCTATTTCTGGGTAACTCCTGAGCCTGAGATGTGGCCTTCCTTTCCCACTCTTGAGTCAGAAAGGGAGAACTTAAACCCAGGCCCTGGCTTTCCCTAACTCCTGCGGAGGACGGCCTTGGGACTCCAACAGGTCTCCAAGCCTGGCGTCCACTTCTTGGCTGTTCAGGGCTGGTTCCTTTTGAGTGCAGGCTCACAGATCTTGGAAAGGCGAAGACACTGTGGGTCCTAGAAAGTGAGGCTGGCTTCACTGGGGAGGGAGACTGAATTCTGAGACCAGGGTGAAAAAAAGACAGATGAAGGACAGAGTTCTCCAGGATCCTGTCTTCATTTGAAGCCTCAGCATCCCTATTCGTTCCTACTGTTTCCCTGGCAAGGCGCCCTTTCCACCCTCTTCCTCCTTGGTCATCTGTCCAGGTGATGGAGCCAGGTTGGAGGTCCTCCCTACAGGGAGCACTGACCCCAGAGAAAGGAGAAGAAGGAAGGCGTGCCTGTGGGACCCAGCAGCCAGAGGCAGACAAGGACCCCTGAGTCCACACACACGATTCTGGCTTTCACTTCTTCACAGAGCCAAAGTGAAGACGGCTGACTTACAAAAGATGTCCTGACTTACGAACTGCCTCCTCAGCTTTGTGGCTCAGCTGGTAAAGAATCCGCCTACAATGTAGGAGACCTGGGTTTGATCCCTGGATTGGGACGATCCCTTGAAGGGAAAGGTTACCCAACCCAGTATTCTGGCCTCGAAAATTCCACAGAACATACAGTCCAGGGGTCCCAAAGAGTTGGACACAACTGAGTGCCATTCACTCCTCAGGCTTAGTCAGGCTCAAGGTCTTCCTCCTGGCTCTGAGACTTGGCAATGTTTTAGAGATGCCGTGATACTTGCAGCCTTGGGAACGCCTGGCTTACCAGACCAGACAGGCCCAGACTGACCTCTGTGTTGGGAGCAACGTCTGAGCTGTCATGACCAAGGAATTCGCCAGTATGATGCCATCGGATGTTTACAACAACGGCCAGTTCTGGACACATTGTACATGTTCTAAAGATATTTGCTGGTTAACTGAAATGGTGCCTTAAGATCCTACTTTGATCCCTCAAAGCAACAGTAAATGAGGTCTGGTCTCATCTCAACCTTCAGTGAACTTTCCTGCCTTCCTTGCCTTTGAAAGATGAGAAGACAAACAATAATTATACAGTGATAATAGCAATAACAATAATCATGATAATAATAGTAGCTGGCTCCTCTCAAGTTCTTATTCTGTAACACCAGGTATTCTTCTGAGTGTTTCCCATGTAACAGCTCCTTTAATCCTCACAACTATCATCCAGAAAAGATGCTATTAATATGTCCATATTATTAAGTTCATTTATCCATGAAAATGCTGAGACACAAAGAGCTTAACTAACTTGCCCAAGTTCACAGAGCTGGTTAGTGGTAGAACTGGGCTTTGAGTCCAGGCAGACACATTTTACCTTTTGCTGTCTTGTTATATTATTAATTCTAACTACCCCAAACCAAAATAGTCAGCTAATTATAATAGCTAACAACTGCTAAGTGTGTGCTGTATGCAGGCACCATTCCAACTTTACATGCATCCTCTCTTTCACCCTTCACACCAGTCCTGGAGGGTGATGTTGTGAGGTAAAGTAGCATCATTTTACAGATGAGGAAACTGAAGAACAGAGAGTTGAGGTAACTCAGCCAAAGTCACGTAACAACTAAATGACAGTATGAGTTAGTCACTAGGTGATGTCTGACTCTTTGTGACCCCATGGACTATACAGCCTGCCAGGCTCCCTCTGTCCACACAATTCTCCAGGCAAGAATACTGGATCTTACTGACCCAGGTATCAAACATGGGTCTCCTGCATTGCAGGCAGATTCTTTACCGTCAGATCTCCTGCATTGCAGGCAGATTCTTTACCATCAGAGCCACCAAGGAGGCTAGACCCAGATTCAAACCCAAGCAGCATGGTTTCTAGACGCTTCTGTCAGCCAGGACCCTCATTTCTGTGATCATTCCTGGCAAGATGCAGAATAATGTTCCATGGAGCCACTATTCCAGGTAGATATTCAATTCCTGAATGCCCCTACTCAGCCCACCAGATGACCCTGTATGATTGTATTTTTCTTTCCAAGACCCCGTTTCAAAGTGCTTCTGTTCAAGTTTCCCCAAACAAGTTGAGGCCCAGGAGGGAACCAATGAGCAGGACCTCCCCATCCTCTGGTCCTAATGGGTCACCCCTGAGCAGGCAAGTCCTCTCATCCCCACCTGGGAAGCCTGGGGAAGTGCCCACCTTTCTGCTTGCACACAGGACTGTCATGGAGCTCAGCTGAGTCTAGCTCTTGGCATAGATGCTGGGAGATCAGACAGTGCTCACTGGAGAGAGGGACACTGCCAATGCTCAGGGACCTAAAATTAGACCTACCAGCTGTGTTTTGGTTTTGCAGGCACGTGCATGTCTGTTCCATTCTTGAGCATGCCGGGTATTGAAATATATATGAAACCTGCTCTCTGAAGTACTGGGAAAGCATGACATTCTTGCACTTTTTCTTTAATTTATTGTTTCTCTTCTGAGGCCCCTAATTCCTTCACTGCCCAGAGAATGACACTTGTTCCTCGGCCATTGTCTTTGACGGGTCACTGCCTGCAAAGAGAGCACCAACATGCACCTTTAAGAAACCCAGCTAGTCTCTCTGGAGACTGAGCACAGAGCATGTGATTCTGATTCTCAGTCCTGGCTCTCTGCTTCCTGGATCACAACCTCTTCTGGAAGATACGCCTGCTGAACTTAGCCAGAAGGGCCCATGGCTAAGCCCCAGGTGGGTCAAAGCCTGGTACTTGGCCTGGGAGTGAATAGGGTTCACTGTGGCTGTGAGACATAAGGTAGAGAGGACCAGGGTCGACATCCCGTGAGGATGACCCCAGATGAGGGCAAGCCAAGCACTAGGGAAGGTCGAAGGTGGATCTAAGAGAGCAGGCAGGACACCCCAAATCCATTCAGTCTGCAGTAACAAGAATACCACAGATTAGGTGGCTTATAAACAACAGACATTCATTCCTCACAGTTCTGGAGGGTGGGAAGTTCAAGATCAGGTACTGGCAGACTTGGTGCCTGGGGAGCACCTATTTCCTGGTTCATAGATGGCCATTTTTTGCCGTGTCTTTATACAGTGGAAGTGGTGAGGCTGCCCCCTGGAGTCTCTTTCATAAAGGACTAATCCCATTCAAGAGGGTTCCACCCTCATGACCTAATCACCTTCTAAAGCCCCTACTTCTTACCACCATCACCTTAGGGGTTAGGATTTCAACATATGAATTTGGGAAGGACACAAACATTCAGACCATATCAGCCCCCAAAATGAGAGAATAAGCAACAGAGATTAGCAAGATGGAGCTGGCATTCACAGTTTCACTTTCATATCATGAGTAACCAAAAAAAAAAAAAAAAAGATGGAGCAAAATATCCTAATACTGATTGCCTCGTTTTACACCAACTGAACACACAGAGAAATGAGATTTTTTCCCAGAGGAATTTCATCCGAGAGAGTGAGAACCGTCTATAGCTAGATGGCCCAACAGAACTTTCTATGATGATGGACATGTTCTGCAGCCACACTAACCGATGAGGGAGACGTTATCCACATGTGGCAATCAACGATGTGAAACATGGCTCGCGTGACTAAAGAACTTAATTTTAAATTTAACTCTATAAATGTAAATACAGGTGGCCTCCAACGGTCGATGTGGAGAAGGAAATGGCAATCCACTCCAGTGTTCTTGCCTGGAGAATCCCAGGGACGGGGGAGCCTGGTGGGCTGCCATCTATGCAGTCGCACAGAGTCGGACACGACTGAAGCGACTTATAGCAGCAGCAGCCAATGGCTAATGGCCGCCATTAAGGCATTGGGAAGAGAAGGAAACTTGGCTAGAGTACACGTGAAACACCCACAGGTTGGGATCAACGCCAGGGACAACTTCAGGCTTTCCATTTCAACTCCTGCCTCCACACAGGGCAGCACTCAGTCCACTTCAGTTCAGTTCAGTTCAGTCGCTCAGTCGTGTCCGACTCTTTGCGACCCCATGAATTGCAGCACGCCAGGCCTCCCTGTCCATCACCAACTCCCGGAGTTCACCCAAACTCATGTGTATTGAGTTGGTGATACCATCCAACCATCTCATCCTCTGTCATCCCTTTCTCTTCCTGCCCCCAATCCCTCCCAGCATCAGAGTCTTTTCCAATGAGTCAGCTCTTTGCATCAGGTGGCCAAAGTATCAGAATTTCAGCCTCAGCATCAGTCCCTCCAATGAACACCCAGGACTGGTCTCCTTTAGGATGGATTGATTGGATCTCCTTTCAGTCCAAGGGACTTACAAGAGTCTTCTCCAACACCACAATTCAAAAGCATCAATTCTGTGGCGCTCAGCTTTCTTCACAGTCCAGCTCTCACATCCATACATGACCACTGGAAAAACCATAACCTTGACTAGACGGACATTTGTTGGCAAAGTAATGTCTCTGCTTTTGAATGTGCTATCTAGGTTGGTCATAACTTTCCTTCCAAGGAGTAAGCGACTTTTAATTTCATGGCTGCAGTCACCATCTGCAGTGATTTTGGAGCCTGACTTACAGCCCCCTTCCTGGTGTCCTCACGGGAAGATGTGCCCGTTTTCCCTCTAGAATCCTTTTCAGAACATAAGGCCTGACTGTGAGGAGGCCCCTCAATGCCTGAATTGAACTTCTCCCATTAAGGGTAAGCCCATNTGACTTACAGCCCCCTTCCTGGTGTCCTCACGGGAAGATGTGCCCGTTTTCCCTCTAGAATCCTTTTCAGAACATAAGGCCTGACTGTGAGGAGGCCCCTCAATGCCTGAATTGAACTTCTCCCATTAAGGGTAAGCCCATGCCTTTAGGGGAGTCCTCCCTGACTTGAGCGGTGGGCTCAGGTTGGCACCACACCCAGTCTCCTCTCTCGGATGTACCCTCCTCAAACCCACCACCACCACCACCACTCCATTTCCGATGTCATCACCTCTCACCTGCATGGCTACAGCCTCCTCTCTCGGTGCTCTGCTCAGCACTGACCCGTGAGCACAGCTGTCCAGATGACAGCTTTAGAATGTGAATCGGGACCTCTCACTCTGATGCATTAAATCACTCTGGGGCTTCCCCAGCAGCATTCTGGCTGTACTTTCTCTCCATCGCTTCTCACCCTGCTCTCCCGGTCACCTCCCCCCAGGTCCTCCCTACTATATCACCCTGGCACTTAACAGGGTGATATAATAACTCTTTAAATCCCTGAGGGGATGGGCCTGTCCCTTGTGGTCAGAGCTGAGGATACAAGACTTAGTACATAGAAGGTACTTAATAAAAATGTATTGAGTGAATGAGTGATGAGTGAACACTGGATTGGTGCATCAGGGCCGTAATAAGTGCATTTATTACTAATGTTTCACTACTACTAATAGTAATAATGTAGTCTACCCCTTCAAAGTACTCAATGTGTATGAAAGACATTTTTACATTGACCTTAAAATTAAAATGAAATATATGTATCTGAAGGGCTGAGCCATAAACCAGGAAAGAGACCATATATCTCAAGCCTGTGACTCCCTCATCCCTAAGACTGTATATTGGGTTTAGATCTCAAAATGTGCCACAGAACCCTTTCCCAGCTATGATTACACACAAGAATGGGCCATGTTGGAACTAAGGTCTTCATAAAGAAAAGAGTGTTTAGAGTTTGGGCACCAAGATTTCAAGTGAACTTATTAAAAACCTTACACAGTTTTTCAAGTAAAATAAAGCAATAAAGATAGCACAGTAAATCTTAAAGTTATATTTGGTATTTTCAGTCCTTAAATGAGAATACAGTCCAAGCACCATTTTCAAATTCTCATTCACACTTCCTCACTCACTCCAAACCCTTCAAAATCTTTATGTCACTGAGTTCCAGTGATGCTATCACCATGAAAGGTGCTTTTGTTCTGTATCTGGCCAAATACTTTGTCTTTCGGATCTTAAGGCTAAGGGTTGTGATGTCCACCAGATAGTTCCTGTCCCTCAGGGCTCACTGTGGTCCCAAAGAGAATTATCTGTTTGATCAAGATGGAGAGATCTTTGGGAAGCCTTTAATTAATAAATGCTCATGATTCCACAGAAGGCTTTCCAAACCCCTCCTTTGAACCTGGAGTTATAAACCTTCTCTTCTGCCCTTGATGAACTGGCACTTGGCCACGGAGGAGGAATGCAGACTTTTCACCATGCTCTGCCAGCTGCCGACCCATGGAGGGTCCTTCTGCCCAGTAGACCTCAGGGTTTCATGTGAAGGCTCTGCTTCACCACCCTCACCTTCCATAGTTTCCCCCAGTGCCAATATTATGGGCTAAATTGTGACCCCTTCAAATATGTTCAAATCCTATGCCCAGTACTTCAGCATGTAATTATATTCAGAAATAGAGTCTTAAGGTAAAATGAGGCCATATGGGTGGGCCTTAATCCTATTTGACTGGCATCCTTATCGGAATAGATTAGAACACAGACACAGAGAGGGAAGACTACGTGAAGACGCAGGGAAAAGACAGTCATCTACGAGTCACGGAGACAGGCCTCAGCAGAAGTCAACCTTGACCCCAGACTTTTGGCCCCCAGAACTGTGAGGAAATAAATTTCTGTAGCATAAGAGCCCACATCTGTAGTATTTTGCTTTGGTGACTTCAGCAGATGAATACAAAATACAGGTGACAAAATCCTCTCTCACCCCTGCTTATTACTTACCTGTCTACGCCCTTCTCTGTCCCCAGTTCCTTTTTCTGATTGATTTTATCAAAGACAACCAGAACATTTGAGGATAATCGAATTAAAATCCTGAGACGTGAAAAGGTATACTTGGAAAAACACCAACACGTGCTGGAATTTCCCATAAAGGGGATTTGCTGCTGGCGTAGGGCATGGCCAACGTCAAAGGCCCTACAGGCTCAGCCAAAGTACTTTCTCTAGGAATTTAGCAGAGGTTTCTGGATAAGCCTGGAATGCCGTGAGACTGTGGTGTCTGTTTTAAGTGTTAGATTGTCCTGAGGGTAGGGAAGGCCATGAGGAGGAGGCTCTGTACATGGGCATCTGTGGAAGGGGGGCTTCCCTGGTGGCTCAGTGGCAACGAATCTGAGTGCCCTTGCAGGAGACATGGGTGCGATCCCTGGGTCAAGGAGATCCCCTGAGAAGGAAGTAGCAACCGCTCCAGCATTCTTGCCTGGGAAATCCCATGGACAGAGGAGTCTGGTGGGCCACAGTCCTTGGGGTCACAGTCAGATGTGACTGAGCAACTAAATAGCAACAACAACAATCTGTGGAAAGAGGGAGGAAAAACGGGAGGAGCAGACTGAGTCTGACACCAGACTTATCTGGACTCCGGAAGAGAGAGGGTCTGGAGGCAGGGGGACGCCACCCTGCAGGACTCTACTTCAAAGCCCCCATGAGTGTGGCAGGCAGTGTCGGGGAGGCTGTGGTGGGTTGAACCTTACGTTGGCCACACACGAGTTTACGGCCGTGAGGAATCTGGGGGACATTACCCGGGCAAGGAATCTGCGACAACTGTCCCCAGGTCCACAGGAGAGGCTGTGAGGGACAGGCAGGTATAGTCAGGGAGCCTGGAGGTATCGGGGGCACAATGTACCTGAAAATCCCAGGTGCTGCTGGTGGGACCACAGCCCCACACAGGCGTGAGTGAAACCGGAGGAAACTGGATCCCAAGTTTCAGCNAAGGAATCTGCGACAACTATCCCCAGGTCCACAGGAGAGGCTGTGAGGGACAGGCAGGTATAGTCAGGGAGCCTGGAGGTATCGGGGGCACAATGTACCTGAAAATCCCAGGTGCTGCTGGTGGGACCACAGCCCCACACAGGCGTGAGTGAAACCGGAGGAAACTGGATCCCAAGTTTCAGCTCATCCTGAGCTTACAGGTGACATTAGTTTATGAATTAGGATGTTCCAATGTCACTCTCCCAGGGATATCTTTCAAAGGCTTCCCGTAATAGAAATAGGAAGATGTATTCATACCTTAGATTAAGAAGATTGCATTTTGATCACTCAAAAAAATCAGAGAACCACACCCTGCTTGGGAAATGAAGTTTCTCCTTCTGTTTTGCTCAGATTGGTTGTAATGAAAACCCCAGTAGGTGTGAATGAACTTTAATGGTCCTCCACGTTTGATTTAAGTGTAGCTGACCATGGACAAACTTCCACATCTGGACCTCAAAATAGGTTTTCCCTGAGGCCATCACGTTCCCTTCAGAGCTTCCCTCACTTTCCTGCCCAGCGTAGGATCTAAGGCCTACGGCTCCAGGTGTCTCTCACGTCCTTTGACGTCCGTCCTTCATCCCCTACCCTTCCATGAGTCCTGCTCAGCAGACACAACCCTCAGACCAACTTAACCATCCCTCACTTCTGTGATAAGAAAATTATCTGTATTTCATCTCCCCTTCTTTGATCACCACATCCTCTGTTCTGGCCCATCCCAGCCTCCATGGAACCTGCTTTGCTCAGACAAAGGTTATCAGTGATAAACTTTAACCAACAGAATTTTTCCAGGGCACATTTTACTTTCTCTTTCTGAAATATTTGGCTCTGTTAGCTATCCATAACCCCCCCACAATGTCCACTTTTTAAGATAAGAAGTTCCCCCTTTCTTTAGAGTCATTTTGAAATCTGCCTTCCACAACACTGATCTCTCCTGCAACATTCTTCAGACTGTCGCTTCCAGGCAAACCCTGTCTTATATTTCCATGTTCAAGTATCCTATCCTAATGAGTTCTTTCTTGATCCTTCCAAAGAAAACGGCAACTTCCTCTTTTCCATCACTTAGCATAGACTTCCTCACAGTCCCCATAATATATTAATAGTATTGACAGTATCTGTAAGCCTCTTAACAGAAATGACCGGAGAATTCTGGCACAATCTAGATGCTCTCAAATGCACGGAAACTGAAACAACTGTGCCCACACTGATCAAGACACATCTCAGGGCTGCTTTTCTCCTGCAGGTTACTGACTTGCAGCCCCCGATTTAGAATAACATGTGGAAAACCAATTCGGAGCAGATAGGGTGTCATTCAAAAGATGGAACCTAGGGATCCAAAAAAATCCATTCAGAGTTGTTGTTTTTCTTGTGAGTCCTGTGAGCAGAGGACTCTATGGGGGGGGGGGGGGG
>SJYV01032627.1:1007281-1031537 GCA_006410875.1 Neotragus pygmaeus
GTGTGTGGGGGGGCGGGGGGGGGGGGGGGGGGGGGGGGGGGGGGGGGGGGGGGGGGGGGAGGGCACTATTCTGGGTCTTTCTCTCAAAGCCCTTGCTCTGAGAGGGCTTTCTCCAGTTGCCCTGAGCGGGGCCTGCTCTCCACCTGTGGTGCTTGGGCTTCTCATCATGGCTTCTCTTGCTGCAGAGCTCAGGCACACAGGCTTCCGCAGCTGTGGTGCTCAGGCTTAGTGGCCCTGTGGCATGCAGGATCTTTCTGGGCCAGAGATGGAACCCGTGTCTCCTGCATTAGCAGGGGGATTCTCAACCACTGGACCACCAGGGGAGCCCAAGCAGAGGACTCTAGGGTAGCATTTCCTGAGGTGTGTGCCACAAAAAAAAATAATAATAATGCTATATACATAAGCCAGTGAAATTAAAAAAAAAAAAAAGGTGGTTGCAGTTAACACTTTGGAACACACTGGGTTAAACAAAATAGCAGAGGTGTCTACCTCTGCCATAAGCCACGGGCATCCCGACTCTTTGTTCCCGCACCAGTCTGACTTGAGACACAAGGTTTGGGACTGAATGAATCACAGTCAAGTTCTGTTTAGAGGTGATTTTGATTCTGGATTTTGTTCTTTTGGACAAACTTGTTAAAGGAAATGTGTTAGTATCATTCCAGTTTAAACTGGCTCCATGTGTGCATGTGTGTGTGTGTGTGTGTGTGGAATTTGCATGCATGCTAAGTCACTTCAGTTGTGTCCAACTCTTTGCAACTCTATGGACTGTAGCATGTCAAGCTCCTCTCCCCATGGGATTTTCCAGGCAAGAATATTGTAGTGGGTTGCAATTCCTTTCTCTTGGGGATCTTCCCCATCCAGGGAGCGAACCCAGGTCTCTTATGTCTCTTGCATTGGCAGGTAGGTTCTTTACCACCAGCGTCACCTGGGAATCCTGTGGAATTTGTTTTTTGAGATGAGAAGGGTTTATATTTTACAATTGAATCAAAATTAATGGATAACGAGAACAATAATTTGAGCATATTAAAGCTGAGTGCTGAAGAATTGATGTTTTTGAACTGTGGCATTGGAGAATACTCTTGAGAGTCCCTTGGACTGCAAGGAGATCCAACCAGTCCATCCTAAAGGAGATCAGCCCTGAGTGTTCATTGGAAGGACTGACGCTGAAGCTGAAACTCCAATACTTTGGGCACCTGATGCGAAGAGCTGACTCACTGGAAAAGACCCTGATGCTGGGAAAGATTGAAGGCTGGAAGAGACAGGGGTGACAGAAGATGAGATGGTTGGTTGGATCCGACTCAATGGATATGAGTTTGGGTAAACTCCAGGAGTTGGTGATGGACAGGGGAGCCTGGTATGCTGCAGTCCATGGGGTCACAAAGAGTCAGACACGACTGAGTGACTGAACGGAACTGAACTGAAATCCATACATTTTCATCTTGAGTAGCCTAGTTCCTTCCTGCTCCACAGCTTCCAAACCTGGAGCACAGTTGGGCAGGCACACCAGGTTTCTTCCATGGGAAGGAGATGCTATTCCTGCCAGTGACATCCAGGCGAGGGGCTGTACTGCCCCAGGGAAGGAGGCAGTTGTGGCGGAAAAGTTCTGGACAGCAGTGGAAGGCCTGTCTGACCACCTGGTGGAGCTCGGGGAGAGCAGAGGTAGAGGACCAGGAGTGAACGACCAGGGAGGCGAGTCTTGCCCCACCAGCCAGCTGGAGCCTGTGGGGGATCCGAACCAGAGGGCCCAGCTCCCGCTCCATCTTCGGAACTCCAGGAGGGCCTCTCCTATAGAATGAGCCAGGGGAGACAAGAGCCTGCTCCACAACAGGGACAAAGACGGTGTGGTGCTGTTAGGGCGGAAGCCTGAGGCGGCACCCCTGTGTCATGGAAGGATCCAGAACAAGAAAGGTGGCCACAGGAGCTGCCTGACCAGCTGCCAGGAAGGCTGCTGTCACCAGAGCAAGGTGACCAGTAGTCCCGAGTGCTCCAGGGCAGAGTGTCCAGGGCAGAGATTGACCAGGAAGCATAAGCTGACCCCAGGGAAGGGTGTGCCATACTGGCAGGACCTAAATGAGCCAAACAAATCACAGAGAACAACTGACCTGCCTGAGCTAAGAGAACAGACCACAAACATCACTTACAGAAGTCTTCATCAGCAGAGACTAGATCGGACGAGTACCCCCTCCCTACCTGGATCATCAAAGAGACCTGGAGGATGCCAAAGGTGCCACACAGGACCCTCTCCTTGACCACCAAGATCACATTACACCAGACACCAGGGAAAAAAGAGGAGAAGCAGGAAAAGCCCAGATGATATATTAGCTACCTATTCTTGTGTAACAAATGACTCCAAAATTTAGAGGCTTAAAAAACAATCAATCTTTATTATTTCAAGGCTTAAAAACTATAAAATGTTATGACCTCACAGTTTCTACTTTGAGTCAGGAACTGGAGTATGGTTTAGCTGGATGGTTCAGCCTTGGGGTCCCTCACACAGCTGCAGTCAAGATCAAGATGAGTGAAGTCAGCAGAGTGGCTTTTATCCGGGGACTTGACGGGGGTTGCAGGACTCTTTGCATGATGGCTCACTCACGTGTCTGGAAAGTTCATGTTGGTTGTTGACAGGAAACCAGGGTTTCCTGGGCTGCTTGGGCATCTTCATAATGTGGCAGCCGGCTGCCCTCCAGAGAGACAGATCCAAAACAGCAAGGTGGTAGGGGCTGTGTTTCAAGTGACTTTGCTTCAGAAGTCACACCAGGACTTCCACCATATTCCCACTGGTCACAGAGAACCACGCTGGTGCTGTGTGGAAGGAGGCTACACCCGGGTGTGAACACCAGGAAGTGAGGGTCCTTGGGGACCATCTTGAAGGCTGGCTACCACAGTAGGGTGTTTATCTGTGAACTGAACGACCATGAGCATGCTGAATCACCATGAAAAAAAAGTGGCTGATTTCACCAGAAGAGACTGCATGGGTGTGCAGTTCATGGGAAGAGACTGCTATGCATTTCATAGGGAAACGTCCCACATTTCCTGACCTACCTGACAGACTTTGCTTTCTTGGTCTCCAAAATCACTGTGGATGGTGACTGTAGCATTAAATTTAAAAGATATTTGCTCCTTGGAAGAAAAGCTATGACAAACCTAGACAGCATATTCAAAAGCAGAGTCTTCACTTTGCCGACAAAGGTCCACCTAGTCGAAGCTATGGTTTTTCTAGTAGTCATGTTCGGATGTGAGAGTTGGGCCATAAAGAAGGCTGAGCACCAAAGAATTGATGCTTTTGAACTGTGGTTCTGGAGAAGACTCTTGAGAGTTCCTTGGACAGCAAGGAGATCAAACCAGTTAATTCTAAAGGAAATCAATCCTAAATTTTCCTTGGAAGGACTGAGCGTCAGCTTCAGCTATGGCCACCTGATGCAAAGAGATGACTCATTGAAAAAGACCCTGAAGCTGGGATAGATTGAGGGCAGGAGGAAAAGAGGGTGACAGAGCATAAGATGGCTAGATGGCATCACCAACTTAATGGACATGAGTTTGAGCAAATTCCAGGAGATAGTGAAGGACATGGAAGTCTGGCATGCTGCAGTCCATGGAGTTGAAGAGTCGAACACAACTTAGCAGCTGAACAACCCATAATAATGGGGCTTGAGAAGCAAAGTTGATATCACTTGCTTGGAAAATTAAAGAAAAAAAGCTTTATATTTGCCCAGGGCTGAGTCGTGACTAGTTAAGCAAATCTCTTGTAGGTGTATACTCAAGTTCAGTCCTGTATTTGATAAATGAGTGTTTGCTCTAGTTCATGGTTTCCTTCCATTCACATCTTTCATGCTTAGTTCTTGATTACTCTTCTTAAAATTAGATAAAGTAGTTGATCTTCCCCTTAAGGAGTTTATACGATGGATAAGAAGTGGAAAAAAAGAAAAGTCTACTTTTGACAAGATGCACCCCGTCCCCGCCCCCGCCTCCCCGCAAAGCAGCACACTCACTGGCAGGACGGGACTCGTGTGAGGGGACAGCCCAGTGAAGCAGGCTCCCTGCAAATCCACGTTCAGGGACTTCAAGCGCCAAGAGGAAACATCAAGTTCCTCGTGCTTCCTGACTACAGGTAGCTCAGACTCTTCACACTGGGATCCCGCTCCTCCCTGGGCAAGCTGGCCATGAAAGGTGAGAAACAAGCCACCTCCAGAGAGGTTCCTTTGCTCACAGTCCTACCCCACTGGCTCCAGAGAAGGAAAAACTTCCCAGGACACTGGGGCTGGGGAATGTGTTTTTCTGAAACAGGATTCTCCCAACACATCAGAGCCCAGGCTTCCAGGATAGTTGAAACCCCTGGTACTAACTGAAGAAGGGGATGGAGTGGAGGAGGTGGGGAGCGGGGAACCTTTTTCTGCCATTGCTGGAAAAGCCAAAGCTGTGGTTTTGGAGAAACAAATAGCCCAGGGCTTGGCTTTGGACCTGAGTCAGGAGGGATGGGGGAAACGCTCGGTTCCGTCCACCTTTGGGCTTGGTAGGTGACTGATGGCTCAGCATGGTGAATCAGGGAAGGAATTCCTAAATACTTGTGATTTTAAAACGTGGAGCTTTGCAGCCAGGCACCCAGAGGCCCCCGCATCAAGCACGTGTTATGAATTTGTCCATCTGCAGATATCATGACTTTCCATGGCAACTGGCACATCCACTGAGATACTCCATAAATAGCATTTGGTGATGACGGAAAGAAGTTACACAAGTTTGTTTGTTTGTTTTCGTGTTCTCATTGCAACACCATAGGGAGAGCAGAGCAGTCCAGTAGATAGTGCAAGAACTAGAAAAAAAAAATCTCATTTAGCATCATTTGCCTCCCAGTGGTAGCTAGTACCATGTCTTTGGGATATTGGAGAAGGGCATGCAAATCCACTCTAGTATTCTTGCTTGGAGAATCTCCATGGACAGAGAAGACTGGCAGGCTACACAGTCCACGGGGTCGAAAAGAGTCGGACATGACTGAGCACAGCAGTAAGAACCTCCACAGGCCTGAGAGCTCACACTGAAAGGTATCAAGACAATTGATTTAGAGAAACTTCCAGAAGAATACCAGGCGGGAGAGTGGATGATCTGGGGTAACTTTGCCTAGAGCTGACTTCCCCAAGGGCTGGGGCGCTGGCCTTGGACTTCAAACACCATATGTAGGATCCTTCCTTCCTTGCATTCACCAACTTGACAGTGCTAAGCTTTGTGCATTATTCCTAAACAAGGCTGCTGCCTTAGTTGTCTCATCTGCAAAGTAGATACAAAAATCTGACATAGATATAGGGCTGTAAGATTTTAATATAAAGATATCTGAAGTAAACAGCACAGCGCCTGGAGTGAAAACCGCACCTTCTCTCCTTGGCTTAATCTATAATATGAAGGAAACCTCTGCCTCACAAAGTCATGGGGGTTCAATGAAAAACATATAAAAGCACTGAGTATTATGTCTGCTTTATGGGAGATTTAATAGGCTAAAACTGAGAAATAATAACATTTGCACAATAATAATTATTATTGTGAGTCTCCACCTCTGTAATTTCAGAAAGGAATTTGAAGTTGTTTGCTCTTATTTCTTCACTCCCACTTCCCAATCCCTGCCCTCACTGACATGCCTCTTTTTATAAATTTTTCTGAGTCTTTGAGAGCTTGAGTTACAGACTTCCTTGCCCCAAGGGGAGTCAATAGACTCTCCTGTGCTTCAGGGGCTGCATTTAAAGATAACTGGCAGCTAAGCCAGGCTCAGCTAGGAGAATTCATCTTCATGTTGAACAGGCAGGCCGGACTGCCCCTAAAGATGAATATCGAGAGGCTGGGAAGAGGACGGAGAGCTGAGGGGGGAGGCAAAATCGCCAGTGGTGGCAGACTAGGGCTTCTCTCCTGGCAACACCTGTCAGGGGGCAAGCCTTTACACAGCTCAAGCTGGGTGGCTCCCCAGGAGAACCAGCCTTCATCTTCATGGCCTGGGGTGCCTCAGGGGTGGTCGCTGTGTTATCTGGGCATTGCCTAGTGAATTTGAAGCAGCAGCAACATCAACAAAGACACAAGACTCCCTCCTTGCTCCCTGCCTTCCCTTTCAACCCATTTCTACCCCATCCTGGAACTCTCAGACCATAAGAGCAAATAGTCTATAAGCTTCCTTCATAAAACAAATCAGTCCTTCATGATCGAAGGGCTCTGACATTTCCAGCGGGCATAGAGGCGTGAGGTGGGTGGCATGATTGCTCGCTCACTTACATCTCATGAGACAGAAAACAATATCCCCCATTCATCCTGCCATTGGTTCTCATCTCCAAGGCGTTTCAGGTAAACAAGACACAGAGCACCTTCTCTGGGGCCTAATTTCACATAACCTCTGTGATGGTTAATTTTAAGTTTCAGCTTGACTGGGCTCCTGAGGGCTCAGCTATGTGGCCCAACAATTTTCTGGGTGTTTCTATGAGAATGTTTTGGGGATGAGATTAGCTTTTGAACTGATAGACTAGGTAAAGCAGATTGCCCCTCCTTGATGTGGGCGAGCCTTGTGCCATCAGCTGAAGGCCTGAAATAAAACAAAAAGGTGGGCCATCCCCTGAAAAGACGAGAACGCCTGCCTGCCTGCCTACCTTCCAACTGGGACATCAGCTTTTTTCAGCTTCAGACACACACGGAAACACTGCCTCTTCCTGGATTATCAGTCTGCCAGTCTTGAGAATGGAAGCACACCGCCGGCTCTCTCAGTTTGCAGACCTCTCCACTCACCTTGGAACTCCACCATCAGCTCCCCTGGGACTGCAACTTACCAACTCTCTTGGGACTCGCCTGCCTTCATAATGACACGAGTCAGTTTTTTAAACAATAAATCTCTCCTGTTATACAGATGTGTATATCTATCTGCATGTGTTACTGTAGATGTTCGGTTGCTAAGTTATGTTCTGACCCTTTGCGACCCCACGGACTATAGCCCGCCAGGCTCCTCTGTTCATGGGACTTCCCAGGTAAGAATCCTGGAGTGGGTTGCCATTTCCTTCTCCATGGGATCTTCCCAACCCAGGGCTCAAACCCTTGTCTCTTGCTTGGCAGGTGGATGCTTTACCACTGAGCCACCCAGGAAGTCCCTACATGCAGATATAAATAAAGACAGACGGCAATCTAGGCATAGATACATCCCGCTGGCTCTGTTTCTCTGGAGAACCCTGAGTAACATTTCTCCTTTCACCTTCTCTCAAAGCCCAGCTCCCTCTTGGTCAAACATTCTCTTTCCTTTCATGCAACTGAACATATTTCAGTAAATGCAACACCAGGAAGCCCTTCAGAGAGAAGCCTGAACTTTTAGATCAACTGCTTGAAATTACAACTCCAGCTCCAGGCCTGGGGTTTTTGTGCCAAATTCTTAAAAAAAAAAAAAAAAGATAAATGAGACCAAGAGAGGGGAAGAAAATAGAACGTGAGGCCTTGATTGATGTGGAGCATCTGAAAGCACTCCTGGGTGGGTTATCTTTAGTCCAGAAACTTGTGGTCTCTGTTTGTTTTTGCACTTAACAGATTGCTTCTATTTATACTGGTTACATTGTCAAAAATCAAAGGGGAAATCCATCCTGAGGAACACAAAAATCTCCTCCAAGCTGGACAGTTCATCAAGTGAGCAAGATGAAGTTTCCAGCACTACACACTTGACCAAGTGCTCAGGGCAGGAAAGGGGGCTGATTTCCACAGAAAGTAGCATCTCCCCTGGAGCCCTCGGGCTCGGGGAGGCGTGGAGCGTTTTCTCTGAAGCCTCCGTGGCTGGGTTATTAGGTTTGTCTCGAGCTTGTTGAAAAGTATTTATTAGAGGCCTTTTTGATCCTTCTTCTGTCTGATACACCATAACTTTTATGACATAGAAATAACCAAAATGAAGAAGCTGAGACAACTCGGAGGTGATTCGCCAGTGCTCCCAAGACTGCCGGCCGTTTACCCGAAGAGGAGGCAGGATAATTTATGGAAGCGCGACTCGTCTGTAGGAGTGAAATAAGGCCGGTGCTCTGCGGCAGTCATAATGAACAGAATAAACCCCGTCGTTATGCAGATGTTCCACGAGGGCTGTCAGCGCGTCGGGGAGAATTTACTCCCTGTCTCTGATGCGCGGGACAAACAATTCCACAAGATGGAAAACAACACAGGACGAGAAAGCCGAACCTGGCTCTCTGTCTGCTCTCAGAAGTTCTGCTCTGCGTGTTTTCCCAGCAACAAAAGACAGGGAAACTTCTTGCTCATGCTAGCGTTTTGACCTGGAAACATTTACAGAACCCTGGGAAACAAGCAAACTCTCCACTTAGGATTTTTGAGTTGTTGTTGCTTTTTTGAGTGACAGGTTCTATGCGACTATGTGAGTAGCTAAAATAAAACACTGGCTGGTTGCTTTGTAGAAACCGGAGATGATTTCCATTCTCTTCAGCCTGCATAACATGCTGCCCCCTTCAAATAAATCCAGAAAAGATGCTCTCCAGAGTCTACCGGTCATCTGCGGCCATCAACGCCTTTGCCAGTTACAGCAAACACCGCCAGAAGTCTCGGATACCTAACGGTATCCCCAAGGAGCCATCTCCCCTCACTTCTCTGTCTGGTTTTGTTAAAATTTAGACAACGGCTGTGGTTTTTGGACGGTGCTGAGGAATTACATATATTCAGGTCTCCGAGCCACCTACAATTACTTGTCTTGGCTCTGATCTGCGCTGTTCTCAGGCCAGTGGTAATTTCACCATAAACGATGTCTCTCCTTTTATTGGATTTTATTCGGAGGCAGGGGCTCCTCACCAGGAATTAGTTTCTCATTAGAGGGCTTCGTCAGAAGCACCAGCTTGCTTTGCGAGAGCAACCTTGCACAAATCAGGAGTGGCTGTGCGCCGGCTACTCGGCCCCCGGGGGTTTACCCTGGCAGGTCCACTGGCCAGGCCCCCTGCCATGTGCAATGCACCTGACTTGTTCCCCAAAGTGTATGTATTGGCACCTTTCCTTGGTCGCTTTATAAAAAAAAAAAAATCTCCACTGAAAAGCAGAAGTGAACATTAATTTCTCCGGGAAACATTCCAGAGAGCGTAAAGGAGAAGATAGCTTGTTTTTCCTTTCCTGGATTTTCAGGAAATCATACCAAAGAGGAAGCAGTTCTCACCAATTGTTCATTACTCAGAAACATGTAATTTACACCGCAACCCTCACTGACAGATGATCCAGCTTGCATGGGGGTAGGTAAAAAATTCTCTTCTCACATATCCTAAAAGAAAGAGAATCACACGAGACAAGGGGTATGCAGTGGGCTTGGGCTGGGGACCCTTTTTTTTTAGAAGCCAAATAACCCCAAACCAGCAGCTTTCTTTAACCTGAGACTCTCTCACAGTTTCTGCATAAATTTACTATAAAAACATAAAGCAAAACATAAAAGGAGGATGGCAACAGTAAAGTAGCTTTGCCACAAACTCGACAACAATTATCTATTCTATCTAGGGCACACTTAACTCTCTAATTGCTAATTGTAATTTAAATGAAAACATGTGTTTCTTGTTAAATTCATCAACTCCATTTTTAAGTGCTACTGAGGAGAGCTGTGATTAAGGCTGACTGCACACCTCGGGTTTTTGCCAGCCCGGGGCTCAGGTAGTTATTGGGATGTCATCTCAATTGGAGGCTCTCAATGGTTGGGTTGCTTTCTGAACCAGACAGCTCAGCAGAATGGAGAGCGGCAGGGGGTTTAGGCGGAGGCGACTGGGAGGCATCACTCGGCCAGGATTCTTTTGCATGTCGTGTGTTGCTGTCTCCTGCGAGTCCAACTGCTAAGACCCTGAGAAGTTCACTAGGATCCAGCCCCATCTGGAATCCAGCTTTTTGCCTCCTAAAGACACTTAGTTGTCGTTGTTCAGTCACTAAGCTGTGTCCAACGCTAAGTTGTGACCCCATGGACCGTCCTGTCCTCAAAATCTCCTGCATTTTGCTCAGACTCATATCCACTGAGTTGGTGATGCCATAAAATCATCTTATCCTTTGTCGCCCCCTTCTCCTCCTGCCCTCAATCTTTCCTAGCATCAGGGTCTTATCCAATGAGTTGGTTTTTTGCATCAAGAGGCCAAAGTATTGGAGCTTCAGCTTCAGTGATTCCAATGAACATTTAGGGCTGATTTCCTTTAGGACTGACTGGTTTGATCTCCTTACTGTCCAAGGGACTCTCAAGAGTCTTCTCCAGCACCACAGTTCGAAAGCATCTATTTTTCTCAAGGAGTTATCAAATTCTGACCAACTGGAGAAATCTCCTTGCAAAAGAGCTGGTTCTCTCTGTAACTCTGCTGCTCCCACGGATGCCATCCATCCACCACAGGCAAAAGGAAAAGAATCAATAACACGATGCTTGTNTATTTTTCTCAAGGAGTTATCAAATTCTGACCAACTGGAGAAATCTCCTTGCAAAAGAGCTGGTTCTCTCTGTAACTCTGCTGCTCCCACGGATGCCATCCATCCACCACAGGCAAAAGGAAAAGAATCAATAACACGATGCTTGTGAAGATACCATGTAAGGTACCATGATGCATGGCAGATACCATGTAAGGACTTCATGCAATGGTCTGATGTCAAGTAGTTGCTCAGCAAACATCATTCTCATCCTCTTACCAGATAAGCACAAAGTTGATATGAAGAATTTTAAAGGAAAGGGCTCATTCGTTCAGCTGTGTTTAGGGAAAAGCTAGTCTTAAATCATCAAAGTCTGGAGTAGAGAGAATAGGTTGTAAGTGCACTATTGTTATGTTCAATTAGAGACAGTAATTAGAAATGGCTAATTAAATAACATTTTGTTTATTTTCTATTGAGCTAACAAGAATAATCTGTTAATAGCTTATCAATCCTTGCGGGAAAACATTTGTAGAGCACTTGGGAGTCTGTATTTGCCCAGGTTCTCCAGAGAAACAAAACCAATAGGAGATATATTTATTTATTTCTTTTAAGGAATTTCTTTAAGGAATTGGCCTATTTGACATGGAGGCTGCTGGTTGTGAAACTAAGACAAACTGATGGGGTAAGTTCCAGTCTGAGTCCAAAAGCAGGAGAAGACTGGTAGGCTAGTTCAGAGAGAGAGAATTCCTTCTTCCTCAGCTTTTTGGTCCCTTTCAGGCCTGGATGGAACAAAATGGGCTGGATGGGGCTCATCCACAGTAGGGCTTCCCTGGAGGCTCAGACGATAAATAAAGCGAAGCCGCTCAGTTGTGTCAACTCTTTGTGACCCCACGGACTATAGCCCACCAGCCTCCTCCATCCATGGAATTCTCCAGGCAAGAGTACTGGAGTGGGTTGCCATTTCCTTCTCCTGACCCAGGGATCGAACCCAAGTATCCCACATTACAGGCAGACCGTCTGAGCCCCCAGGGAAGCCTCTGCAATGCAGGAGATGTGGGTTCAATCCCTGGATCAGGAAGATTCCCCTGGAGAAGGGAATGGCAACCCGCTCCAGTATTCTTGCTGGGAAATCCCATGGACAGAGGAGCCTGGCGGGCTACAGTCCATGGGGTCATGTAGAGTTGGACACGACTGAGCAGCTAGCACTTTCATCCACAATTGGGAGGGCAACCTGCTTTACTCAGTGTACTGATTGAAATGATAACCTCATCCAGAAACACCCTCCCAGATGCACACAGAATAGCACTTCACCAGATATTTGGGCATTGCGTGGCCTAGTAGACACACAGAACTCACCTTCACAGATCTAAAGTTATGGTATACGATGGTGAAGCACTGTCTGCGTGGTACGTCACGGAACATGTGTGGATCTGGAGCCAGGCATATCTACCCTAAATCCTTGTTCCTCTGCCTACTCAGTGGGGTCCCTGGAGAGTCACATGTCCTCAATAGACTCAGTGTTACTATGGCCACTGGAGACAAGAAGTATCTGCTCACTGTGTTTGTCGCCTGTGTGGATCTGGGTGCAGGCAGCGTGCCCCAGGCCATGGACGAATCTAGTGCCAGAGTCCCCTGCCCCCAGGCATGTGGGCTCCAGGGAATTAGGGTTTGTTTTCTGCTACTGTGACCGTGACAGGAGTGTTGCTAGCAAAGGACTAGTGACCTGGAGGCCTGGGTCAGTGGGCGGGTCCTCCATCAGCCACTCCCGGTCACATATTCACTTGCTCTTCTTCGCCTGCTGGATTGCTCACAGACCCTGGAGGACTTGGTCAGAACTACCCAGCAAACTCGCAGCCTTAGGACACCCCAATTATTCTTCTCCCTCAGTCTCATCCTGGGGTCTAGGAGACTCTTCTTTGGCTCTGTTCTGATGGAACAGTATTATGGTTGAATGCATGCATGCATACTAGGTTGCTTCAGTCATATCTGACTTTGTGACCCCATGGACTATAGCCTGCCAGGGTCCTTGTCCATGGGATTCTCCAGGCAAGAATATTGAAGTGGGTTGCCCAGCCCTCCTCCAGGGGATCTTCCTGACCCAGGGATTGAAACTGCAACTCCTGCATCTCCTGCTTTGGCAGGCAGGTTTGTTTGTTTTTTTAATCACGAGCGTCACCTCGGAAGCCCTATGGTTGAATATTGTCTTTCTAAAATTTGTATGTTGAAATGCTAACTCCTACTACTTTAGAATGTGACTGTTTTTGCAGATAAGAGCTTGCTAAAAGATGATTAGGTTAAAATGAGGCCATCAGGGGGTGTCCTTACGAGAAGAGGAAACTCGGACACACAGAGAGGCAGCCATCTGCAAGCCAAGAGAAGAGGCCTCAGGAGGAGCCAAGCCTGCCCACACCTTGATCTTGGACATCTAGCCTCCAGAAACCCTGAGAATATAAGTATGTGTTGTTTAAATCACTCAGTCAGTGACAGCCCATGGTGTGTGTGCTTGCTAAGTCACTTCAGTCGTGTCTGACTCTTTGTGACCCTATGGACCATAGCTAGCTAGGCTCCATGGTCCATGGGATTCTCCAGGCGAGAATACTGGAGTGCGTTGCCCTTCTCCAGGGGATCTTCCTGACCCAGGGATCAAACCCACATCTCTTATGTCTCTTGCATTGGCAGGTGGGTTCTTTACCACTAATGCCACCTGGGAAATCCTATGACAGCCCTAGAAAAATAATACGGGACCTTAAAACACTAAAGACCATCCCTAGACAAAACAGTTATCAACCAGCAGCTTGATTGTCCAGAAGTCCTTGTATCATGAGAGCTTGTATCAAAGGACGATGTCCTTCCCTTCAGTGGGGCAGGATTAATGATGTGGGTTCTGTTGACAAAAGCTCTGCTCACAGAAGTGCCTGCCCAGGAACCCTTATAGGTATGTCTTGGTCAAGGATTAAATTTTTTTCACAACAGAATTTGGTCAAGCTGAGTATGATCATAGATATAATTCTTACCGATAAACTTCTGGATGGTTTCCCAGGTGGTGCTAATGGTAAGAAATCCACCTGCCAAAGCAGGAGACTTAAGAAACACAGGTTCAATCCCTGGGTCAGGAAGGTCCCCTGGAGGAGGGCATTGCAACCCACTCCAGTGTTCTTGCCTGGAGAACCCCATGGACAGAGGAGCCTGGCGGGCTACAGACAACGGGGTCGCACAGAGTCGGAGGCGACTGACACAGCACAGCACGGCGCAAACTTCTGGATAAGCAGAATTTCAGGCGGTGCATCAGCTTCTCAGAGCTGTCGTAACGAAGTCCCGCAAACTTGGGGGCTTGCACCACAGAAATGTATCATCTTACAGTTCTGGAGGCAAGAAGTCTGTGTCCTAGGGGCCAGCAGGGAGACTGAAGGAATTCGTACAGAGTCCAGGTTGACTAGACTGCCCCACTCCTGCAGGAGAAAAGAGGTTTAGTTTCTGGAGAGATTTAAGCAAAGGAGCTTTGGGCTTGGGGATTCAGTTCAGTTCAGTCACTCAGTCGTGTCCGACTATTTGCGACTCCATGAATTGCAGCACACAAGGCCTCCCTGTTCATTACCACCTCCCGGAGTTCACTCAAACTCACATCCATCGAGTCAGTGATGTCATCCAGCCATCTCATTCTCTGTCGTCCCCTTCTCCTCCTGCCCCCAATCCCTCCCAGCATCAGAGTCTTTTCCAATGAGTCAACTCTTCCCATGAAGTGGCCAAAGTACTGGAGTTTCAGCTTTAGCATCAGTCCTTCCAAAGAACACCCNATGATCTGAGCCACAGTCAGCTCCAGGTCTTGTTTTTGCTGACTGTATAGAGCTTCTCCATCTTTGGCTTGGGGATAGCAGACACAAAAGAAGGCAGGAGGAGAGGCACAGAAATGGGGAAATTAGAAAACCTAAAAGTTCCAGACACTTTCAGAAGCAAGTCACCTACAAAGGATCAGGCATCGAGACCACTGGTGGACTTCTCAACAGCAATGCTGGAAGTTGGAAGCCTAGCCAACAGTCAATGCCTCTGAAATTCAGAGAAGAAATTTTTCCAGGACCCTAGTTGAAGAATTAGTAAGGATTTCAAATGGCAACAGCAGAGCCTGAAACGAGGCAGAGAGCCCTGGCGCGCTCACGTGACTGCATGGAGTCTCACGCCCATGGAGTTGGTCAGGGGGCAGCATCAAGTCGCAACAACAGCAAGGCTGTTGAATGTTCTCTTTGATAGAAAGGTTGTCTGAACTGGGGTGGAGAACGGCATTTTGCATCTGTTCGTTAGACATTCTCACTGTGGTCACCTCCATAGGGACAAGAGTTGTATGTATCTGAAACCAAGGCATGCTTTGTCCTTTGACCTGCGTGACCATAGTGATGGGCTGGGACCGGGCAGGAAGTGAAATGAGAGCAGACACCAGGCTGTCTGCCCTGGCAGCGGCAGCCGCCTGCCTCCCTATTGATCTGTAGGTTTGGGCTGCTGCCTGGCCCTATCAGCTGGTGACATCGGTGCTGCCCTCTCCTTCCGTGAACTCAGAAAGTGCTTCTGAGGGCAGTGAGCACCCGTTAGCAAAGACTCTGTACCTCCAGATAAAAGGCACGCTTGCAAGGAAGCAGAGGCCCTGCTCCCTCAGAGAAAGTATCTTGATAGCTTTTCCACATAAAGAAAATAAAGGCAAAAGTGAAAAGCCTCCCCCCATACATAATATTTCTGCTATGGAGCATCTTGGTGCTGTTTTGACTTCCCTGGACCGTACTGAGGGGCTTCCCTGGTGTCTCAGTGGTAAAGAATCTGACTGCCAATGCAGGAGACACAAGGGATTTGGGTTCAATCCCTAGGTCAGGCAGATTCCCTGGAGGAGAGCATGGCAACCTGTTCAAGTATTCTTGCTTGGAGAATCCCATGGACAGAGGAGCCTGGTGGACTACAGATCATGGGAACAAAAAAGAGTCAGTCATGAATGAACACTCATACCTGCCATGCCAGATTGTACTGACCCTCTCGTACAGAAGTTTTCAGGTCTAAACAACCTGTAATCCTTGAAGGGATGGAAAACAGAAATCACCACTGCGAGAAATGCATTTCGCCCCTGAAATACACACAGCTTTGACCTGTCTTCTCATTCAATGGACTTGTATTAAAAATAGAAAGGTCAATTTTAAAGAGAGACCAGAGGTAATAAGTAAATAATAGATACTTTGGTCACATTCTAAGTAAATGATGTGACATTGCATCCACTTTAAAATGTTGAGTAATTTTTTTAGTCTTGAAAAACATTTTGGTCCGTGTCCTAGGAAAAAGATCATTTTACTAAGTCGCCACATCTCCAAAGCAGGTCGGCTGTGGCTTTTATGTTTGTTTGTTTCTGCTCCGATTCAAAAGGTTCTTGGAAATCCAACATACTGGGTAATTGAAGATGAGGCAATAGAAGCCAGACCTGAGATTCTATCTGAATAAGCTGACATTCTTCCAGGACTGAGAGAGCATCTATCATCCTAACACTGCTTCTGTTCCTTCAAAATCTGGCTTGAATTTTACGTCCTTGGAGATCAGTTCTGAAAACACATCCTACACCTTTAGAATGAAATCTTCACCACGTCCAATTTTTTTCTCTTACATTCTCAGACAGGATTACATTTGCTTGTCCTTAATCGTTCTTTAGTTTCTACAAATCTTTGCCTTTTTCCCCCAGTGTACAGGTTATTCATCTATGCTGGAAATCAGTCTCTGAGACCAGCATGGGTCTTCCTAAAGCACCTAGGACAGGACACTCTCCCCAGGTGCTCCATGCTTCTTCTTGTCCACCTCTCTCACTCTGAATGTTCACACTAATTATCAAAATAAATCGATCTGCTCCAGGGAAACTGTGATTTAAAATCATGGGAAAATTCTATGCTCAGAGAAATAAATTATGTAAGGATTTTTTCCATAATACCTGAAATCTCGTGTAAAAAGGGCATGCTTATTTTATGAAATATATTGGATAAATACATTATAAGTCCCAGTGGTTGTTAAATAAGAAAAAGTACAATTAAGGTAACAGCTGTGATAAATGGCTTAAACCAAACAATAAAATTCTTAGTAGTTTAAAAGAAACATGGTAAATGGAAAAAGTAGGCGATTAGGAATCAGAACATTGGCATCTTGATCAGGACATCAATTTCCTTGTCTTAAATAAGGGGAGTGGCAATGATCTTTATGAACTCTGGGAACATTCCATGTTTACCTTTTTTGTAGAAGCTGTTTTTAAGCTTACAGAGGTATCCTATGCCCCTTATAAAAACATACCCTCCCCATTACTCCTTCCCGCCAGGCCCCTTCTGCATAGAGATCTGAGTCCTTGTGGGACCAACCACCTAACTGGCTCCTCATTTCAGAACATCTGGAAAGATGCTTCTTTAATGCAGATTAGGACTTGTGAAGACTTAAAAAAAAATTCAGGTAGAAGAGTAAATTGTTAGTGCCTGGAATTAACTCCACACCTTCTACTCCCTCTCTCCCCGCCTGTGGTGGTGACAGGAGGTAGAGTCCAAACTTGAACTGCAATACTTACCCATCCTTCAGATGTGATATGGTGTTGAAGTGGTTGAAGGACGATGATTTGTATTGCCTTTAGGAATACTCTGGGTTCTTAAGAAGCTAGCCTGGAAATTCCACCAGTTTGTAGAATATGAGTTTCTTAGTTGCCTCATCTTAAAGAAAGTTACCCTATTGCTTTGTTACTAACCACTTCAAAAATCTTACAAAAGCTTAACCAACAATATTTATTTGGTCACAACTCTGCAATCAAGCTAGGATTAGCAGGGTGGTTCTTCTGCTGGTCTCACTGGTATTCATTATGCAAATGCAAGCTTTTGGCAGCACGGCCAAGGTCAGGCAGTCCAAGATGGCCTCTCGCACAGGGCTGGTGTTTCTCAGGGCTGTCAGCCAGGATGTCTCCGTTTTCTTTCATGTTGTCTTTCTAGCAGGGTATCCTGGGTTTCTAACACAGTGCAGCAGTGTTCTAAAATGAATGCTTCCAGTGCATGCGCGCTTATCAATTTTTTTCTCGCATTATGTTCACTCATGACCCTTGGTCAGAGAAGTGCATTCGGATGGTGGTAATGCATTCTCCTCTTCAGAAGTTAATATGAACTGGTTTCTGCACTTCTGTCTGTTTGCTTTCTCCAGGTAAATCATCACAACCTTATAATTCTAAGAAAAGTTTATTGGGGTGGAAGGAAAACAAGTTCAGATGCAATAGCTAGCTACAGAGGCAGAGAGACAAAAGGTCAAAAGAGCATTATTTATGATACTGAAAATTAATGAACAACCTACATGTCCACTGAAAAGACAATTTGTTGTTGTTGCTTTAGTTGCTAAGTTGTGTCTGACTCTATTGCGACCCCCTAGACTTGCCTGGAAAATCCCATGGACATAGGAGCCTGGTTGGCTACTGTCCATGGGGTCGCAAAGAGTCAGACATGACGGAGCGACTTCACTATCTACTATCTATGACTGTAGCCCACCAGGCTCCTCGTCCATGGGATTTTCCAGGTGAGAATACTGGAGTGGGTTGCCATTTCCTTCTCCAGGGAATCTTCCCAACCCAGGGACTGAACCCAAGTTTCCTGCACGGGTAGGCAGATTCGTTACCTTTGAGCCACCAGGGAAGCCTCAAAAGACCCTAATTAAACAAATAAGGATAGGATACATCTATATTATAAACTCATTAAAAATGATGTTATATGTTTTTATCCTTTGAGATAGAAAGATGTCTACACTATACTGTTAAAAGGGGGGAAAAGTTCTATTTAAGAAAAGGGAAAAAAGGTGAAGAAAACAAACCATAAAGAAAAATACATGTACATATAGAAAAATGTCCAGAAAGATATAACCAAAATGCTTGCAGTGCTTCCTGTGGGGTGTGATTGTGAACACTCTATATGTTACTTTTCTGAACTCAGTTTTTTATAGTCATCACGCGTTATAAGTACATCAAGCCACAAAGCGACAACAGCTGTACAAATTAAAAATTCAGCTCGTGGCCTCGGTACAGCACTTTGGCAGATCACAGTCCGCGGACCTGCCTTCCCAGCAGACCTAGTGCCGGGGAGCAGAGAACACGGGGAGGACGGGGTCAGGTGTGATCAGCTTGCGGAAGTCAAGCAAGATGGCGGCGGGCATAGACAGAGGCAGTGAGAGCTCGGGGGAGTGGGAGCTAACCACCCCCCCAGGCTGCTTACTCCTCATCTCTGCAGTCACCTTCTGCCTTAGGAAGAACAACACTCATACCTTTGCTGTGATCTAGGCTGTGAGCTGTCCCCTCCGCTGCTGCTAAGTCGCTCCAGTCCTGTCCGACTCTGTGTGACCCCATAGACAGCAGCCCACCAGGCTCCCCCGTCCCTGGGATTCTCCAGGCAAGAACACTGGAGTGGGTTGCCATTTCCTTCTCCAATGCATGAAAGGAAAAGGGAAAGTGAAGTCGCTCAGTCGTGTCCGATTCTTAGCGACCCCATGGACTGCAGCCCACCAGGCTCCTCCATCCATGGCATTTTCCAGGCAAGAGTACTGGAGTGGGGTGCCATTGCCTTCTCTGGCAGTCCCCTCTGGGCAACCGCTAAAACAGTTTAACTAGGAGAGCATGTGCCAAAGACTCAGTTTGGGTTTATAGCTTCAAGAGCAGCAGAGAGTCTGAAATGTCTCTCTATCTGCAAGCTCACCAAGTAGCCTGACTTGCAACAGTTTCCTGGAAGCTGGTTAAGACATAAGACCCCTGAGCTTGATGAAGAAGTTTACCTCTCAAATACCATTGGTATCCAGAGTTATCATTTTCCTGGCCTGTTCCCTGAACCTGGTTCCCACAGGATGCTCTGCAGGGCGCCAGGTGATGCCTCCTGCACACGTGGGGGGCTGCTGCAGGAGAGGAATCCCAACATGAAACCCGAATCTTTTTCAATGGGCTGCCCTGGAGAGAGACTGTCCTTACTGTACCGGACACACCCTTAACTGTACCGGACACATCTGCTCTTTGCTTTGGAATGAGACCTGACCCTGTCTTCTGAGGCTGTCCACTGTAAGTCCCCAGTAGGTCCGTGTTATGAATAGCCTTCCTTAGAGGAAATATCTGGCAGCACTTAGTGAAGCTGTCATTCAGAATACCCAGAGTAGGTGCTGAACAAGCCATCTAAACACAACCAAACAAAAACATATAACCTTAAGCTTGTTCTTACAACCTTAAACTTGTGCTTTGTAAGTGTCTAGGAACTTTCTTGATTGAAATATAAGGATATTTAATTAGTTTTTTATTTTATCCTTTTAAAGGTTTGTTTTTTTTTTAATGTGGACCATTTTAAAAGTCTTTATTGAATTTGATACAATATTGCTTCTGTTTTATATGGGTTTTTTTCCCTCTGATTTTTTCGACTGCAAGGTATGTTGGATCTTACTTCCTTGACCAGGAATCTAACCCGTACCCCTCTGCACTGGACGGTTAAGTCTTAACCGCTGGACCCCCAGGGAAGTCCCTAAGGATATTTTAGAAATCTTAAAAATAAACATGGGTGAGTGTTGGTTGAGGAGGGACACTGGGAAACATTCTGGGGTGACAAAAGCGAAGTTCCCTTGCTTCACAAGGTGTGGGTTACCTGGTTGCATCGTTCATAGAAACTCATGCCATTCTACCCCGTGCCTTTCACCAGGAGCACATTATGTGTCAATCAAACACACACACACACGCAGTGCTCACACTCACCGCTCTCACATGCTCAGGCCTAAGAACTCACCATAGGATATAAAGATCTCTTGTTTTACCTGCTTTTGTTTTTCCTTTCTGTTTTGCAAACTTAACATCTCCTCCTCCGTCACGTCACATGCATTAACGCCTCTGCTGGATTGAATGCACTGGCGGGTAGTGGTGGAGAAAGACTACTTAGTTACATAAACTGCTTGTTTAAAGAAACCCAGCTCAGCACGGTTTCTGGCATCCAGCAAGTGCTCACTGCGTGTTTCCTGAAATGAAAGACTTGAAAGGTAAGAGTAAAATTGGTGAACGGAAGTTGAATGCAAGATGACAAAGCCCTAGGTCCAGCGTGTTTTGGAGTTATTAGTACATTTTCATTACCTCCTGCATTTTAAAGCCATTGTGCCAATTACTCAAAACACTGGAGGTGAATGAATGGGAGCTCTGAGTCTCATCTTCTATCAGGTAACGTGTGGGTCCTGAGTGGCAGTGAGGGTCCCTCCTCCTTTCCTTGATCTGTCCTTTGTTCTAATTACGGAGGGAGGAGGAAGGGACATTAGCAAAGAACAGAGCGGCAGACCCTGAAGGTCAGGGTGGCAGACGACAGGCAGAGCAGGGGTGATGGAGTCAGGAGTTAGCACCCTCCTCCCTTCTTCTTGGTCTAAACTCCCAGCCACAGCCGGCAGTCTGTCCTGTCTCCAGTGTGAGGACTGGGGGTGGGGGGCGGAGATCGTGTCACCAGAAATACACGTCGCTCAAGTAGCCTAGCATTCCAGAGTTTCTAAATTCAGCACGTTAGCCTTTGTTAACCCCCGAAGCAGACAGGGTTAACAGGAATGCCAGACCCTTCCGGGCCTTTTTCCAGTGTGTCCGCAGGCTCAGGGTCCCTGCCAGACCTGCCTCTTTGTCCTGCTCACCTCCCATTCTCCGGGACACTTGGCCTCACAAACTGTCTTGAAGGATTGGCCCCACCCTCACCACGCTGGGCCAACAGCAGGTGACTGATATTCTTGTCAAGCCTTCCGTCTCCTCACACTCCCAAAGCTGGTCGTCTTTGAGCAGCCATTGAAAGACAGACAACAATGCGAAAGTGGCCTGAAAAGTTTCCTTCCCGGGCTCTGGCTGTTTCTGGGCCCAGAGCATAACGTCTTGCGTCAGAACAGCTCTGTCAGTTTCCACGCCCTCCCTTTACCAAGTCCGCAAACTGGTCCAGGTGAGGGGCGGACACCCCATTTCTCCTAGTTGTCCTTCTCTCAGCCATACAACCTCATGACTTCCCCACTCCTCAAATTCAAAAGGCCTTGAAGTCACCTGAGACCTAGGAGTCTCACCAGGACTCACAGCACGTGTGTTCAGTTGCAATCGCTATTCTAAAAGTAGTTTCTCATCACCCCCATTTTATAGATGAGCCTCCCATGTGTGCATGCTCAGCCATGTCCGACTCTGCAATCCCATGGACTGCAGGCTGCCAGACTTTGGGGATTTTCCCAGGCAAGAATATTGGAGTGGGTTGCCATTTCCTGAGGTTCAACGAAAAAATAAAGGTCACAACGTTGTTAGCATGACAAAATGGGTTTAAGATTTACTCATGTTTTTGCACGTTTTCATTTTTCTCTTTAGATCACTTGCGTGTGTGTGCTAAGTCACTTCAGTCTTCTCCGACTCTGTGCGACCCTGTAGACTGCAGCCTGCCAGCTTCCTTTGTCTATGGAATTCTCCAGGCAGGAACACTGGAGTGGTTTGCCATTCTCTCCTTCAGGGGATCTTCTCGACCCAAGGACGGGATCGAACCCCTGTCTCTTACATCTCCTGCATTGGCAGGCAGGTTCTTTACCACCAGGCAACCTTTAGGTTGCTTGTTGTTGTTAAGTCACTCAGTCGTGTCCATCCTGTACGACCCCATGGACTGCAGCCCACCAGGCTCCCCTGTCCATGGAGTTTCCCAGGCAAGAACACTGGAGTGGCTTGCCATTCCCTTCTCCATTTGATCACTTAGTAATTTTCAATTGTATGACTATACCATAATTTTTTTTTATCCATTCTTCTGCTGATGGACTTTAGGGTAGTTTGGGATTATGAATAAAGTTGCAGTGAACATTTTTGTGCAAAAGAAAAGAAAATTAGAAATACAGAATCAGGTTTAAGCCCAGGCAGTCTGAAAGAGAGCTTGCATTTATAGTCATCCTACTGCCCTGTCCCGTGGGAGGAGCCTGAGGCCCAGAGTGAGGGAAGAGGAGAGTGAGTCAGATGCTGAAGTTCAAGGTCATCAGAGGCCTGTCTGCAATGCTCCCCTCCCCATCACCATCAAAAGAGAGAAGATGGCATGTGGAAGGATGGACAGGGCATTCCCTGGGACACTGTGACATCCACACTCTTGGGAGAATGAAGGGGGTTTAATTCTGCCCAGGCCAGCCTCTCATTGAAAGTATAGCACATGACTGGACAAGGCGGCTTAATTTGATTTAAAGCTTGTGCAGTTTGGGCTCTTAAAAGAAGCCGGACACACACACACACAGTTTTTCCTGAGATGCCTGAGAAGAGCTCTGCCTGGAGACGCGAACTAAGAACTCACAGGGCACGGACATGTGTCTACGATGTGCAGTGCATCTTCCGTGCTCCCCACACTTAGCGTGTCCTCCATGGCAGGGGGCAGAGAAGAGGGAACGGGGAAGGGCCTGGCCCAGCAGCATCCAATGGCTTGTATCTACGCGCCTCCCCCAGGAGAGAAGTCAGACGACTTGATAAAACTACCTGTCCTCTTCTCCTTCCGTGATGCTCTGCAGATGAAGAAGGAAAAGGACGTTTCGAGAAGAGGGAAAGACAGACCTGTGCAGGTTTGGAGTGAGGCCATGTGTGAAGAATGATGGGGGTCTGGTGTGGATGGTGGGGCCTGACTGATAGGAACCAAGACAGGGAGCTAAGGATGCTCCATTTGTGTGTTTGGGGGGGTGGGAGGTGGGGCGGGGGTGGTGGTGATCTATTAACCACTTACGGAAAGAAGCAGGCTTTCCAGACTCTGTCCCGATCAAATGAATGGTGTTTGTATGACAGAATCTCTGATCCAATTCTACATAACAGTCCTCATGGTGTCCCCAACTCTATGCTACACTAAATAAAACAGCGTGCTAACACCAGCTCGTGGAGGCCTGTTCTGAGAAGGTCTCTCCTGTCCTTAGTCTCTCAGTCCTATCCAATTCTTTGTTGCCCCATGGACTATAGCCCGCTAGGCTCCTCTGTCCATGGGGATTCTCCAGGCAAGAATACTGGAGTGGGTTGCCATGTCTTCCTCCAGGGCATCTTCCCTACCCGGGAATCAAACCCAGGTCTCCCACACTGCAGATGGATTCTTTACTGTCTGAGCCAGCAGGGAAGGCCTGGTCCTTTTTAAGCTGATATCTCCTCAAAGTCCTACAAATCCTGAGGTGAAACAACTAAATTGGGCAATAACAGGTGCATTTTTAGGCAGAACTACCAAGATGTGCTGTTACGGGCAGCATTGTATTTCCCTTACGTCTTGTGTCGATGTCCTGACCCCCAGCACCTCAGAATGTGACCATACTTAGAGAGGTCCATTAAGCAGTAGGGGGGCCTTCCTGCTACATGACTGGCATCCAGACAGGAAGGGGTCAGGACACAGAAAGGCACAGGGGAAGGACCACGTGAGGACACAGGGAGAAAATGGCATCTTCAAGCCAGGACAGAGGCCTCGGACCAAACCAGACTCGCCCACAGCAAGATCCCAGGCCAGCCTTCCAGAACTGTGAGAACACGCCTTTGTGTGCTCCGAATCCCCGGTCCCTGGCCCCGGCACAAGAACACGGACACCATTTCCCAGCCACGTGTCAGGACCCCACGCGCCCTGTCTCATGTCGGGCCTGCATTAATAAGTCAACTCCCCTCCACGTTAAAACCATCCCTCCTGTCACTTGAGGAGACAGAGGCCAACACTGAGCCGCCCTCTTCTCTGTGTCCCCAATCAAAATTAATCAGGAGGAAGCGGAAGGAGGCCGGAAAGAGGCCCAAGGAGACCCCCAGGTAAGAAGGGGTCCTTTGAAGGACCAGAGCACAAGGCTGGGTGCAGGGCTGAGGGGCCTTGCTGGGGTCTGTGCCTCAAGACGCTGTCATAAGCACTGCCTGCTTTGCAAGGAGCGTGGGAGACAGAAGAGGCACTCGGTC